>JAKEPQ010000677.1:0-186647 GCA_024500445.1 Entomyzon cyanotis
GCCCGCTGCTGCAAGGAAAACCCTGGTGTCTCCCTCCGCTGTCCCGAAATTGTCCCCGCGCAGTCTCGGCAGAGCCCAGGGCCGCTGTCGCCGCGGGGCTGGGGACACTTTCTGGCAGGGCTCGGTTTGGGTTTTCCTTCCCCTTCCGCCGCTCCTCGCAGCTCTCTCCCGGGCAGGGCGGGTTTAGGGCTCGGCCGTGTTTTCCCTCGCCATAAATCTGCCCCGAACGGTTTGCCAAACCCATTTGGGGTTTCCAGAGGCTTGGAGGGAAGCCTGGAATGGGATTATCTCCACTCCCAACCGGTTTGGGAAGCTGGTTTGCCTCGTGGGGCGGGAGGTTTGGGAACTCTCCCATCTCCCTGTTCTCCGACAAGGAGCCCCGGGCGGGTTTGGGATCTCTTATCTCGGAGGCACCTGGATAAAAATCTCCTAATTGGATTGCCGGGATTAATTAATGCCAGCAGTTCCCGGCTCTGGGGACAGTGACAGCTCTGTCACCTCCGGGGGTTTGGTGCCAAACCCTTCAGTGCAGCACCCAAAATTTGGGAAGCAGCGCCGGGACCTGCCGGGCTGGGCTGTGGGAGAGACCCTGGAGAGGAGCCAGAGGAGCCAAAATTTGGGAATATCCCCCGGAGAAAAACCCCAGGGAACGGCACAGTGTGCGGCCATGGGATTGGAGCCAGGAATTGAAACTGGAAACAGAATCCCAAGGAAACAAAAATCCCAGAAAACAGAATCCCAAGGAAACAAAATTCATAGAAAACGGAATCCCAAGGAAAAAGAATTCCCGAGAAACAGAATTCCCGGTAAACAAAATGCCAGGGCAACCCCACATGGGCTCGGGGAAGCCACCCTGGGATTGGGAATCCTCCCCCGCCCCGTGTCCCTTCAGCAGGTGGCACTATGGGGACAGCAAAGGGACAGCCGCAGTCAGGCTGCACTGGGAGCTGCCCAGCGCTGCCGCGGGATGGCCTCGCTGTCCCCAGGTCCTGGAGCTGTCCCCAGGTCCTGGAGGTGTCCCCAAGTCCTGGAAAGGTTCAGGTCTTGTGGCTAGTTCAGGTTTTGGGGTTGTTTCAGTTTTTGGGGCCAATTCAGGTTTTGAGGCTGGTTCGAATTTTGGGGCTGGTTCAGGTTTTTTGCCTGGTTTGTCCCCATGTCCTGAATTGTCCCCAGGTCCTGGAGCTGTCCCCAGGTCCCCATCCCGTCACCCCTCGCCAGTCCTGGCCACTTGGGGTCACTCTGTGCTGGTCCCATCAGGATTTTCCCTGCTACTCCTGGTGGCCACAGGCAAGGGACAGGGACAGCTCCTGGTGGCCACAGGAAAGGGACAGGGGACAGCTGTCCCCAACTCCTGGTGGCCACGGTGCTGCTGGAGCTGCAGCTGAGGCTCCTCACTTTCCTAACCCCACTGTTCCCATACCAACCCCAGACTGCGGGGGATTTTGGGGAGATTTTAGGGGGTTTGGGGGGATTTTGGGGGTTTTGGGGTCTCTCACTCCCTCCTTTCCCTCAGCTCCCGGGCTCCAGCAGCCTCACCATGATCTTCGGGATGTCACCGCCTCTCCCACAGCGCTGCCACCCCTCGGGGACAAACCCAAAATCATGGGAATCATCCCCAAAAACCTGTTGTGGGAACTCATGTGAGGCTGTGCCCAACCCTGCGGGGATTTGGGGACCCGGGGATGTCACTGCTCTGTCCCAAAATCTCAGGGGTCAGGGATGGGTGACTAGTATGGAACACCTGGAATATGACACTGAATAACCCCAAAACCCAACAAATCCCAAAAAAACACCAAAAAAACCTTCTTGACAACCAAAAAAACCTCCTTCTGGGCAGAGCTGGCAGCACCTGCCCCCAAAATTCCACCTCACTTATCCCAAAATCCCCGGGAGAGGCAGCAGAGCTGTGTTTGTGCCCAGGGATGGTTTAGGAGCAGAGCTGGACTTTAGGATCCCCGGCCCTAATTAAAAAACCTCATTAAGGCCCTGCAGCACCCTGCATGGGGCCATTACCCCAACCTGCTCCAATTTAGCCTCGTTTTGACCTCCCAAAATGTCCCTGGGAGTCGTTGGGCTTCGCTTCCTGTTTGGAAGCTCTGCAGTGTCCTAAAACGTGTCCCAGATGAGTCAGGTTTGGGGTTTTGGGGAGAGGGAAAAGGTGAGGAGGATTCGGGGTTGGTTCAGCCTTTGGGCCTGGCTCCGTTTTTAGGGTTGGCTCAGTTTTTAGGGTTGGTTCAGTTTTTAGGGTTGGCTCAGGGTTTGGGGTTGATTCAGGGTTTGGGGCTGATTCAGGGTTTGGGGTTGATTCAGGGTTTGGGGTTGATTCAAGGTTTGGGGTTGATTCAAGGTTTGGGGTTGATTCAGGGTTTGTCACTGGTTCAGGTTTTGGGACTGGTTCATGTTTTGAGGTTGATTCAGAATTTGGGGTTGATTCAGATTTTGGGATTGGTTCAAGTTTGGGGTTGGTTCAGGTTTTGGGGTTGGTTCAGGTTTGGGGGCTGATTCAAATTTTGAGGTTGATTCAGATTTTGGGTTTGGTTCAGGTTTGGGGGTTGATTCAGATTTTGGGGTTGGTTCAAGTTATGGGGCTCATTCACTTTTTGGGGTCAATTCTGATTTTGTCACTGATTCGGGTTTTGGGGCTGGTTTAGTTTTCTTGAACTGATTCAGGTTTTGGGGGCAAATTAAGATTTTGGGTTTGGTTCAGGTTTTGGGGGCAAATTAAAATTTTGGGTTTGGTTCAGATTTTGGGGTTGGTTCAGGTTTTGGGGTTGGTTCAGGTTTTGGGGCTCATTCACTTTTTGGGGTCAATTCTGAATTTGTCACTGATTCGGGTTTTGGGGCTGGTTTAGTTTTCTTGAACTGATTCAGGCTTTGGGGCCAAATTAAGATTTTGGTGCCAGTTCAGATTTTGGGGTTGGTTCAGATTTTGGGTTTGATTCAGATTTTGGGGTTGGTTCAGGTTATGGGGCTCATTCACTTTTTGGGGTCAATTCTGATTTTATCACTGATTCAGGTTGTGGGGCTGGTTTCATTTTCTTGCATTGATTTAGGGTTTTGGGGCCAATTCAGATTTTGGGGCCAGTTCAGATTTTGGGGCCAGTTCAGGTTTTGTGGCTAATTCAGGTTTTGGGGTTGTTTCAGTTTTTGTCACTGGTTCAGAGTTTTGGGGTAGTTGAGATTGTGGGGCTGGTTGATGCTTTGGGGCTGGCTCAGGTTTTTGAGGCTGATTCAGGTTTTTTGGGGCTGATTTAGGTTTTTGGGGTTGTTCAAATTTTGAGGTTGGTTCAGCCTTTGTGGCTGGTTAAAGCTTAGGAGGCTAATTCAGATTTTAGGACTGATTCAAGTTTTTTGGGCTAATTCAGGTTTTAGGGGCTGATTCAGGGTTTGGGGATGGTTCACGTTTTTGGGGCTTGTTCCAATTTTGGGACTGGCTCAGGTTTGTTTGGGCTGATTCAGTGTTTGGGGTTTGTTCTGATTTTGGGACTAGCTCAGGTTTTTAGGGCTGGCTCAGGTTTTTGTCACTGTCTCACGTTTTTGGGACTGTCTCAGTTTTTTGTCACTGCCTCAAATTTTTAGGGTCAGTTCAGGTTTTGTCACCAGCTCAGATTTTTGTGACTGTCTCCGTTTTTTGTCACCGGCTCAGGTTTTGTCACCAGCTCAGATTTCCGTGACCAGCTCACCCTCCCAACCTCCACCTCCCTCCTCTCACGTTGTTTCCCCACTTTTTATTTGCCCCCCCAGCTGCTGCAAACTGCGCCCGGGCTGAATTCCTGAAAATCCAGCCCTGGACATCCCCGAGCTCCCCAAACACGGGGCCACTGTCATTAGCTTTATTAGAGCTCGCTGTGGCCACTCTTGCCGGCGTCCTGGAATCCTCAGCCGTGATGCGGCTGCCCGGGGCTCATCGGGCAGGAATCCGCGGCTATTCACCGGGGAGGATGAAAGGTGTCACCCGGGCGGTAATGAGCGAATCCTGGCGGCCCCGAACAGCTTCAAAGTGCAGCAGCATTTGGGTAATTCCCTCTCCCACCCCTGCCCGCGTCACCATGGAACCTGATTAATCCCGCGGCTCATTAACTCCTCGGCGGAGCGGCCCCGTGTCATTATCCGCATTTTTACAGCCGGGGAAACGGGGGCACCGCGAGCTTCGGTGATTTCCTGCCGACCACAGGCTGACTCACCTCGGGGTGCAGCGATTTCGGGGGGGGAGGACACCCCGCGCTGCTCTGGTTCCTCCTCCGGGATTCCTGGATCCCGAATCTCACCCCGGCCGGGCTGAAGAGGGTGAAACACACCGGGAAAAGCAGATTTTTGTCCCCAAAATGTGCTCGGGACGGAGGTTGGGGTGTGGCACCTGATTCACCTCGGGGTGCAGCGATTCGGGGGGGAAGACACCCCGCGCTGCTCTGGTTCCTCCTCCTGGATCCCAGCATCCCGAATCTCACCCCGGCCGGGCTGAAGAGGGTGAAACACACCGGGAAAAGCAGATTTTTGTCCCCAAAATGTGCTCGGGACGAGGTTGGGGTGTGGCACCTGATTCACCTCGGGGTGCAGCGATTCGGGGGGGAAGACACCCCGCGCTGCTCTGGTTCCTCCTCCTGGATCCCAGCATCCCGAATCTCACCCCGGCCGGGCTGAAGGGGGTGAAACACACCGGGAAAAGCAGATTTTTCTCCCCAAAATGTGCTCGGGACGGAGGTTGGGGTGTGGCACCTGATTCACCTCGGGGTGCAGCGATTCGGGGGGAGGACACCCCGCGCTGCTCCGGTTCCTCCTCCGGGATTCCTGGATCCCGAATCTGAGTCTGGGAGGGATGAGGGGGGTGAAACACAGAGGGAAAAGCAGATTTTTGTCCCCAGAATGTGCTCGGGACGGAGGTTGGGGTGTGGCAGGGCAGAGCCGGGTGGGTTTGGATGAGCATCCTGCGGGGACAGGTGACAATGCCACCATCGCTGTCCCCAGCCCGGCACCCACCTGGGCTCTGTCCTGGTGTCCCAGCCTGGGTCACCTCCCAGGTCCCTTCTGTGTCCCCAGACAGCTGGAGCTGTCCCAGAGCCACTGGGATCCTTGGGAATTCTTTCCTCTGCAGAGCCACCGGAATTCCCGAGGAGTTCTGTGCCCACGAGGAGTGCAGGGCCAGAGCTGATCCCATCCCTGATCCCATCCCAATCTCATTCCTGACCCATCCCCGATCCTAACCCTGATCCCATCCCGATCCCATCCCGATCCCATCCCGATCCCATCCTGATCCCATCCCGATCCCATCCCGATCCCATCCCTGATCCCATCCCGATCCCATCCCTGATCCCATCCCGATCCCATCCCTGATCCCATCCCTGATCCCATCCCTGATCCCATCCCCATCCCATTCCTGATCCCATCCTGATCCCATTCCCGATCCCATTCCCGATCCCATTCCCTGATCCCATCCCTGATCCCAACCCCAATCCCATCCCTGATCCCAACCCCAATCCCATCCCTGATCTCATCCCAATCCTATTCCCGATCCCATCCTCAATCCCAAACCTAATCCCACCCCGATCCCCCACGGATTTGGGATTCCATTTCCATTTTTAATCAAATTTTTAATTAGATGTTTTTTAGCCAGAGATGTTTTTTTAGCCAGAAATGTTTTTTTCAGGCTCCTTGTCCCCTCTCCCTATGCTGGGGACAGAGGTTGTCCCTTGCCCTGTCCCCAAATCCATCGGGACAGTGACAAGGTCCTCACGGGCTCTCCCCCACCCCCACCCTGCCAGTGCCACCTTGTCCCCGCGGTGCCACCTGTGTCCCTCGGGGACAGAGCGAAGGGAGCGGGGCATGACGCAAAGGTGTCACCTCCAGGGGGATGGGGACAGCCTCGGGAGCTGCCCGAGCCCGCAGGAGTGGCTCTGATTAATTGCCAGAGCAGCTGGAAAACAACGAGAGCTGGCAAAGGCCGGGCTGGGGCAGGGGACAGTGCGGGGACACTGCTGGGGCAGGGGACAGTGCAGGGACAGTGCGGGGACACTGCTGGGGCAGAGGACAGTGCGGGGACACCACTGGGAGCTGTGCCAGGCTGGGGCAGGGGACAGTGCGGGGACACTGCTGGGTCAGGGGACAGTGCGGGGACACCACTGGGAGCTGTGCCAGGCTGGGGCAGGGGACAGCGCGGGGACACTGCTGGGTCAGGGGACAGTGCGGGGACACCACTGGGAGCTGTGCCAGGCTGGGGCAGGGGACAGCGCGGGGACACTGCTGAGAGCTGTGCCAGGCTGGGCCGGAAGGAGGACAATGCTGTGGCCTCGTTGTCCCCTCCCGTCCCTGTCCTGTCCCATCTCTGCTGTGACCCCATGGAGGGACAGGGCCAGGCACTGCAGGGCTGGCTGTCCCCTTTGGGGACAGTTCAGCCACCTCAGACTCTGCCCCAAGGAAACCCCAGTGGCCACCAAGCTCCTGGGGACACCCAGGACATTGTCACCAGTACCACCCACTCTGCAGTGCTCAGTGTCCATCACCAGTGTCCATCATCAGTGTCCATCATCAGTGTCCACCCCCATCGTCCATTCACAGTGTCATTCCCAGTGTCCATCCCCATTGTCTGTTCCCATTTTGCATCCTCACTGTCCATCCCATGTCCATCCCCAGTGTTACCCCCAGTGTCCATCCCCAGCGTCCATCCCAATTGTCCATCCCGTGTCCATCCCCAGTGTTACCCCAGTATCCATTCCCAGTGTCCATCCCCAGCGTCCATCCCAATTGTCCATCCCGTGTCCATCCCCAGTGTTACCCCCAGTATCCATTCCCAGTGTCCATCCATTGTGTCCATCCATTGTGTCCATCCCCGATGCCATTCCCAGAGTTCATCCCCAGTGTCCATCCTCATTGTCCATCCCTAGTGCCAATCACTGCATCCACCCCGAGTGTCCACCCAGAGTGTCCATCTTGAGTGTCCATCCCTAGTGTCCAACCCCAGTGTCCATACACATTTTCCATACACATTGTCCATAACCAGTGTCCATCCCCAGTGTCCACCCCCAATGCCCCCCCGTGTCCATTCCCATTTTCCATCCCACCTGTCCACCCTGAGTGTCCACCCCCACTATCTATCCCCATGCCACCCCAGTGTCCCATCCCCAGCGTCCATCCCTATTGTTCAGCCCTATTGTCCATTGTGTGTCCATCCCCAGTTTCTATTCTCATTGTCCATCCCCAGTGTCTATTCTCATTGTCCATCCCCAGTCCCATCCCATGTCCGTCCCCAGTGCCCACCCCCATTGTCCATCCCTATTTTCCATCCCAGTGCCATCCTAAGCATCTGTCCCCAGTGTCCATCACCAGTGCTACTCCCCATGTCTATCCCTTTCGTCCATCCCTATTGTCCATCCCTACTGTCCATGCCCACTCTTCATCCTGAATGTCCATCCCCCAGTGTCCATCCCTATTTTCCATCCCTATTTCCATCCCCAGTGTCCATCCCCATTTTCCATCCCCATTCTCCATCCCCACTCCCATCCCCCAGTGTCCATTCCCAGTGTCCATCCCCATTTTCCACCCCATTCTCCATCCCTATTTTCGTCCCCATTCTCCATCCCCACTGCCGTCCCTCAGTGTCCATTCCCAGTGTCCATTCCTATTTCCATCCCTATTTTCCATCTCATTTTCCATCCCATTTTCCACCCTATTGTCCATCCCCATTGTCCATCCCCACTCCCATCCCCCAGTGTCCACACTCTGGCCGTGCCACCCTGCCTCATTCCGTGCCATGCCCAGCCCCGAGGGCTTCAAAGCCACCTGGCCGAGCTGGCGCTGTCCCGGGCCGGTGACAGTCCTGTCCCCTCCCCTCCCCGCCCCGTCACGGCCCCGTCACGGCCCCGGGGCCCCCCAAATCACAGACGCGGCTCCGCACGTGCCCAGCCCGGCCCGGCCGGCAGCGGGAGGCGGGAAGGGTTAACCGGGCAGCCGCGAAGGAACTGGAGCAGTCCATGGCCCCGGGGCCGGGGTTTGGCCCGGCGGGACAGCGGCAGAGCCGGCTCGGGCAGTCCGCAGCGGCCGGAAGGGCCGAGCGGGGCCGCGGGGCAGAGCCGGGCCGGGCCGGGCCGGGCTGGGCTGGGAAGGGCTGGGATGGGCACGGGAGAGGGGACAGGGGACCGAGTGGGGACATGGCACCGAGTGGGGACAGGGCACCGAGTGGGGACAGGGCACAGAGTGGGGACAGGGCACAGAGTGGGGACAGGGCACCGAGTGGGGACAGGGCACCGAGTGGGGACAGGGCACAGAGCGGGGACAGGGCACAGAGCGGGGAATGGCACCAAGTGGGGACAGGGCACAGAGCGGGGACATGGCGCGGGGTGGGGCATGGAACAGAGTGGGGACATGGGACAGAGTGGGGACATGGGAGGGGGGGTATGGCACAGAGAGAGAACACGGCACAGAGTGGGGACACATAGACAGGGGACATGGCATGGAGGGGGGACATGGGACAGAGTGGGAACATGGCACGGGGGGGGCATGGCACAGAGAAGGAACACGGCACAGAGTGGGGACACAGCATAGAGAGGGGACACGGCATGGACAGGGGACACGGCACGGAGAGGGGACATGGGACAGAGTGGGGACATGGCACTGAGTGGGGACAGGGGACTGAGTGGGGACATGGCGCGGGGTGGGGCATGGAACAGAGTGGGGACATGGGAGGGGGGTATGGCACAGAGAGAGAACACGGCAGAGAGTAGGGACACAGCATGGACAGGGGACACGGCACGGAGAGGGGACATGGGACAGAGTGGGGACATGGGACGGGGGTGTGAGGATGGCATGGAGAGGAGGGCACAGCACTGAGTGGGGACACAGCATGGAGAAGGGGACATGGCACCAAGCCAGGACATGGAAAGTGGGGACATAGCACAGGGCTGGGCATGGCATGGACAGGGGACATGGCACCAAGTGGGGACATGGCATGGACAGGGGACATGGCACCGAGTGGGGGGACGTGGCATGGAAAGGCGGGCACAGAGAGGGGACACAGAAAGAAAAGGGGGTCACAGCACCAAGAGGGGTCACAGCCCAGTTTGGGGGTCACAGCCCAGGGCAGGGGTCCCTGTTCTTGTGTGCCCCTGTCCCCATGTTCATGGGTGTCACAAGTCCCTGTGCTCCCATGTCCCTATATTCATGGGTGTCCCATGTCCCCATGTCCCTGTGTTCATGGTGTCCATGTCCCTGTGCTACCATGTCCCTGTGTTCATGGATGTCCGTGTCCCTATGCCCCCATGTCCCTGTCACCTGTGTCGCTGTGTCCCCATGTTCATGGATGTCCCATGTCCCTGTGTCCCTGAGTTCATGGTGTCCATGTCTCCCGTGTGACCTCAAGGGACACAGGCAGGGACAGTGTCCCTGGCAGGGCCTTCCCACGGGGCTGAGACCCCTGGTGTCACCCCAAAACTGCTGTCACAGGTCCCTGTCCCATCTCCTGCCCCTGATGCCACATCCCTGTCCCAGTTCCTCCATGCCCTGCCAGTGTCCTTGTCCCCAACACTTCCATCCACTGTCCCAGCTCCTCCATCCACTGCCACTGTCCCTGTCCCCAACTGTTCCATCTACCACCATGTGTCCCTGTCCCAGCTCCTCCATCCATTCCCATGTCCCTGTCCCATCTCCTGTCCCTGCTGCCATGTCACTGTCCCCAGCACTTCCATCCACCACTGTGGCCTTGTCCCAACTCCTCCATCCATCCTGTCCCATCTCCTTCCCCTGCTGTCACATCCCTGTCCCAGTTCCTCCATGCCCTGCCAGTGTCCTTGTCCCCAACACTTCCATCCACTGCCACTGTCCCTGTCCCCAAGGGTTCCATCCACTGCCATGTGTCCCTGTCCCAGCTCCTCCATCCCTTCCCATGTCCCCGTCCCCAACACTTCCATCCACTGCCATGTGTCCCTGTCCCAACTCCTCCATCCATCCTGTCCCAACTCCTCCATCCCTGCCGTGTCCCTGTCCCATCTGATCATGGCGCTGTCCCTGTCACTGTCACACACCACATCCCCGCACAGTGACCCGTGGGCTCGGTGGGTGCCATTGTCCCCACACTGCCATCGCACTGCGGTGCTCGCCGGCCGAGGGGCAGGTCCGGAGGAGGGATCTGCTGCCTTTAAACCCCTGTCCAACCACACCTTTAAGCCGTTCGAGTCCTGCTGCAAGCCCAGAATCCTCTCGGGATCCGTGGGGCCGAGTGACACCTCCAGCCACCTGTGGCTTTGTCCCACTGTCCCCACTCAGCGCCCACAGTGTGGCCACATCCATCCCCATCCCTTCTCGGCGTGTCCCCCTGGTGTCCCCTAGTGTCCCATGCTGTCCCACCGGGGTCCGGCAGGCCTGGCGCTCCCTAATTAGGGGGTAGCAGCAGAGCAGGGCGGCAGCCACGCACAGCTCGGAGCCACTCACTCATCCCACAGGAATCCTCCCCACGGGGAGGAGCGGCCCCGGCCCAGCGCCTAAAAGGGCCCCGCACGGGCCGGCTGCCCTCGGAGCCTCGCAGCCTTCCTGCCTCCTCCCTCCTCCTCCTCCTCCTCCTCCGCGGCCGCAGCGCCATGGCAGGGCACGGCGCCAGCCTGCTCCTGCTGCTCGGGATCCTGCCAGGTAGGATCCCGGGATCGCGGCTGCCTCGGGATTGCGGCTCTCCCGGGATTGCGGCTCTCCCGGGATTGCGGCTTCCCCGGGATACCGGAGATGCTCCGAGCGCCGGCAGGAGCGTGGGGACAGCCCGGGGTCACTCACTGCGGCCACCGCTGGGTGCTGCCTGTGCTGGACGGCGCTGGTGACATCGATGTGTCCCTGTGTCATTGGGGCTGCCAGGCGGAGCAGGTGGCATCGGTGTGTCCCTGTGTCGCTGGGGCTGCCAGGTGGCATCGATGTGTCCCTGTGCCGTTGGGGCTGTCAGGCGGAGCAGGTGGCATCGGTGTGTCCCTGTGCCATTGGGGCTGTCAGGCGGAGCAGGTGGCATCGGTGTGTCCCTGTGTCATTGGGGCTGTCAGGCGGAGCAGGTGGCATCGGTGTGTCCCTGTGTCGCTGGGGCTGCCAGGAGGGGCAGGCGGCATCGGTGTGTCCCTGTGTCGCCAGGCGGTGACAGCCCCGAGGGGACAGCGACCAAGCCGGGACATCCTCGCGGGCGCCCGATGTGGGAGATGTGACCCGCGGGAGGGGGATTTCAGGTGTGGGGTCAGAGATTTCAGGTGTGGGGTCAGGGATTTCAGGTGTGGGGTCAGGGATTTCAGGTGTGGGGTCGGGGATTTCAGATGTGGGGTCGGGAGGTGTCAGGACACGGTTTTGGGGTGCGACAGATCCCTGCTCCCTATGGCTGGGGGGCTGCAGTTGTGGGGTCAAGGCTGAACTTGTGGGGTCAGGTGTGTCAGGGCACAGGTTTGGGGTGCGATGGGTCCCTGTGCCCTGTCACTGCTCCCCACGAGTGGGGTGCTGCAGGTGTGGGGTCAGGGGGTGCTGCAGGTGTGGGGTCAGGAGGGGTCAGGGCACAAGTTTGGGGTGTGATAGATCCCTGCTCCCCATAGCTGGGGTGCTGCAGTTGTGGGGTCAGGGGGTGCTGCAGTTGTGGGGTCGGGAGGTGTCAGGACACAGGTTTGGGGTGCGATAGATCCCTGCTCCCCATAGCTGGGGTGCTGCAGTTGTGGGGTCAGGGGGTGCTGCAGGTGTGAGGTCAGTGAGGCTGCCAGGTGTATTGAGGCACAAATTTGGGGTGTGATGGGTTCCTGCTGCAGTTGTGGGGTCAGTGAGGTTGCCAGGTGTATTGGGGCACAGATTTGGGGTGTGATGGGTTCCTGCTGCAGGTGTGGGGTCAGGGGTGCTGCCAGGTGTATTGGGGCACAGATTTGGGGTGTGATGGGTTCCTGCTGCAGGTGTGGGGTCAGTGAGGTTGCCAGGTGTATTGAGGACAGATTTGGGGTGTGATGGGTTCCTGCTGAGGTGTGGGGTCAGGGGTGCTGCCAGGTGTATTGGGGCACAGATTTGGGGTGTGATGGGTTCCTGCTGCAGGTGTGGGGTCAGTGAGGCTGCCAGGTGTATTGAGGCACAGATTTGGGGTGCGATGGGTTCCTGCTCCCTGCAGGTCGGGCGCTGCAGGTGTGGGGTTCAAGGTGTGTCGGGACACAGGTTTGGGGTGCGATGGGTCCGTGCTGCAGGTGTGGGGTCGGGGGGAGCTTCCAAGTGTTTTGGAGCACAGATTTGGGGTGCCATACCTCCCTGTGCCCCATAAGTGGCAAACTGTAGGTGTGGGGTTCAAAATGTGTCAGGGCACAGGTTTGGGGTGCGATGGGTCCCTACACCCCACAGCTTGGGTTCTGCCAGGTGTGGGGTCAGGGTGTGTCAGGGCACAGGTTTGGGGTGTGTGAGATCCCTGTGCCCCACGGTTTGAGTTCTGCCAGTTATGGGGTCAGGGTGTGTCAGGGCACAGGTTTGGGGTGCGATGGGTCCCTGTGCCCTGTCACTTCTCCCTGCGAGGGGGGTGCTGCAGGTGTGGGGTCAGGAGGTGTCAGGGCACAGGTTTGGGGTGCGATGGGTCCCTGTGCCCTGTCCCTGTGTTCCGCAGGTGAGGAACTGCAGGTGTGGGGTCAGGGTACAGATTTGGGGTGCCATGGGTCCCTACCCAATCCCTACACCCCACAGTTTGGGTTCTGCCAGGTGTGGGGTCAGGGTGTGTCGGGTCTCTGTGTCCCATCCCTGCTCCACGGATGTGGGGTCAGGAGCTGCAGCTGTGGGGTCAGGAGGTGTCAGGGCACAGGTTTGGGGTCTCCGTACCCCATCCCTGCTCTGTGTGAGTCAGGGGACACACCTGTGGGGTCAGGAGGTGTCAGGGCACAGGTTTGGGGTCCCTGTGCCCCCTCCCTGCTCCGTGTGAATGTGGGGTCAGGTCACACAGGTTTGGGGTGCGATGGGTCCCTGTGGGTCAGGGGACACAGCTGTGGGGTCAGGAGGTGTCAGGGCACAGGTTTGGGGTCCCTGTGCCCTCTCCCTGCTCCGTGTGAATGTGGGGTCAGGGGCTGCTGGGACCCACACAGGTTCGGGGTGTGATGGGTCCCTGTCCCCTGTGGGTCAGGGGACACAGCTGTGGGGTCAGGAGGTGTCGGGGCACAGGTTTGGGGTCCCCGTACCCCATCCTTGCTCTGTGTGGGATCAGGGACTGCCAGGACCCACAGAGGTTCGGGGTGTGATGGGTCCCTGTCTCCTGTGGGTCAGGGGACACAGCTGTGGGGTCAGGAGGTGTCGGAGCACAGGTTTGGGGTCCCTATCCCCCGTGGATGTGGGGTCGGGGGGTGCCGGCAGTGGGATCGGGGTTCTCCAGGTGCCATTCCGGGGGTGACAATGCCCTTCTGTCCCCAGCTCTCCTGGTGGCCGTCAGGATCAACGGCAACGGCCGGGAGGTTCTGTACCTGGCCAAAGGTGACTCGGTCAAGCTGGGCTGTCCCTATGTCCTGGAGCCCGAGGACAACGGTCCGCAGGGAGTGGGCATCGAGTGGATCCAGATCCAGCCCGAGAGACCCGGCCCCGAGAACGTGGTGAGGGGCTCGGGCACGGCCGGACGGGGCGGGGGGTGGTGGGTGGGTGGGTGGGATGGAGCTCAGGTGGGCGGGCGGGGACAGGTGGGGACAGGCAGGACAGAGAAGGGAAAGGCAGGACAGGTGGGACAGGGAAGGGACAGGCAGGACAGGGAGAGGGAAGGATGGGCAGAGTCTGGAAGTGCTGGGCAGGAAAGGGACAGGGAATGGACAGGGAAAGGATGGGAAGGGACAGGAGGCAAGTGGGACAGGGAAGGGACAGGCAGGACAGGGAAGGACAGGGAAGGATGGGAGAGTCTGGAAGTGGGGAGGAAAGGGAAGGGAAAGGATGGGAAGGGACAGGAAGACAGGAAAGATCTGACAGGACAGGGAAGGACAGGCAGGGAAGGTCTGGAAGAGCAGGGGGGATGGATGGGGATGGACTGGGATGGATGGGGATGGACTGGGTTCGGATGGAGCCCAGCTGAGCAGGCAAGGCAGGGAAGGTCTGGAAGGACAGGGAAGGTCTGGAAGGACAGGGAAGGACCAGGCAGGACAGGCAGGGTTTGGAAGGACCAAACAAAGGTCATCAGGACAGGCAGGACAGGCAGGGACAGGGAAGGTCTGGAAGGGCAGGGAAACACCAGGCAGGACAGACAGGGCTGGGCTGAGCAGGCAGGACAGCCAGGGAAGGACAGGCAGGGAAGGACAGGCAGGACAGGGAAGGTCCAGCAGCGTCGGAGAGTGCCAGGCAGGACTGGAAAGGGCAGGGAAGGAGCTGGCAGGGACAGGCAGGACAGGCAGAGAAGGTCTGGAAGGGCAGGGAAGGGCTAGGCAGGACAAGCAGGGCCAGGCAGGGACAGGCAGGACAGGGAAGGTCCAGTAGCATCAGAGAGTGCCAGTCTGGGAATGAGCAGGTAGGACCAGAAAGGTCTGGAAAGGCAGGGAAGGACCAGACAGCTCTGGAAGTTCTGAGCAGGGTGGACAGGAATGGAATGGAATGGTGGTGGGGGATGGATGGATGGATGGAGGCCAGCTGAGCAGGTAGGACAGGCAGGACAAGCAGGGACAAGCAGGGACAGGCAGGACAGGGAAGGTCCAGCAGCGTCAGGGAGTGTCAGTCTGGGAAGGAGCAGGCAGGACTGGAAGTTCTGAGCAGGGTGGGCAGGAATGGCATGGCATGGAATGGAATGGGATGGATGGAGGCCAGCTGAGCAGGCAGGGACAGGCAGGACAGGCAGGACGGGGAAGGTCCAGCAGCGTTGGGGAGTGACAGTCTGGGAATGAGCAGGCAGGACTGGAAAAGTCTGGAAGGGCAGGGAAGGAGCAGACAGGGACAGGCAGGACAAGCAGGGCAGGGAAGGGATGGGCTGGGATTGGATAGAGCCCAGCTGAGCAGGCAGGGGACAGGCAGGGACAGGCAGAGAAGGTCTGGAAGGGCAGGGAAACACCAGGCAGGGCAAGCAGGGACAGGCAGGGACAGACAGGGCAGGGAAGGTCCAGCAGCGTCGGGGAGTGACAGTCTGGGAATGAGCAGGCAGGACTGGAAAAGTCTGGAAAAGCAGAGAAGGAGCAGGCTGGGCTGGCAGAGCCTGGTAGGACAGGAAGGACAGGGATGGTCTGGAATTGCAGGGAAGGATCAGGCAGGACAGGCAGGGTCGGGGAGGGACAGGCAGGGACAGGAAGGGACAGACAGGTACAGGCAGGGACACAGAGGGACAAGGAGGACAGGAAAGGACAGGCAGGTAGAATCAGGGACAGGCAGGGACAGAAAGGGACAAGGAGGGCAGGGAAGCACCAGGTGCACACAGGAAGGGAAGGACAAACAGGGACAGGCAGGAAAGCTGCAGGGACACAGGGGGGACAGGCAGGGACACAGAGGGACAGGAAGGGGCAGACAGGTGCTGGCAGGTAAAGTCAGGGACAGGCAAGGACACAGAGGGACAGGCAGGGACAGCAAAGCCCCATGGCTGAGCCTCCCCAGCCCTGCTAGCTCTGCCCAAACCTGAAACCAAAACTAACTCAATTTAACCCAAACCAAACCACAAACCCAACGCGAAACAACTCCGAAATACCACTAACTAAACCCACACAAACCTAACCCTAAACAAACCTGAATCAAACCCAAAACCCAACCCAAATTAACCCCAACTAAACCTTAACCTAACCCTAATCAAACCTAACCAAAACCTAACCAAAGCAACAAAAAATAACAATAAGCAAACCATAACCAAACTCTAATCCAAGCCTAAATATAACTGACCCTAAACTAACCCTAACCCCAAAATTCAACCTAACCCTAACTAACCCAGACCAAACCCAACCCTAAACCAACCCTAATCCAAACTAATCCCAGCCCCAGACCTAATCCCAGCTCCAACCCTAACCTAAACCTAAATTTCACTAACCCAGACCAAACCCGATCCTAAACCAACCCTAAACCCAACTAACTCTAATCCCAATTGCAGCCCGAACCCTAAACCTAACCTAAACCTAACCCTAACTAATCCAGACCAAACCCAGCCCTAAACCCACCCTAAGCCCAACTAACCCTAAACCCAACCCCAGTCCTAACTTTAACCCTAACCCTAACCTAAACCTCACCCAAACCCTAAACCTAAAGCTAACTAACCCAGACCAAACCCGACCCTAAACCAACCCTAACCCCAAACCCAATCCTAACTTTAACCCTAACCCTAACCTCAACTTAAACAAAACCCTAAAACTAACCCTAACTAACCCTGACCAAACCCGACCCTAAACCCACCCTAACCCCAACCCGGATCCCAACTTTAACCCTAACCTAAACATACCCCAAACCCCAAACCTGACCCTAACTAACCCTGACCAAACCCAGCCCTAAACCAACCCTAACCCCAACTAACTCCAACCCCAAACCCAATCCCAATTCCTAGTCCCAACCCTAACCCTAACCTAAACCTGAACCTAACTAACCCAGACCAAACCTAGCCCTAAACCCACCCTAACCCCAATCCCAACTTTAACCCTAACTGAAACATACCCCAAACCCCAAACCTGACCCTAACTAACCCAGACCAAACCCAGCCCTAAACCAACCCTAACCCCAACTAACTCCAACCCCAAACCCAATTCCAGCCCCAATTCCAGCCCCAACCCTAACCTAACCCTCACTAACCCTGACCAAACCCGACCCTAAACCCACCCTAACCCCAACCCCGACCCCAACTTCACCCCTAACCCTACCCAAACCAGCCCCGAGCCCCCCCTAACCATGTCCCCCGCCGCTGTCCCCGCGTGTCCCCAGTTCCTGTCCTACCACGACCACCACGTGAACTACGGCAGCGGCTCGGGGCTGCAGGACCGCGTGGCGTTCGTGCAGACTGACCCGGGCCAGCGCGACGCGTCCATCCGCGTGGCTGACCTGCAGGAGAGCGACACCGGCACCTACCAGTGCCGCGTCAAGAAGAACACGGTGGCCGTGCACGAGGTCATTGTCACCGTGCAAGGTGAGCCGAGACCCCCGCCGTGTCGCCTGGCCCCGCCCTGTCCCCATGTCCCCCTGTCGCCTGTCCCCGCGCCGCGCCGAGCTCACGGAGGTGGCGCTCCCTCTCCTGGTGGCACTGACGGTGTCCCCTGTCCCCCTCTCATGTGGCTCCCGGTGGCCTTCGGCAGTGTCCTCTGTCCCCTCTCAAGTCCCCTTCCTAGGTGGCCCCAGGTGGCACTGACGGTGTCCCCCCAGGTGGCCCTGGCAGTGTCCCCTGTCCCCCGCCGCGCCGCGCTCACGGAGGTGGCGCTGGTTCGTGGCGGTGGCGCTCCCTCTCCTGGTGGCACTGACGGTGTCACCTGGCTCATCTCATGTCCCTTCCTAGGTGGCCCCTGGTGGCACTGACGGTGTCCCCCAAGTGGCCCTGACAGTGTCCCCTGTCCCCCTCTCACGTGGCCCTCGGTGGCACTGACAGTGTCCCCCGCCTCCTCTCAAGTCCCCTTTTCCTGGCTGGCCCCTAGTGGCACAGACGGTGGCCCTCCCTCTCCTGGTGGCACCGACGGTGTCACCTGGCGCCCCTCAAGTCCCCTTCCTAGATGGCTCTTGGTGGCACTGAAAGTGTCACTTGGCGCCTCTCATGTGGCTCCCGGTGGCCCTAGCAGTGTCCCCTGTCCCCCTCCCATGTCCCCTTCCTAGGTGGCCCCCGGTGGCACTGACGGTGTCCCCCCAAGTGGCCCTGGCAGTGTCCCCTGCCTCCTCTCAAGTCCCCATCCTGGCCCCTGGTGGCCCTGACAGTGTCCCCCCAAGTGGCCCTGACAGTGCCCCATGTCTCCCTCTCATGTGGCCCCTGGTGGCCCTGACAGTGTCCCCTGTCCCCCATGCAGGTGGCCCTGACAGTGTCCCGTGTTCCTCCCCCGCAGGTGACTCCTGTCCCTTCCCACCCCCCACTCCCAGGTGTCCCCTCTCCCGGGTGGCCCTGGTGACCCTCATGGTGTCCCCCCAGGTGGCTCTGACAGTGTCCTCTGTGTCCCCTGGTGGTCCTGGCCGTGTCACCTGGCTCTCTCCCAAGTCCCCTTCCTGGGTGGCCTCTGGTGGCCCTGAGAGTGTCCCCCGTCCCCTTCCCGGCTGTCCCGTCTCCCCCCCCACGGTGTCCCTGTCCCCTTCCTGTGTGTCCCCTCTCCCCGATGTCCCTGTTCCCCTCCCGGATAACCCCTGTCCGCGTTGTCCCTGTCCCTGTCCCGTTACGGTGTCCCCTGTCCCCTTCCCGTGTGTCTCCTGTCTCCAGGTGTCCCTGGCGGTGCCCCCTGTCCCCTCACGGTGTCCCCGTCGCTGTAGCTGATGGTGCCCCTATCCCCGATGTCCCTGTCCCCCTCCCGCGTGTCCTCTCTCCCTCTCCCTGTCCCCTGTCATCCCGGTTTCCCTGTCCCTGTCCACTCCCGTTTGTCCCCCGTCCCAGGTGTCCCTGACCGTGTCCCTGCCCCTGTCCCCATGCCCTGTCCCTGTCGCTGTCGGTGTGTCGCTGTCCCAGCCCAGAAGCCGGCCGCCCCGCAGTGCTGTCGCTATCCCTGGTCACTATCCCCTGTCCCTGTCGCTGTCCCTGACTTCTGTCCCAGAAAAGGCCCCCATGCTGTCCCTGTCCCTATCCCTGTTCCCTATCCCCGGTGTCCCTGTCCCTATCCCTGTCCCTATCCCTGTCGCTGTCCCCTGACACTGTCGCTGTCCCAGCAGAGAAGCCGGCCGCCCCGCAGTGCTGTTCCTATCCCTGTCCCTGTCCCTATCCCCTGTCCCTGTCCCTGCCCCCTGTCCCTGTCCCAGCAGAGAAGCCGGCCGCCCCGCAGTGCTGTGCCTGTCCCTGTCCCTGTCCCTATCCCCTATCCCCTGTACCTATCCCCTGTCCCTATCCCTCCTGTCCCCTGACTGTCGCTGTCCCAGCAGAGAAGCCGGCCGCCCCGCAGTGCTGTCCCTATCCCTGTCCCTGTCCCTATCCCCTGTCCCTATCCCCTGTCCCTATCCCCTGTCCCTGTCCCTGTCCCTATCCCTGTCCTATCCTGTCCCTATCCCCTGTCCCTATCCCTGTCCTATCCCCTGTCCCCTGACTGTCGCTGTCCCAGCAGAGAAGCCAGCCGCCCCGCAGTGCTGTCCCTATCCCTGTCCCTGTCCCTATCCCCTATCCCTATCCCTGTCCCTATCCCTGTCCCCTGTCCCTGTCCCCTGACTGTCGCTGTCCCAGCAGAGAAGCCGGCCGCCCCGCAGTGCTGTCCCTATCCCTGTCCCTGTCCCTATCCCCTATCCCTATCCCTATCCCTGTCCCTATCCCCTGTCCCTATCCCTGTCCCTATCCCCTGTCCCTGTCGCTGTCCCCTGACTGTCGCTGTCCCAGCAGAGAAGCCAGCCGCCCCGCAGTGCTGTCCCTATCCCTGTCCCTGTCCCTATCCCCTATCCCTATCCCTATCCCTGTCCCTATCCCCTGTCCCTGTCGCTGTCCCCTGACTGTCGCTGTCCCAGCAGAGAAGCCAGCCGCCCCGCAGTGCTGTCCCTATCCCTGTCCCTGTCCCTATCCCCTATCCCTATCCCCTGTCCCTATCCCCTGTCCCTATCCCCTATCCCTATCCCTATCCCTGTCCCTATCCCTGTCCCCTGTCCCTGTCCCTGTCCCCTGACTGTCGCTGTCCCAGCAGAAAGGCCGCCCCGCATGCTGTCCCTATCCCTGTCCCTGTCCCTATCCCTGTCCCTATCCCCTATCCCTATCCCCTATCCCTGTCCCTGTCCCTATCCCCTGTCCCTATCCCTGTCCCCTGTCCCTGTCCCTGTCCCCTGACTGTCGCTGTCCCAGCAGAGAAGCCGGCCGCCCCGCAGTGCTGGAGCGAGGGGGAGCTGATCGAGGGCGGCTCGGTGCTGCTGCGCTGCTTCAGCCGCGGCGGAGCTGCGCCGCTGAGCTACCAGTGGGCCAAGCTGGCCGAGGGCTACGGGGGGGGCAGACTGCCTTCGGGGACCCTGCAAGGTGGGCGACACCCCGGGGGGGGGGTGTTTGGGGGCATTTGGGGGGGACAGGAGGGGATTTGGGGAGGTCAGGAGGGGATTTGGGGGAGTTCGAGACTCTCCCTGCCCTCGGGGACCCTGCAAGGTGGGTGACACCCCTGGGGCGGTTTGGGGGGATTTTGGGGTGTTCCTGCCTTTAGGGACCCTGCAAGGTGAGTGACACCCCCGGGGGTGATTTGGGGAGGTCGGGAGAGGATTTGGGGGAGTTCGAGACTCTCCCTGTCCTCGGGGATGCTGCAAGGAGAAATCCCCGGGAGAGGATTTGGGGGTGTAAGAAGAGGATTTCGGGAGGTCAGGAGGGGATTTGGGGAGGCTCGGGGTGTCCCTGCCCTGCAAGGTGCGTCAGGAACCTCCCAGGAGGGGATTTTGGGGGGATTTGGGGGGTTCGGGGTGTCCCCGAGGTGGGTGATAGATCCATCCCCTGGGGGGCTTGAGGGGATTCAGGGGGTCCCTGCCCCTCGAGATGGGTTCTGAACCCCCCGGGGGGCTTGGGGGAGCTCGGGGGCTTCAGAAAGGAGATTTAGGGGGGTTCGGGATGGGATTTGGGGGCTCAGGAGGGGATTTTGGGGTGTCCCCACCCTTGGGCACCTTCCAAGGAGGCGTTGTGGCTATGGGGGGCTCGGGGGGGGCTGTGTGCTCCATGTCCGTGTGTGTCCATGTGTGTCCATGTATGTTCATGTGTGTCCATGTGTGTCCATGCTCCCATGTTCACGTGTTCCCACATCCATGTCCTCCCACGCTCATGGATGTCCCATGTCTGCGTGTTCCCACATCCGTGTGCTCCTGTCCATGTGCTCCCATGTCCCCACGTGTCCATGCCCACGTGCTCCTGCGTGTTCATGTGTTCCCACATCCATGTTCTCCCGTGTTCATGGATGTCCCATGTCTGTGTGTTCTCACATCCGTGTGCTCCATGTTCCTGTGCTCCCTGTGTCACCCACGTCCCTGTGTGCTCATGTCTGCGTGTTCCCACATCCATGTTCTCCCATGTTCATGGATGTCCCACGTCTGTGTGTTCCCACATCCGTGTGCTCCATGTCCATGTGCTCCCGTGTCCCTGTGCATCCCTGTCACCCGTGTCCCTGTGCGTCCCTGTCATCCATTCCCTGTGGCCTATGACTGCCCATGTCCCTGTGCTCCCACATCCATGATCTCCCGTGTTCGTGGATGTCCCATGTCCGTGTGCTTCAGTGTCCCTGTGTGTCCACATCCGTGTGCTCCCGTGTCCCTGTCACCCGTGTCTGTGTGCTCCTGTGTCCCTGTCACCCGTGTCTGTGTGCTCCCGTGTCCCTGTCACCCGTGTCTGTGTGCTCCCATGCCATGTACTTCCATGTCTGTCTGTTCCCTCATCCGTGTCCATGTGTGTCCATGTCCTACACGTTCATGTGTTTCCATGTCTGCATGTTCCCACGTCTGTGTGTCCCATGTTCCCGTGCTCCTGCATGTGTGTGTCTGTGTCCCTGTCACCCGTGTCCGTGTGCTCCCGTGTCCCTGTGTGTCCCTGCCTGTGACTGCCCGTGTCCCTGTGCTCCACATCCATGATCTCCCGTGTTCATGGATGTCCCATGTCCGTGTGTGTCCACATCCATGTGTGTCCATGTCCCTGTCACCTGTGTCCCTGTGCATCCCTGTCACCTGTGTCCATGTGCTCCCGTGCTCACGGGTGTTGTGTCCCTGTGATGCCACATCCGTGTGCTCCCGTGTCACCGCGTGTCCCTGTGCTCCTGTGTCCGTGTCCCTGTATGTCCTTGTCCATGTGTCAGTGTGTCCCGTGTCCCTGTGTCTATGTCACTTTGTTTCCATGTCCCTGTGTCCCCATGTGTCCCTGTGTCCGTGTGTCTATGTCCCTGTGTGTCCCTGTCCCTGTGTCTGTCTACCCCTGTCCCCATGTGTCCATGTCCCTGTGTGTCCCTGTCCCCGTGTCCACATGTCCCTGTTCTGTCACTGTCCCAGTGTGTCCCCATGTGTTCCTGTGTCTTGTGTCTATGTCCCTGTGTGTCCCTGTGTCCATATGACCCTGTGTCCCCCTGTGTCCCTGTGCTCTGAGGTCCCTGTGTGTCCCTGTGTGTCACTGTCACAGCGTGTCTCTGTGTCCCTCTGTGTCATTGTCCCTGTGTCACTGTCTGTCCATGTGTCCCCATGTGTCCCCATGTGTCCCAGTGTGTCCCTATGCATCCCTGTGTCCCAGTGTGTCCCAGTGTGTCCCTGTGTGTCATTGTCCCTATGTGTCCCACTGTGTCCCTTGTCGCTGTGTCCCTGTGTGTCATTGTCCCTATGTGTCCCACTATGTCCCTGTGTCGCTGTGTCCCTGTGTGTCACTGTGTCCCTATGCCCCAGTGTGTCCCTGTATCCCTATGTCCCCACACACCTGTCCGAGGGTCCCAGGTGCCCCGAGGTGACAGTGCCACCTGTCCCCCCCAGGCCGAGCTCCGGGTGACCTCCTGATCCGCAGTCTGACCAGAGCCCACGCTGGCACCTACCAGTGCCGAGTGACCAACCGCGTGGGCTACTCGGTGTGCCAGCTGAACCTGAGCCCGGGCCCCGTGAGTGACACCGGGGACACTGGGGACATTGGGGACATTGGGGACATGGGGGGTGTGCCAGCTGAACCTGAGCCCCGGGCCCCGTGAGTGACACCGGGGACACTGGGGACACTGGGGACACTGGGGATACATGGGGTGTGCCAGCTGAACCTGAGCCCCGGGCCCCGTGAGTGACACTGGGGACACTGGGGACACTGGGGACACTGGGGACATGGGGGGTGTGCCAGCTGAACCTGAGCCCCGGGCCCCGTGAGTGACACTGGGGACACTGGGGACATTGGGGACATTGGGGACATGGGGGGTGTGCCAGCTGAACCTGAGCCCCGGGCCCCGCGAGTGACACCAGGACGACAGCAGGGCTGGCTCTGGGTGGCACCGGGGTGTCTCTGTGTGGCACCAGGGCTGGCTCTGAGTGACACCAGAGGTGTCTTGGGTGCTGGGGTGTCCCGGGGGTGGCACTGGCGATGGCTCTGGGTGGCACCAGGAGTGCCAAGGTGCCCCAGGAGTCCCTCCGGGTGGCACCAGGGCTGGCTCTGGGCACAAGAGTGGCACTGGGGGTGGCTCTGGGTGTCCCCGGGGTGTCTCTGGGTTCCAGGGTGGCACCAGGGCTGGCTTTGGGTGGCACCACGGGTGTCCCAGAGGCCGGGATGGCACTAGGGGTGGCTCTGGGGGTGGCTCTGTGTGACACGAGGGTGTCCTGGGGGGTGGCACTGGGGATGGCTATGGGTGGCACTGGGGGTGTCTCTGGGTTGCAGGGTGGCACCAGGGCTGGCTCTGGGTGTCCCCAGGGTGTCTCTGGGTGTCAGGCTGGCACCAGGGCAGGTTACGGGTGGCACTGGGGTGTGTCAGGGTGGCACCAGGGCTGGCTCTGGGTGTCCCCAGGGTGCCTCTAAGCGGCACCGCGGCTGGCTCTGGGGCTGTCCCCGGAGCCACCCGCAGTGCCATCCCCTCCCGGCGGTGACAGGGTGTGTCCCGGCGGCAGGCGGGCGCCAGGCTGGCATCATCGTGGGCTCCATCCTGGGCTCGCTGCTGCTGCTCAGCCTGCTGGGGCTGCTCATCTGGGCTCTGATCGCTCGCTACCAGCGCAAGGAGTGCCAGCGCGCCTGCAGCGACTGCAGGTGGGCACGGGGACACCGCGGGGTAGCACTGGGTGGCACGGGGTGGTACTGGGCTGTACCACTGGGCTGTACTGGGCTGTACTGGGCTCTGCTGGGCTCTACTGGGCTCTGATCACTCGGTATCTGCACAAGGGGTGCCAGCACGCCTGCAGCGACTGCAGGTGGGCACGGGGGGACACCGCGGGGTGGCACTGGGTGGCACGGGGTGGTACTAGGCTGTACCGGGCTGAACTGGGCTGTACTGGGCTGTACTGGGCTCGCTGGGCTCTGCTGGGCACTGATCACTCGGTATCAGTACAAGGAGTGCCAGCGCACCTGCAGCGACTGCAGGTGGGCACGGGGGGACACCGCGGGGTGGCACTGGGTGGCACGGGGTGATACTAGGCTGTACCGGGCTGTACCGGGCTGTACCGGGCTGAACTGGGCTGTACTGGGCTGTACTGGGCTCTCCTGGGCTCTGCTGGGCACGGATCACTCGGTATCAGTACAAGGAGTGCCAGGCGCCTGCAGCGACTGCAGGTGGGCACGGGGGGACACCGGGGGTGGACTGGGTGGCACGGGGTGGTACTGGGCTGTACCGGGCTGAACTGGGCTGTACTGGGCTGTACTGGGCTCTACTGGGCTCTGCTGGGCTCTACTGAGCACTGATTGCTGGGTATCAGCACAAGGGGTGCCAGCGCACCTGCAGCGACTGCAGGTGGGCACGGGGACACCGCGGGGTGGCACTGGGTGGCACGGGGTGGCACTGGGCTGAACTGGGCTGTACTGGGCTCTGCTGGGCACTGATCACTCGGTATCAGTACAAGGAGTGCCAGCGCTCCTGCAGCGACTGCAGGTGGGCACCGGGGTGGCACTGGGTGACATGGGGTGGCACTGGGTGGCACCGGGCTGTACCAGGCTGTTTTACTGGTCACCAGTGAGTGACACTGGGCACTGATCACTCGCCACCAGCACAAGGAGTGCCAGCGCACCTGCAGGTGGGCACCGGGTGACACCGGGGGGTGGCACTGGGTGACACCGGGCTGTACCAGGCTGTACTGGGCTTTACTGGGCTCTACTGGTCACCAGTGAGTGACACTGGGCACTGATCGCTTGCTGCCAGCGCAAGGAGTGCCAGCACGCCTGCAGGTGGGCACCGGGGGTGGCACTGGGGTGACACTGGGTGGCACTGGGCTGTATCGGGCTGTACTGGGCACCAGTGAGTGTCACTGGGCACCACTGGGCACTGATGGTCACCACTGGGCTCCAAAGGGCACCAGTCACGGCCACTGGGCACTGTGGGGACAACTGGGCACCAGTGGGTGACACTGGGCACCCCGGGCACCGCTGGGCACCACCAGAGCCACTGTGGTCACCTCTGGGTGCCACCAGGCACTGCTGGGGACAAATGGGCAGCAGTGGGTGGCACTGGGTGCGGCCAGGTACCAGTGGTGGGTGACACCAGGGACAGGTGGGTGACAGAGGGACACTGATGGATGTCACCAGGTAGAGGTGGGTGGCACAGGGCACTGAGGGACACCCAGGGGTGCCAACAGTGTCACTAGGTACAGGTGGTTGTCACCCAGTACAGGTGAGTGGCAGAGGGACACCAAGAGGTGTCAATAGTGCCACCAGGTACAGGTGGGTGGCACCAGGGACAGGTGGGTGGCACTGGGCACTGAGGGACACCAAGGGCTGCTGAGAGGTGTCACCAGGTACAGCTGGGTGTCACCAGGTAGGGATGGGTGGCACTGGGCACTGAGGGACACCAAGGGGTGGCAATGGTGTCACCAGGTCCAGCTGAGTGTCAGAGGGACACCAAGAGGTGCCAATGGTGTCACCAGGGACAGGTGGTTGTCACCAGGTACAGGTGGTTGTCACCAGGTACAGGTGGGTGTCACCAGGTACAGGTAGGGGGCACCAGGGACAGGTGGTTGTCACCAGGTACAGGTGGGTGTCACCAGGGACAGGTGGGTGGCACCAGGGACAGGTGGGTGGCACAGTGCACTGAGGGACACCAAGAGGTGCCAATGAGTGCCACCAGCTACAGCCCAGTGCCACCAGCCCCAGGTGGCTGCCAGAGGTCACCAAGCCCTGCTACCGAGCAGTGACAAAACCCGCGGGGTGCCCTGGGTGCCACCGGGTGCCCCCCAGCCGCGCCCCCAGCCGCCCTGACCGGCTGTCCCCGGGGTGTCCCCGGGTGTCGCTGTGCCCGCAGGAGCAGCACGGGTGGCACCATGCCCCGGCCGTGCACCGCCTGCGCTCACCACTCGTACTCCCCGCACGGCATCAGCTACATGCAGTGCCAGCACGGCGACAGCGACGAGCGCGCGGCTGCGCTGCTCTGCAACGAGGGCATGCGCCACCAGGTCACCTGTCCCGCGCTGTGACACCGCAGCGCCACCCCCCGGGCACGGCGACAAGCGGGGACAGCGCCGGGGACAGCGCCGGGGACAGCGAGCGGCCGCCCGAACGACTGACGGCAGGAGAGGCTCCCAGCCCCCGAAACCCCGTAAAAAGGCCACGAAATCCTATAAAAAACCCTACAAAATCCCATAAAAACCTCACAAAACCCCACAAAACCCTACAAAACCCCACAAAACCCCACGAAATCCCATCAAAACCTCACAAAATCCCATCAAAACCTCACGAAATCCCATCAAAACCCTACAAAACCTCACAAAACCCCCCCAAAATCCCACAAAACCCCACAAAATCGCCACCCCGGACCCTCCCCGCCACCCCCGGTCCGCTGTCACCTCGTTTTGTCACCTCGTTTTGTTGCTTTATTTTGGGGTTTGGCCCCGTTTTTTACGCCTCCCCCTCCCCTCCCAGTTCCCAATTTCCCCCCATTCGCCATTTCCCCCAATTCCCAGTTCCCAATTCCCCCAAATTCCCAATTCCCCCACTATTCCCAAAACCCTTCCCAGTTTCCCGACCCCTCCCTCTGTCCCGCCGCGGTATTTATTTGTCACTCGCTGTCACCGCGGGCTCGGCCCCAAAAAAGGCTCCACCCCCGGTGCCACCCCCGCGCCCCCACATTTCGGAATTGGGGTTTTTTTGGGGTTTTTTTGGGGCGCCGAGGCGCCGCTGGCACCGGGAATTGCGGTTCGGAACGAAGCCAAAAGGAAAACAGAGCCAAAAACGCCAAAAAAGGAAAAAAAAGGAAAAAAAGGAAAGAAAAAGGAAAGAAAGGAAATGGAATAAAATTGAGTGAATTGAGAGCGGGAGTGTCGTGATGTGGGGGGACAGGGGGGACAGGGATGGGGACAGGGACGGGGACAGGGATGGGGACAGAGGGGGACAGGGATGGGGACAGGGATGGGGACAGGATGGGGACAGGGATGGGGACAGGGATGGGGACAGAGGGGACAGGGATGGGGACAGAGGGGGACAGGGATGGGGACGGGAGGGACAGAGGGGACAGGGATGGGGACAGGGATGGGGACAGGGACGGGGACAGGGATGGGGACAGAGGGGACAGGGATGGGGACAGGGATGGGGACAGAGGGGGACAGAGGGGACAGGGATGGGGACAGGGATGGGAACAAGGATGGGGACAAGGATGGGGACAGGGATGGGGACAGGGATGGGGACAGAGGGGACAGGGATGGGGACAGGGATGGGGACAGAGGGGGACAGAGGGGACAGGGATGGGGACAGGGATGGGGACAAGGATGGGGACAGAGGGGGACAGTGGGGACAGGGATGGGGACAGGGATGGGGACAGGGATGGGGACAGGGATGGGGACAGAGGGGACAGGGATGGGGACAGGGATGGGGACAGGCATGGGGACAGGGATGGGGACAGAGGGGGACGGGGGGACAGGGATGGGGACAGGGATGGGGACAGGGATGGGGACAGAGGGGGACAGTGGGGACAGGGATGGGGACAGGGATGGGGACAGGGATAGGACAGGGATGGGGACAGGCATGGGGACAGGGATGGGGACAGAGGGGGACGGGGGGACAGGGATGGGGACAGGGATGGGGACAGGGATGGGGACGGAGGGGACAGGGATGGGGACAGGGGGGACAGGGACAAAAGGGACAGGGAAGACAGGGAGAGAGGTAAAAGGGATGGGGACAGGAGGAACGGAGGAGGGGACAAAGGAGAGGACAGGTATGGGGACAGATGGAACAAGGGTGGGGACAGGGATGGGGACAGGGGGGACAGGAGTGGGACAGGGACAGGGATGGGGACAGGAGGGGACAAGGATGGGGACAACGGGGAAAAGGAGGGGACAGATGGGACAAGGATGGGGAGAGAGGAGGGGGACAGAGAGGACAGGAATGGGGACAGGGGGGACAGGAGTGGGACAGGGACAGGGATGGGGACAGGAGGGGACAAGGACAGGGACAGGAGGGAACAGGGACACAGACAGGAGGGGACAAGCCGAGCAGGACATTCCAGGTAAAGGATGCCCGGCGTGTCCCCAAAGGTGACCCCCGTGTCCCCAGCCCGCCCCTCTCAGTGACCGCTGCGGCCGGAGGTGGCCGCTGTCCCCTCCCGTGGTGACACGGGGCTGAGGGGACACAGGGGTGGATGAGGGACACGGGACTTGTCCTTGTCCCCTCCTGTCCCTGTCCCTTTGCGTCCCCTCCTGTCTGTGTCCCTGTTCCCTCCTGTCCCTGTCCTTGTCCCCTCCTGTCCCTGTGCCCTCCTGTTCTCCCTGTCCCTCCCTGTCCCTGTCGCCTCCTGTCCCTCTGTCTGTCCCTTCGTGTCCCTTCCTGTCCTTGTCCCTGTCGCCTCCTGTCCCTATGCCTGTCCGTCCCTGTCCCTGTCCCTGTCCCTGTCCCCTCCTGTCCCTGTGCCTGTCCCTTCGTGTCCCTTCCTGTCCCTGTCCCCGCCTGTCCCTGTCCCTGTCCCTATCCCCGTCTCTGTCCCCATTGTCCCTGTCCCCTCCTGTCCCCTCCTGTCCCCTCCTGTCCCTGTCCCCGCGGCGCCGCTGAGACCCGGCGGTGGGGGCGGAGCCATGGAGGGGGCGTGGTTTGGAAATGGGGAAATGGGCGTGGCCATGCCCGATGACGTAATTCCCGCCCAGCCGGCAGGGTCGGTAACGGCCGCCAGGGGGCGCGCGCGGAGGTTGCCAGGCAACGAAACATGGCGGGGCAGGTGGGGGAGGGGCGCGGGGGGAAAATGGGAAAAAGTGGGAAAAAAGGGAAAAAAGTGGGGAAAGTGAGAAGGAAGGGGGGAAAATGGGGGGAAACAGAGGGGGAGGAAAGGGGGAAAGGGGGTGAGAGGGAAGAGGGGCAAAATGGGAGGGGTAGAAAGGGGGGAAAGGGGGAGGGTGGGGGGACAACGGGTGGACAGCAGGACAGGGGGGGGGGGGGGGGGGGGGGGGGGGGGGGGGGGGGGGTCTCAGGGGTCCCATGGGGGTCTCAGGGGTCCCATGGGGGTCTCAGGGGTCCCGGGGGTCGCGGCTCTCAGCCCCCCCGCTCCCCTCCCCAGTACGAGGACGCGTTCAGCCCTCCCCGCATGCAGTGCTGGACAGTGCCTCGCCCCCCCCCGCAGGTACCCCAAAAACCCCCCTGGGACCCCCAAAAACCCCGGGACCCCCAAATTCCCCGGGATCTCCAAAAACCCCGGGATCCCCAAACCCCCAGGACCCCCAAACCCCCCCCCGCAGGTACCCCAAAAACCTCGGGATCCCCCAAACCCCCCCCGCAGGTACCCCAAAACCCCCGGGACCCCCAAACCCCCCAGAACTCCCCAGGACGACCCCAAAACCCTGCCTGGACCCCTCCAAGACCCCCCACACCTCACCCCAGACCCCCACTGACCCCCTGGGACCCCAAAACCCTACTGCAGGACCCCCAAACCCCCTTCTGTGGGCATCCACGACCCCCAAGCCCCTGCCTGGACCCCTTTAAGATCCCCCAAACCCCACCCAGGACCCCCTGGGACCCCCCAAATCTCACCCCAGACTCCCACTGACCCCCTGGGACCCCCAAACCCCATCCTAGGCTCCCCACCGACACCCCCAGGACCCCCCAGACCCCACCCCAGACCCCCACTGACTCCCTGGGACCCCCAAACCCTACTGCAGGACCCCCAAACCCCTTTCCGTGGGCATCCAGGACCCCAAAACCCCTGCCTGGACCCCTTTAAGATCCCCCAAACCGCATCCCAGACCCCCACTGACCCCCAAACCCCACCCAGGACCCCCACTGACCCCCCAAACCCCACCCCAGACCCCCACTGACCCCCTGGGACCCCAAAACCCCTGCCTGGACCCCTTTAAGATCCCCCAATCCCCACCCAGGACCCCCACTGACACCCCAAACCCCACCCAGGACCCCCACTGACTCCCTGGGACCCCCAAACCCCATCCTAGGCTCCCCACTGACACCCCCAGGACCCCCCAAACCCCACCCCGGACCCCCACTGACCCCCCATACCCCACCCCGGACCCCCACTGAACCCCCAAACCCCACCCCGGACCCCCACTGAACCCCCAAACCCCACCCAGGACCCCCACTGACCCCCAAACCCCACCCCAGACCCCCACTGACCCCCAAACCCCACCCAGGACCCCCACTGACCCCCCAAACCCCACCCCAGACCCCCACTGACCCCCAAACCCCACCCAGGACCCCCACTGACCCCCCAAACCCCACCCAGGACCCCCACTGACCCCCCAAACCCCATTGCAGGACCCACAAACCCCTGCCTGGACCCCTTTAAGACCCCCCATACCCCACCCCAGACCCCCACTGACCCCCCAAACCCCACCCAGGACCCCCACTGACCCCCGTGCCCCCCCCAGCTCCCCACCCCGCGCCCCCCCACCCTGTTCATCACCAACGACCGAGGTCACCTCCTGCCGCACGTGCCGCGATCCAAGGTGAGCCCCGCGGGGTTTGGGGACACTGGGGACAGCTCCGGCTCCGGGGGGACAGTGCCACCCCCCGCCGTGTCCCTGCTCTGTCCCCAGGTGTCACCGTGGGGCACGTTTTTGGGGACATGGGACATGCCGCGGCACATCCCCCCGCCCTGGCTGGACCTGAGCTCGAGGTCACCTGGAGCTGCCAGCCGAGTGATCCAGGGACAGCCACGGGCCCTGCTGACGGCCTGTAACGGGACCAGGATCCGTGTCACCGGCAAGGTGACACACTGGGGACATCGGGGACATCCGTGGGATACATGGGATAAACCAGGGGACACATGGGATACACCTGGGATACACCTGGGATACACACAGGGACACACTGGGCCCTGCTGACAGCCTGCAACGGGACCAGGATCTGTGTCACCGGCAAGGTGACACTGGGGACATCGGGGACATCCATGGGATACAGTGGGATACATATAGGATACACCTGGGATACACACAGGATACACACAGAGCCAGCCCAGGGCTCTGCTGACAGCCTGTAACAGGACCAGGATCCGTGTCACCGGCAAGGTGACACACTGGGGACATCGGGGACATCCATGGGATACATGGGATACAGTGGGATACACACAGGATACACATGGGATACACACAGGATGCACACAGGGACACACTGGGCTCTGCTGACAGCCTGTAATGGGACCAGGATCCGTGTCACCGGCAAGGTGACACACTGGGGACATCGGGGACATCCATGGGACACAGGGGATAAACCAGGGGACACTTGGGATACAAACAGGACACACACAGGATACACCTGGGATACACACAGGGACACACTGGGCTCTGCTGACAGCCTGTAATGAGACCAGGATCCGTGTCACCGGCAAGGTGACACATTGGGGACATCCATGGGACACAGGGGATAAACCAGGGGACACTTGGGATACACAGGGGATACACACAGGATACACACAGGATACACACAGGACAGCCGCAGGCCCTGCTGACAGCCTGCAATGGGACCAGCATCCGTGTCACCAGCAAGGTGACACTGGGGACACTGGGGACATCTGTGGGATACATGGGATACACATAGGATACACCTGGGATACACCTGGGATACACACAGGGACACACTGGGCCCTGCTGACGGCCTGCAACGGGACCAGGATCCGTGTCACCGGCAAGGTGACACATTGGGGACATCGGGGACATCTGTGGGATACATGGGAACACACAGGATACACCTGGGATACACCTGGGATACACACAGGGACAGCCCAGGGCTCTGCTGACGGCCTGCAACGGGACAGGATCGTGTCACCGCAAGGTGACATTGGGGACATCGGGGACATCGTGGGATAAGTGGGATAACACAGATAACCTGGGATAACACAGGATGCACACAGGACAGCGAGGCTCTGCTGACAGCCTGCAACGGGACAGGATCCGTGTACCGGCAAGGTGACATTGGGGAATCGGGGAATCGTGGGAACAGGGGATAACACAGGATACACACAGGATGCACACAGGGACACACTGGGCTCTGCTGACAGCCTGCAATGGGACAGATCCGTGTACCAGCAAGGTGACACATGGGGACAGCGGGGACATCTGTGGGATACATGGGATAAACCAGGGGACACTTGGGATACACACAGGATACACAGGGGATACACACAGGATACACCTGGGATACACACAGGATACACACAGGATGCACGCAGGGACAGCCCAGGGCTCTGCTGACAGCCTGCAACGGGACCAGGATCCGTGTCACCGGCAAGGTGACACTGGGGACAGCAGGGACATCCATGGGATAAACCAGGGGACACTTGGGATACGTTGGGAAACACTTGGGATACACAGGGGATACACCTGGGTTACACACAGGATACACCCAGGGACAGCTGCAGGCTCTGCTGTGGGCCTGCAATGGCTCATGGATCCGTGTCACCAGCAAGGTGACATTGAGGGGACATCTGGGATACACATGAGACACACATAGGATACACATGGAACACACGTGGAGTACACTGGGATACACACGGGATACACGTGGAATATACACAGGACACACCCAGGATACACACATGGGACACACGTGGGATACACACAGGATACACACAGAATACACACGGGATACACAGGGCACACATGGGGTGCACATGGGATACACATGGGATACACCCAGGATACACATGGGACACACCTGGGATACACACAGGATACACACAGAGGACACACATGGGACACACATGGGATACACACAGGATACACACAGAGGACACACATGGGATACACACAGGATACACACAGAGGACACACATGAGACGCACATGGGATACACACAGGATACACACGGGATACACATGGAATACACCTGGGATACACCCAGCATACACCTGGGATAAACATGGGATACACACAGGGTACACCTGGGATACACACAGGATACACCCAGGATACACATGAAGTGGATACACAGGGTACACCTGGGATACACTGGGACACACATGGAATACACACAGGACACACATGGTGCTGCAGTGAATTAGCACCATGGGATACACAGGACATGGGATACACACGGGATACACACAGGATACACCTGGGATACCAACATGGGATACACCTGGGATACACCCAGCATGCACCTGGGATACACCTGGGATACAAACAGGATACACATGGAACACATATGGAATACACCTGGGATACACACGGAATACACACAGGATACACACAGGACACACATGGAACACATATGGAATACACATGGGATACACACGGAATACACACAGGATACACACAGGACACACCCAGGGCTGGGGATGTGTGGCTAAGGTGACCACGGGGGATCCATCCCTCCATGGGGTCCCTGCGCCCCCCAGCCCCCCATTTCCCCCCTCACCCCCTCCCTCACCCCTGCTCCCCACAGTTCCAGCAGCCTTGGGACACAGAACCTTCCAGAAAGAGCCCTGGGGGTCTCACCGGGGGCTCCACCCAGCCTGAACCCCCAAACCCCGAGGACAGCGCGGGGCAGGAACCCCAAAATCTCCCCAGCTCTGGGGACACCCCCAGCTCCTGAGCCCTGAGGTGGCCTCGCTGTCCCTGTCCCCTCCCTGGGGACAAAACCCCCCAAATCCCACCTTTCCCACCCGCCTGGGGGGGGCTGAGCCCCCAAAAATGGGGAATAAAGGCTGGGAAATGCAGGAAATCCTTGGAATGAGCTCAGATCCTTCAGGATTCAGGATTTGGACCTGTTCCCTCCTCCCTGATCCTGAGGGAGGATTCTGTTAATTAGTGGGAAATTACTTAGGGTGGGATGGGATCAAACCCCAACCCTCCTCTCCTGCCGCTGTGGATTCCCCCAAAGTCAAACCAGGAGAGATTTTCCCCCAAAATCCCATAAGGACAGCAGATTTCCCCCCAAAATCCCAACCAGGAGAGCAGATTTTCCCCTAAAATCCCAATGAGGAGTGCAAATTTTCCCCCAAAATCCCAACCAGGAGAGATTTTTCCCCAAAACCCCAACCAGGAGAGCAAATTTTCCCCCAAAATCCCATTGAGGAGAGATTTTCCCCCAAAATCCCAATGAGGAGTGCAGATTTTCCCCCAAAATCCCATAAGGAGAGCAAATTTTCCCCAAAAATCCCAACCAGGACAGCAGATTTCCCCCCAAAAATCCCATAAGAAGAGCCAATTTTCCCCCAAAATCCCATAAGGAGAGCAGATTTTCCCCCAAAACCCCATAAGGAGAGCAGATTTTCCCCCAAAATCCCAACCAGGAGAGCAGATTTTCCCCCAAAACTCCAGGATTTTGCCAGGAGGATCTTTCCCCACACAGCACTGGGACAGGAATGGGGTTAGAGTTGGGATTGTCCTCCTTGCAAAGGTTAAAAATCCCCAAATTTCACCCCAAAACTCCCAGGCTCAGCCAGAAAACTTCATTTTTTCCTCATTTTTCCACGCCGGGACTCCTCTGGGAAGCTGCAATTCCCAAAATCCCACAAAAACCCCATTTTTCCTGGTGTGGGACACAGGACAGACAGGCTGGAGGATCAGAGCTGCTTTATTCCAGAGGGGACAGGTGACACCGCACGGCGAAAAACCGGGAAAAACGGGAAGTTTTCACCGGCAGGAGGTCCAAAACTGGACGTTTTCCCCCCAAAATCAGCCGAGTCACGGAATTCCCATGGGCTGGAGGACCCCAAACGGTGGCAGCGGGGTGGCAGGGGGTGGCAGCGCGATGTCACCTGTCCCCCACCCCCGTGGCTGTCGCGGCTCAATGGAGCTCCTTGTCCCTCTCAGATCCCATTGTTCCCGTCGCCATTCCCGATCCCACTCGTGGCGCACAGATCCCGCATTGTCCCTGCCTGGGGACACTCGGGGACACGTGGGGACAAGGAGCGCCGCTGGCACGCCAGGGGGTGGGGCAGGAGGAGCAGCTCTGCTCATCCTGGGGGTTCAGGGGGGAAGAGGAGACTTCCCCAAATTGGGACCGGGATTCCCGAAATTCCCGAAATTCCCGGGATTCCCGAAATTCCCGGAATTCCCGGGTTTCTGCTCACAGGGCGGCCAGGCCGGCGGAGGAGAGCAGGGTCAGGATCAACACCAGGACACCTGACTGTGTCACCTGCGGCAGCCGCAGTCCCTTGCCGAGGTCCCAGGCCTGCGGAGACACGGGATGGGGACATCATGGCCTGGGGTTGTCCCCAATGTCCCTAAAGAGGGATGTGTCCCTAGTGCTGGGGGATGCGTCCCCAATGTCCCCCATGTCCCTAATGGGGGATGTGTCCCCATGTCCCTGCTAGGGGTCCCTGATGGGGGATTTGTCCCCAAGGTGTCCCTAAAGAGGGACATGTCCCTAATGGGGATGTGTCCCCATGTCCCTGCCAGGGGTCCCTGATGGGGTATTTGTCCCCAAAGTGTCCCTAAAGAGGGACGTGTCCCCAGTGTTGGGGGATGTGTCCTCCATGTCCCTGTTGGGGGTCTCTGATGGGGGATTTGTCCCCAAGGTGTCCCAAAAGAGGGATGTGTCCCCCATGTCCTCCATAGGGGTCCCTGATGGGGGATGTGTCCCCAGAGTGTCCCTAAAGAGGGACATGTCCCCAGTGTCCCCCATGTCCCTGATGTGTCCCCCCATGTCCCTAATGGGGGATGTGTCCCCATGTCCCTGCTAGGAATCTCTGATGGGGGATTCGTCCCCAAAGTGTCCCTAAAGAGGGACGTGTCCCCAGTGTTGGGCGATGTGTCCTCCATGTCCCTGTTGGGGGATGTGTCCCCAAGGTGTCCCAAAAGAGGGACATGTCCCTAATGGGGGATCTGTCCCCATGTCCCTAATGGGGGATGTGTCCCCATGTCCCTGCTAGGGATGTCTGATGGGGGATTTGTCCCCAAAGTGTCCCTAAAGAGGGACGTGTCCCCAGTGTTGGAGGCTGTGTCCTCCATGTCCCTAATGGGGGATATGTCCCCAAGGTGTCCCTAAAGAGGGACATGTCCCCAGTGTTGGAGGCTGTGTCCCCAAGGTGTCCCAAAAGAGGGATGTGTCCCCAGTGCTGGGGGATGTGTCCCCATGTCCCTGCTAGGGGTCCCTGATGGGGGATGTGTCCCCAAGGTGTCCCTAAAGAGGGACATGTCCCCAGTGTCCCCCATGTCCCTGATGTGTCCCCCATGTCCCTGATGTGTCCCCTATGTCCCTGATGAGGGATGTGTCCCCCATGTCCCTGCTAGGGGTCCCTGATGGGGGATTTGTCCCCAGGGTGTCCCTAAAGAAGGACCTGTCCCCCATGTCCCTCCTTTATCCCATTTAGCTCCAATTCCCACCCCTGTTCCCCTCTCCATCCCCATTTCCCCTCCCCATCCCTTTCTCCATCCCATTTCCCCTTTCCATCCCATTTCCCCCTTCCAAATCCCTCTCCCCTTTCCCATCCCCTCTCCCCACTTCCATCCCCATCTCCCCTTTCCCATCCCTGCTTCCCTCTCTTCCCATGCCTTTGTCACCTCTCCTTTCCCCATTTCCCCCTTCCCATTCCCTATCTCCTTCCCATCCCTGTTCCCCACTTCCATCCCCATTCCATCCACCCCCTTTCCCCCATCCCATTCCCATTCCCATTCCATCCCTGCTCCCCACCTTATTCCCACTCCCCCATTCCATCTACCCCCTTTCCCCCATTCCATCCCTGCTCCCCACCCCATTCCCGTCCCCTTTTTCCATCCCTGTTCCCCAACCCATTTCTCTCCCTTTTTCCCATTCCCAATCCCCCACCCCATTCCCAATTCCCCCATTCCATTCCCAATTCCTCCCATTCCATCCATCCCCTTTCCCCCCATTCCATTCCATTCCCACTCCCCAATTCCCAATTCCCCCATTCCATTCCCAATCCCTCTCCCTTCTTCCCATTCCCACTCCTCTTTCCCCCCATTCCATTCCATTCTATCCCATTCCCACTTCCCACTCCCCAATTCCCCCGTTCCACTCCCAATCCCTCTCCCTTTTTCCCATTCCCACTCCCCCACCCCATTCCATTCCCAATCCCATTCCCACTTCCCAATTCCCAATTCCCTCATTCCATTCCTGCTCCCCAATTCCCCCATTCCATTCCCAATCCCTCTCCCTTTTTCCCATTCCCACTCCTCTTTCCCCCATTCCATTCCCAATCCCATTCCATTCCCTCTCCCTTTTCCCATTCCCACTCCCCCATTCCCCCATTCCATTCCCAATCCCTCCCATTCCATCCATCCCCTTTCCCCCATTCCATTCCCAATTCCCCCATTCCATTCCCAATCCCTCTCCTTTTTTCCCATTTCCACTCCTCTTTCCCCCATTCCATTCCCAATCCCATTTCCCCATTCCCAATTCCCCCATTCCATTCCCAATTCCTTCCATTCCATCCATCCCCTTTCCCCCGTTCCATTCCATTCCCACTCCCCAATTCCCAATCCCCCCATCCCGTTCCCACTCCCCAATTCCCCCATTCCATTCCCAATTCCTCCCATCCCAATCCCCAATTCCCCATCCCATTCCCAATCCCCAATTCCCATCCATTCCCAATCCCCAATTCCCCCATCCATTCCCAATCCCCATCCCCATCCCATTCCCAATCCCCATTCCCCCATCCCATTCCCAATCCCCATTCCCCCATTCCCATTCCCCTATTCCATTCCCAATCCCTCCCATTCCATCTCCCTTTCCCCCATTCATTCTATTCCATTCCCAATCCCATTCCATTCCCCACTCCCCAATTCTCCCATTCTTCCATTCCCACTCCCCAATTCCCCCATTCCATTCCCAATCCCCATCCATTCCCTCCCCATTCCCCATCCCATTCCCAATCCCCATTCCCCCATTCCCATTCCAATCCCATCCCCCATCCCATTCCCAATCCCATTCCCATTCCCTCCCCATCCATTCCATCCCAATTCCCCCATCCATTCCCAATCCCATCCCCCATTCCCATTCCCACTCCCCATTCCCCATTCCATTCCCAATCCCATTCCCCCATCCTTCCATCCCCAATTCCCCCATTCCATTCCCATCCCCTTCCCCATTCCATTCCAATCCCCATTCCCCCATTCCCTTCCCCATTCCATTCCACTCCCCAATTCCCCATATTCCCAATCCCCCATCCCATTCCCAATCCCCAATTCCCCCATCCATTCCCATCCCTCCCTCCCATCCCAATCCCCAATTCCCCCATCCCATTCCCAATCCCCAATTCCCCCATCCCATTCCCAATCCCCAATTCCCCCATCCCATTCCCAATCCCCAATTCCCCCATTCCCATTCCCCTATTCCATTCCCAATCCCTCCCATTCCATCCATCCCTTTCCCCCCATTCCATTCTATTCCATTCCCAATCCCATTCCCATTCCCCACTCCCCAATTCTCCCATTCCATTCCATTCCCACTCCCCAATTCCCCCATTCCATTCCATTCCTTTCCCACTATCCAATTCCTCCATTCCAATCCCAATCCCTCTCCCTTTTTCCCATTCCCACTTCTCTTTCCCCCATTCCATTCCCAATCCCATTCCCACTCCCCAATTCCCCCATTCCATTCCCAATCCCTCCCATTCCATCCATCCCCTTTCCCCCCATTCCACTCCATTCCCACTCCCCAATTCCCCCATTCCATTCCCAATCCCTCTCCCTTTTTCCCATTCCCACCCCTCTTTCCCCCCATTCCAATCCCATTCCCCTTTCCCATTCCCAATTCCCCCATTCCATTCCCAATTCCTCCCATTCCATCCATCCCCTTTCTCCCATTCCATTCCCACTCCCCAATTCCCAATCCCCCCATCCCATTCCCACTCCCCAATTCCCCCATTCCCAATCCCCAATCCCCCCATCCCATTCCCAATCCCCAATCCCCCCATCCCATTCCCAATCCCCAATCCCCCCATCCCATTCCCAATCCCCAATTCCCCCATTCCCATCCCCAATCCCCAATTCCCCCATTCCCGTTCCCCCATTCCATTCCCAATCCCTCCCATTCCATCCATCCCTTTCCCCCCATTCCATTCCATTCTATTCCATTCCCAATCCCAATCCCATTCCCACTCCCCCAATTCCCCTAATCCATTCCAAATCCCTCTTTTTCCCATTCCCACTCCCCCACCCCATTCCACTCCCAATCCCATTCCCATTCCCCACTCCCCAATTCTCCCATTCCATTCCATTCCCTTCCCACTCCCCAATTCCCCCATTCCATTCCATTCTCTTCCCACTATCCAATTCCTCCATTCCAATCCCAATCCCTCTCCCTTTTTCCCATTCCCACTTCTCTTTCCCCCATTCCATTCCCAATCCCATTCCCACTCCCCAATTCCCCCATTCCATTCCCAATTCCTCCCATTCCATCCATCCCCTTTCCCCCCATTCCATTCCATTCCCACTCCCCTATTCCCAATTCCCCCATTCCATTCCCAATCCCTCTCCCTTCTTCCCATTCCCACTCCTCTTTCCCCCCATTCCATTCCCAATCCCATTCCATTCCCTCTCCCTTTTTCCCATTCCCACTCCCCAATTCCCCCATTCCATTCCCAATTGCTCCCATTCCATCCATCCCCTTTCCCCCATTCCATTCCATTCCCACTCCCCAATTCCCAATCCCCCCATCCCATCCTCCCAATCCCCAATTCCCCCATCCCATTCCCAATCCCCAATTCCCCCATTCCCATTCCCCCATTCCCATTCCCCCATTCCATTCCCAATCCCTCCCATTCCATCCATCCCATTCCCCCCATTCCATTCCATTCTATTCCATTCCCAATCCCATTCCCATTCCCCACTCCCCAATTCCCCCATTCCATTCCATTCCCTTCCCACTCCCCAATTCCCCCATTCCATTCCATTCCATTCCATTCCCACTCCCCAATTCCCCCATTCCATTCCATTCTCTTCCCACTATCCAATTCCTCCATTCCAATCCCAATCCCTCTTCCCTTTTTCCCATTCCCACTTCTCTTTCCCCCATTCCATTCCCAATCCCATTCCCACTCCCCAATTCCCCCATTCCATTCCCAATTCCTCCCATTCCATCCATCCCCTTTCCCACCATTCCATTCCATTCCATTCCATTCCCACTCCCCAATTCCCCCATTCCATTCCCAATCCCTCTCCCTTTTTCCCATTCCCACTCCTCTTTCCCCCCATTCCATTCCCAATCCCATTCCCACTCCCCAACTCCCAACACCTCCAGGAGGTGTGCAAAACCCTCAGCTCCCCCAAAACCTCTGGGGTCACCTCCAGGGTCACAGTGACCCAGGAATCCCCCAGGGATGATCCCTCGCTGCGAATTCCATGGATTTGAGCAGGAATGCTCTGCTTTTCCCATAAAATGCACCCCAAAAACCCCAAATCCAGAGCCCCCAGCTCTGTCACCCCAAATCCTCATCCAGGGACAACATCCCAGTGTCCCAATCCCAAATTCCCCACTGGGAGCACTGGGGAAATGGGAATGGGAGATTTGGGATTGGGAAATGGGGTTGGGATATTCAGGGATGGAGAGATTTAGGGATGGAGAGATCCAGCAGCTGGATTCAGCCTGGCTGCCTCTGGAATTCGATCCCAAAAATCCCTGTGGCTCCCCAAAATCCCCTCCATCAACCCCAAAAAACCTGTTCCCAAAAATCTCCCCATTCCCAAGGGATCCAAGTGAATTCCTCTGGAATTTGCTTCCAAAAAATCCCAAAAATCATTCCCAAAAATTCCCCCATCAATCCCAAATCCAGCACATTTCAATCTGTTCCCAAAAATCTCCCCATTCCTGAGTGATCCAGGTGAATTCCTCTGGAATTCGATCCCAAAAAATCCCTGTGGTTCTCCAAAAACTCCTCCATCAATCCCAAACCCATCACATTTCACAGTGTTCCCAAAAATCTCCCCATTCCCAACTGATCCGGGTCAATTCCTCTGGAATTCGATCCCAAAAAATCCCTCTGGCTCCCCAGAATCCCCTCCATCAACCCCAAACCCAACACGTTTCATTCTGTTCCCAAAAATCTCCCCATTCCCCAGTGATCCAGGTGAATTCCTCTGGAACTCGATCCCAAAAAATCCCTGTGGTTCCCCAAAATCCCCTCCATCAATCCCAAAAAAAGTGTTCCCAAAAATTTCCCCGTTCCCCAGTGATCCAGGTCAATTCCTCTGGAATTCGATCCCAAAAAATCCCAAAAAATCGTTCCCAAAAATTCCCCCATCAATCCCAAATCCAGCACATTTCAATCTGTTCCCAAAAATCTCCACATTCCCCAGTGATCCAGGTGAATTCCTCTGGAATTCTGATCCCAAAAAATCGTTCCCAAAAATTCCCCCATCAACCCCAAACCCAAAACATTTCATTTTGTTCCCAAAAATCTCCCCATTCCCCAGTGATCCAGGTGAATTCCTCTGGAATTCGCTCCCAGAAAATCCCAAAAAATCGCTCCTAAAAACTCCCCCATCAATCCCAAACCCAGTACATTTTGTTCTGTTCCCAAAAATCTCCCCATTCCCAAGTGATCCAGCCTGGCTGCCTCTGGAATTCACTTCCAAAAAATCCCTGTGGTTCCCCAAAATCCCCTCCATCAACCCCAAACCCAAAACATTTCATTCTGTTCCCAAAAATCTCCCCATTCCCAAGTGATCCAGGTGAGAATTCATTCCTAAAATTCCCTGTAGTTCTCCAAAATCCCCTCCATCAATCCCAAACCCAAAACATTTCGTTCTGTTCCCAAAAATCTCCCCATTCCCAACTGATCCAGGTGAATTCCTCTGGAATTCGATCCCAAAAAATTCCTGTGGTTCTCCAAAATCCCCTCCATCAGTCCCAGAAAAACTGTTCCCAAAAATCTCCCCATTCCCGAGTGGTCCAGGTCAATTCCTCTGGAATTCAATCCCAAAAAATCCCATAAAATCGCTCCCAAAATCCCCTCCCTCAACCCCAAACCCAACACGTTTCATTCTGTTCCCAAAAATCTCCCCATTCCCCAGTGATCCAGGTGAATTCCTCTGGAATTCGATCCCAAAAGATCCCAAAAAATCGTTCCCAAAAATTCCCCCATCAATCCCAAACCCAACACGTTTCATTCTGTTCCCAAAAATCTCCCCATTCCTGAGTGATCCAGGTGAATTCCTCTGGAATTCGATCCCAAAAAATCCCTGTGGTTCTCCAAAAACTCCTCCATCAGTTCCAAAAAAAACTGTTCCCAAAAATCCCCTTATCAACCCCAAACCCAACACATTTCATTCTGTTCCCAAAAATCTCCCCATGCCCCGATAATCCAGGCAGGGAGGACTCTCCAGTGCCACCAATTTGTCACCCCAAGAACAGCTCCGAGGAGCTTCCGGAACATTCCAGGCGCACAATTCCCAATTTCCCTGCTGGGGACTCACCAGGTGTCTGATCCCGTTCCAGGTGTGGTAGGAGAAAGGACAGACCAGGGCGAACTTGGCCGAGAAGATGAGGGCAGGGCTGAGGCTCAGTGCTCTCACCTGGGCCAGGTAGTGAGGGAACTGCTCCGGGAGCAGCAGAGCGGCCAGGGAGAACAGGGACACACCTGGAGTGGGAATATGGGATGGGTGAGAACAGGGATACACCTGGAGTGGGATTTGGGATTGAGTCAGACCAGGGAGAACAGGGATACACCTGGAGTGGGAATTTGGGATTGAGTCAGGGAGAACAGGGATACACCTGGAGTGGGAATTTGGGATTGGGTAGAGCAGGAGAACAGGGATACACCTGGAATGGGATTTGGGATTGAGTCAGAGACCAGGGAACACCTGGAATGGGAATATGGGTGGGGAGAACAGGGATACACCTGGAATGGGATTTGGGATTGAGTCAGAGCCAGGGAGAACAGGGATACACCTGGAGTGGGAATATGGGATGGGTGGGGAGAACAGGGATACACCTGGAGTGGGAATATGGGATGGGTGAGAACAGGGATACACCTGGAGTGGGAATATGGGATTGAGTAGAGCCAGGGAGAACAGGGATACACCTGGAGTGGGAATATGGGATGGGTAAGGGAGAACAGGGATACACCTGGAATGGGAATATTGGGGTGGATAAGAGCAGGAATACACCTGGAATGGGAATATGGGATGGATCAGAGCCAGGGATACACCTGGAATGGGATTTGGGATGGATCAGAACAGGGAGAACAGGGATACACCTGGAATGGGATTTGGGACTGATGAGAACAGGGATACACCTGGAATGGGATTTGGGATGGATCAGAAGCAGGGATACACCTGGAATGGGATTTGGGATTGATGAGAACAGGGATACACCTGGAATGGGAATATTGGGATTGATGAGAACAGGGATACACCTGGAATGGGATTTGGGATTGATCAGAGCAGGGATACACCTGGAATGGGAATGTGGGGATGGAAGGGTGTCCCAGAGTGTCCCATGCTATCCCAGGGTTACCCCCCACTATCCCAGTGTCCCCAGTGTCCCCAGTGTCCCCAGTGTCACCCACCGAGGCTCAGTGCCACGCCGGTGCCGCGGTGTGTGATGGACATGGCCATGGGCAGAGACCACCTGCAGGGGGAAACAGGAGAATCCTTTGGGATTGTCCCAAAAATCCCTGGGAATGACAGAGGGGGGGGGGACAGGGCAGGGCCTGGGGAGGAATTGGGGTGTCCTGGGGTGAATTTGGGGTGTCCTGGGGTGAATTTGGGGTGCCCAGAGGGACGTCAGGGTGACCCTGTGGTGCCCATGGGGATGTTGGGGTGTCCTGCAGAGAATTTGGGGTGCTCAGGGTGACTTTGGGGTGCCCCATGGGGATCTTGGGGTGCCCTGACATGATTTTGGGGTGGCCAGAGGCGATTTTGGGGTGCCCAGGGATGATTTTGAGGTGCCCAGGATGATTTGGGGTCCCCCAGGGATGACTTCAGACCTCCCAGGGATGATTTTGGGGTGCCCAGGGACGATTTTGGGGTCCCCAGGACAATTTCGGGGTCCCCGGGGATGATTTGAGGGTGGACCAAGACGATTTTGGGGACCCCAGAGATGACTTTGGAGTTCCCAGGAAGGTGATTTTGGGGTCCCTAGGGATGATTTTTGGATCCCCAGGGCAATTTTGGAGTTCCCAGGAATGCTTTTGGTGTCCCTAGGGATGATTTTGATGTCCCCAGGGATGACTTTGGAGCTCCCAGGACAATTTTGGGGTCCCCAGGGACGATTTTGGGGTCCCAGGATGATTTTGATGTCCCCAGGGACAATTTCTGGGGTCCCGAGAGACTGATTTTGGGGTCCCCAGAGCTGATTTTGGGGTCCCCAGGGATGATTTTTGGATCCCCAGGGCAGATTTTGGGGTCCCCAGGGATGATTTTGATGTCCCCAGGGACAGATTTTGGGGTCCCTAGGGACGATTTTGGGGTCCCCAGAGCTGATTTTGGGGTCCCCAGGGATGATTTTGATGTCCCTAGGGATGATTTTGGGGTCCCCAGGATGATTTTGGTGTCCCCAGGGACGATTTTGGGTCCCCAAGGATGATTTTTGGATCCCCAAGACAATTTTGGTGTCCCCAGGGCTGATTTTGGGGTCCCCAGGGACGATTTTGGGGTCCCCAGGAATGCTTGTGGTGTCCCTAGGGATGATTTTGGGGTCCCCAGGGACCATTTTTGGGTCCCCAGGGACCATTTTGGTGTCCCCAGGACAATTTTGGTGTCCCCAGGGCTGATTTTGGTGTCCCCAGGACAATTTTGGGGTCCCCAGGCTGATTTTGGTGTCTCCAGGACAATTCTGATGTCCGCAGGCTGATTTTGGGGTGCATTCCTCACTTGTAGATGCTGACATGAGGGGACAAGGGTCGGTTGGATCGAGAATTCTTCTCCCAGAATTTGCTCATCTCCTCCTGGGCTGTGGTTCCCATCGGGATCACACTGGGAAAAGGGGATATGGAGGGGTTGGGAAGGCTCTGACACCCCAAAATCCTGAAAAAACCCCAAAAAACCCCCAAAAAACACACAAAACCCAAAAAACTCCCAAAAAACACAAAAAACCCAAAAAACCCCCATAGTTCCCACTGAGATCACACTGGGAAAATGGGATATGGAGGGGTTGGGAAGGCTCTGACACCCCAAAATCCTCAAAAAAAAACCCCAAAAAAACCCCAAAAAAACCCCCAAAACTCCCAAAAAAAACAAAACCCAAAAAAAACCCCATTGTTCCCATTGGGATCACACTGGGAAAAGGGGATACAGGAGGTTGGGAAGACTCTGACATCCCAAAACCCCAAAAAAAAATCCCCAAAACAAACCAAAACAAAACAAAACAACAAAAGAAAACCAAAAAAACCAAAACAAAATAGAAAAAACGTCAAAGAAAGTTAGTTCCCAGTAGCTCCCAGCAGCTCCCAGTAACTCCCAGCTGTTCCCAGTAACTCCCAGTTACTCCCAGCTGCTCCCAGCAACTCCCAGTTCCTCCCCGTAACTCCAGTAGCTCCCAGCAACTCCTTCCCAGTAACTCCCAGCTGCTCCTGGCAACTTCCAGTAGCTCCCAGTAACTCCCAGTCACTCCCAGCAATCCCAGTTCCTCCCAGCTCCTCCCAGCTACTCCCAGCTGCTCCCAGTAACTCCCAGCTGCTCCTGGCAACTTCCAGTAGTTCCCAGTCATTCCCAGTCACTCCCAATCACTCCCAGCTGATCCCAGTAACTCCCAGCAACTCCCAGTAATCCCAGTTCCTCCCAGCTGCTCCCAGTAGCTCCTAGCAGGTCCCAGTAACTCCCAGCAGCTCCCAGTTCCTCCCAGCTGTTCCCAGTAATTCCCAGTAACTCCAGTTGCTCCCAGTAATTCCCAGTCACTCCCAGTAACTCCCACCTCTTCCCAGTCACTCCCAGTAACTCCCAGCTGCCCCCTCTCTTCCAGTAGCTCCCAGTAATTCCCAGCTGCTCCCAGTTCCTCCCAGCAACTTCCTCCCAGTTGGTCCCAGCTGCTTCCAGTAACTCCAGTAACTCCCACTTGCTCCCAGCTGCTCCCAGTAATTCCCAGTAGCTCCCAGCTCTTCCCAGTTCCTCCCAGCTGCTCCTGGCAACTTCCAGTAGCTCCCAGTCACTCCCAATCACTCCAAGCATCTCCCAGTAATCCCAGTTCCTCCCAGCAGCTCCCAGTAACTCCCAGCTGCTCCTGGCAACTTCCAGTAGCTCCCAGTTGCTCCCAGTCCCTCCCAGCTGCTCCCAGTAACTCCCAGTTCTCCCCAGCTGCTCCCAGCTGCTCCCAGTAGCTCCCAGTAATCCCAGTTCCTCCCAGCAGCTCCCAGTAATCCCAGTAGCTCCCAGTTGCTCCCAGTCCCTCCCAGCTGCTCCCAGTAACTCCCAGTTCTCCCCAGCTGCTCCCAGCTGCTCCCAGTAGCTCCCAGTAATCCCAGTTCCTCCCAGCAGCTCCCAGTAATCCCAGTTCCTCCCAGCTGTTCCCACTAACTCCTAGCAGCTCCTAGTAATCCCAGTTCCTCCCAGCAGCTCCCAGTAACTCCCAGTAATCCCAGTTCCTCCCAGCTGTTCCCAGTAACTCCCAGTAACTCCCAGCTCTCCCCAGCTGCTCCCAGCAATTCCCAGTCACTCCCAGTAACTCCCACCTCTTCCCAGCTGTTCCCAGTAATCCCAGTAACTCCCAGCTCCTCCCAGTAACTCCCAGCTGCTCCCAGCAGCTCCCAGTCTGTCCCAGTCCCTCCCAGCATCTCCCAGCAATCCCAGTAACTCCAGTAGCTCCCAGTTCCTCCTAGCTGCTCCCAGTAGCTCCCAGTTCTCCCCAGCTGCTCCCAGCAGCTCCCAGCAGCTCCCAGTCAGCTCCCAGTCAGCTCCCAGTCTGTCCCAGTTACTCACTGGCGCAGGGAGGGCCCAGGCCCCAGCCGGGCCAGCAGGCAGCGCCGCCCCACAGCCCTGGGGAAGAGGGAAAAAGGGTTGGGAATTCCCAAAAATCCCGAAATTCCCCAAATTCCAGTGGGAGGAGCCTGGGGAGGGAAGGTCTGAGCTTTGGGGGATTGAAATCCAGCTGGGATTGGGGAAAATCCCCCAAAAATGGGGTCCGGGGGGGGTTTGGGGTGGGGAAGGGATTTGGGATGGAGAGGAGTGGGAAAGGGATTTTGGGATGGGAGAAGGGATTTGGGGTGGGAGAGGGAATGGGAAAAGGGATTTTGGGATGGGAGAAGGGATTTGGGGTGGGGAGAGGGAATGGGAAAAGGGATTTTGGGATGGGAGAAGGGATTTGGGATGGAGAGGGAGTGGGAAAAGGGATTTTGGGATGGGAGAAGGGATTTGGGGTGGGAGAGGGAATGGGAAAAGGGATTTTGGGATGGGAGAAGGGATTTGGGATGGAGAGGGAGTGGGAAAAGGGATTTTGGGATGGGAGAAGGGATTTGGGATGGAGAGGGAGTGGGAAAAGGGATTTTGGGATGGGAAGGAGTAGGAAAAGGGATTTAGGGGTGAGAGAAGAGATTTTGGGATGGGAGAAGGGATTTTGGGATTGGAAGGAGTGGGAAAAGGGATTTTATGGGTAGAAGGGATTTTAAGGCTGGGAAGGAGTGGGAGAAAGGATTTTTGGGATGGGGAAGGGATTTAAGGGATATGGATAGAGTGGGAAAAGGGATTTAGGGATGGGGAAGAAGGAGAAGGGATTTTTGGGGTGGGGAATGGGATTTTAGGGATGGGAAGGAGTGGGAAAAGGGATTTTATGGGGATTTTGGGGTGGGAGAAGGGATTTTAGGGTGGGAAAGGAGTGGGAAAAGGGATTTTTGGGATGGGGAATGGGATTTTTGGGATAAGGAGGGAGTGGGAGAATGGATTTTGGAGTGGGAGAAGGGATTTTAGAGTGGGAAAGGAGTGGGGAAAAGGGATTTGGGGATGGGGAATGGGATTTTTTGGGATAAGGAGGGAGTGGAAAAGGGATTTTGGGGTGGGAGGAGTGGGAAAAGGGATTTTAGGATAGGGAATGGGATTTTAGGGATAAGGAGGAGTGGGAGAAGGGATTTTTGGGATAGGGAATGGGATTTTAGGGTGGGAAAGGAGTGAGAAAAGGGATTTTAGGATAGGGAATGGGATTTTTTGGGATGGGAAGGAGTGGGAGAAGGGGTTTTGGGGTGGGAGAAGGGATTTTTATGGGGGTTTTGGGGTGGGAGAAGGGATTTTGGGGATAGGGAATGGGATTTTAGGGATGGGAAGGAGTGGGAGAAGGGATTTAGGGGGGGGTGGGAGAAGGGATTTAGGGGTTTTGGGGTGGGAGAAGGGATTTAGGGGTGGGAGAAGGGATTTTGGGGTGGGAGAAGGGGTTTATGGGGGTTTTGGGGTGGGAGAAGGGATTTAGGGGTGGGAGAAGGGATTTAGGGGTGGGAGAAGGGGTTTTGGGGTGGGAGAAGGGGTTTTATGGGGGGTTTTGGGGTGGGAGAAGGGGTTTTGTGCAGCGATTGTCGCTGACATTCCAGGGATGGGCAGAGGAAAGCTCCAGCGTGGGCTGGAATTTGCTGGAATTTGCTGGAATTTGCTGGAATTTGCTAAAATCCTCTGGAATTCCCTGGAATTTTCTCCCCCGGGGCAGGACGAGGTGTGGGATGGATTTGGGGTGCTGAACTCCAGCAGAATTCCCCCAAAAAGTCGTGAATTTTTCCCCAAAACTGCAGGGAAAAGCAGCAGGAATTGAGCTTTGGCTCCAGGGGGGAAAGGAGAACACAGAGATTGTTTTGTTCCCAAAAATTGTGGGAATTAGAAATTATCCTAAATTCCTGACTGACTGGGAACAGCTGGGATCGGGGGATGGGGTGGGAAAGATCCTGAAATCCTAAAAATGGGATGGGAAATACCCTAAAATCCTAAAAATGGGATGGGAAATACCCTAAAATCCTAAAAATGGGATGGAAAACACCTTAAAATCCTAAAAATAGGATGGGAAAACACCTTAGAATCCTAAAAATGGGATGGGAAAGACCTGAAAATCCTAAAAATTGGTGGGAAAATACCCTAAAACCCTAAATATTGGAGGGAAATTACCTTAAAATCCTAAAAGTGGGACGGGAAAGACCTGAAGGTCCTAAAAATTGCTTGGAAATGACCCTAAAATCCTAAAAGTGAGAGGGAAGAGACCTCAAAATCCTAATAATGGGATGGGAAAAAAACTTAAAATCCTAAAAATGGGATGGGAAAGATCCTGAAATGGTAAAAATGGGATGGGAAAGACCCTAAAATCCTAAAAGTGGGATGGGAAAGACTCTAAAACCCTAAAAATTGGAGGGAAATTACCTTAAAATCCTAAAAGTGGAGGACAGCGGGAAAGACCTGAAGGTCCTAAAAATTGCTTGGAAATGACCCTAAAATCCTAAAAATGGGAGGGAGGAGACCTCAAAATCCTAAAAATGGGAGGAAAAACGCCTTAAACTCTTAAAAATGGGATGGGAAAAAACTTAAAATCCTAAAAATGGGATGGGAAAACACCTTAGAATCCTGAAAATGGGATGGGAAAGACCTTAAAATCCTAAAAGTGGGATGGGAAGAGACCTAAAAATCCTCAAAATGGAAGGAAAGAAGTAAAACCTAAAAACAGGATGGGAAAGACCGAAAACCAAAAATTGGTGAAAAACCTTAAAGTCCTAAAACGGGATGGGAAGGACTAAGAGTAGACATTGGTGGGATTTCTTAGAACCTAGACTTGGTGGGAAAATCCTAAATCCTAAAAGTGGGTGCAACACTTGAAGAACCAGGAAGTGGAATGTTGGGGGTTTGGGAGGTGGGAAATGGGCGGGACAGGAGTGACAATGGGAATGGGGAGAAATCCCAGGGTGGGGGTGACACTGGGGGACAGGGGTGACATAGAGAGGACAGGGGTGACATGGGGGGGACAGGAGTGACATGGAGGGGACAGGGGTGACATGGAGGGTGACATTGGGGGGACAGGGGTGACATTGGGGGACACTCCAGCGGGAGTGTCCCTGGGGGTGACACATCCCTGGAGGGTGACACTGGGGGACAGGAGTGACATGGGAGGGTTTGGGGGTGACATATAGGGTGACATGGGGGGACAGGGGTGACATATGGGGGACAGGAGTGACATTGGGGTGACATGGGGGGCACAGGGGTGACATGGAGGGGACAGGGTGACATTGGGGGTGACATTGGGGTGACATGGGAGTGATGGGGGGTGACAAGGGGGGAGCTTAGGGAGTGACATGGAGGGTGACACTGGGAGGGGGCTGGGGAGTGACACAGGGTGACATGGGGAGGTTTGGGGGTGACATATAGGGTGACATGGGGGTGACTTTGGGGTGACATGGGGGGGTTTGGGAGGTGACACGGGGGGTGACAAGGCTGGGGTTTACGGGGTGACATGGGGAGCTTTAGGGGGTGACACAGGGGGTGACAAGGAGGGGCTTGGGGGTGACACGGGGAGGTGACAATAAGGGGACCTGGGGGTGACATGGGGGGGACAAGGGTGACACAGGGGTGACAAGGAGGGGTTTTTGGGGGGACATGAAGGGGTGACAAGGAGGTGACTTTGGGGGTGACACAGGGAGGGTTTGCAGGGGTGACAGGGGGAGGTGACAAGCAGGGGACCTGGGGGTGACATGGGAGGGACAAGGGTGACATGGGGAGGTGACAAGGAGGGGGTTTGGGGTGACATTTGGGGTGACATGGAGGAGTTTGGGGTGACACGGGGAGGGTTTGGGGGTGACATGGGGGGTGACAAGCAGGGGACCTGGGGGTGACATGGGAGGGGACAGGGGTGACACAGGGGTGACAAGGAGGGGTTTTGGGGGGGACATGAAGGGGTGACAAGGAGGTGACTTTGGGGGTGACACAGGGGGTGACAAGCAAGGGACATGGGGGTGACATGGGGGGGACAGGGGTGACACGGGGAGGTGACAAGGAGGGGATTTGGGGGTGACATGGAGGGGCTTGGGGTGACACAGGGGTGACACGGGTGGATTTAGGGATGATGGGGGTGACACGGGGGGGACATTGGGGTGACACGGGTGTCCCCAGGGGGTTTAGGGGTGACACGGGAAGGATTTGGGGGTGACAGGGGTGACACAGGTGGAGTTGAGGTGACACCAGGGGATTTGGGGTGACACGGGGATGACACGGAGGACATTGGGGTGACACGGAAGGGATTTGGGGGTGAAGGGGTGAACGGGTGGAGAGTGACACGGAAGGGATTTGGGGGTGACAGGGGTGACACGGGGGTGACAGAGGTGACACGGAGGAGATTTGGCGGTGGCAGGGGTGACACGGGTGGCGCTGAGGTGACACAGGGGTGACACGGTGGGATCTGGGGCTGACACGCCCGCGGTGTCCCTGAGGTGACCCGTGTGTCACAGCAGGTCACAGCACGACCATCCCCTCAGCCAGCCCGGACTGTCCCTGAGGTGACCCGTGTGTCACAGCACAGTCACGGCCATCCCCTCAGCCCGGACTGTCCCTGAGGTGTCCCTGAGGTGACCCGTGTGTCACAGCAGGTCACGGCCATCCCCTGCCAGCCCGGACTGTCCCTGAGGTGACCCGTGTGTCACAGCAGGTCACAGACGACCATCCCCTCAGCCAGCCCGGACTGTCCCTGAGGTGACCCGTGTGTCACAGCAGGTCACAGCCATCCCCTCAGCGGCAGACTGTCCCTGAGGTGACCCGTGTGTCACAGCACGACCATCCCCTCAGCCAGCCCGGACTGTCCCTGAGGTGACCCGTGTGTCACAGCAGGTCACAGCCCCATCCCCTCACGCCAGCCCGGACTGTCCCTGAGGTGTCCCTGAGGTGACCCGTGTGTCACGCAGGCCATCCCCAGCCCGGACTGTCCCTGAGGTGACCCGTGTGTCACAGGCACGGCCATCCCCTCACGCCAGCCCGGACTGTCCCTGAGGTGTCCCTGAGGTAACCCGTGTGTCACAGCACAGGGATGTCCCTGAGGTGACCCGTGTGTCACAGCAGGTCACAGCCATCCCCTCACGGCAGGCCGGACTGTCCCTGAGGTGTCCCTGAGGTGACCCGTGTGTCACAGCACAGGGATGTCCCTGAGGTGACCCGTGTGTCACAGCACAGCCATCCCCTCACGGCAGCCCGGACTGTCCCTGAGGGAGCCGCGCCGCCAACAGCGCCACCCGCCAGCCCCGCCGCCCCCCGGGCCGCGCTGGGACCGAGTCCCGCTCCCCTGTGTCCCCGCAGTGTCCCCCAAATGTCCCCAAATGTCCCCAAATGTCCCGCAGTGTCCCGCAGTGTCGCCAGGCCCATCGCGCCCCTCCGGAGTCACCTCAGCACCAGCGCCGCCATCTTGGAGCCGCCGCGCCGGAAGCGGTGTGACGTATTTCCTGGCTGGGTGGGCGGGGCGAGCGGGATCGATAACCGGGTATTGATCCGGTTATTGATCCGGATATTGATTGCTGGTATTGATTCCGGGTATTGATTGCTGGTATCAGCCCCGGGATCGATCCCGGTTATCGATCCCGGTTATTGATTCCTGTTACCAACTCCGGGATCGATAACTGGGTATTGATCCGGTTATTGATCCGGATATTGATTGCTGGTATTGATCCGGGTATTGATTCCTGTTCTCAGCCCCGGGATCGATCCGGGCTATTGATCCGCGGTATTGATCCCTATTACCAACTCCGGGATCGATAACTGGGTATTGATCAGGTTATTGATCCGGTTATTGATTGCTGGTATCGATCCCTGTTCTCAGCCCCGGGATCGATAACCGGTTATCGATACCTGGTATTGATTCCTGTTCTCAGCCCCGGGATCGATCCCGGTTATTGATCCGCGGTATTGATCATGATTATTGATCCTGGTATTGATTCCTGGTATTGATTCCCGGTATTGCTTCCTGTTATCAGCCGCTGGATCAATCCCTGTTATTGATCCCGGTGATTGATACCTGGTATTGATTGCTGTCATCAGCCCCAGGATCGATCCCTGTTATTGATTCCAGTGATCGATCTCTGGTATCGATCCCCAGTATCAATTTCTGTAACCAGCCCCAGGGTCGATTCCTGTTCTTGATCCCCGTGATCGATCCGTGGTGTCAATCCGTGGGATCGATCCCTGCTATTGCTCCCTGGGATCGATCCCCGTGATCTATTCCCGTTATCGATCCCGTTATCAATCCATTATCAATCCATTATCAATTCTCGTTATCAATCCATTATCAATTCTCGTTATCAATCCCATTCCCAGTCCCGTTATCAATCAATCCCGTTATCGATCAATCCCGTTATCAATCCCATTATCAATCCCGTTATCAATCAATCAATCCCGTTATCAATCCCATTATCAATCCCGTTATCAATCAATCCCGTTATCAATCCCATTATCAATCCCGTTATCACGATCAATCCCGTTATCAATCAATCAATCCCGTTATCAATCCCATTATCAATCCCGTTATCAATCCCGTTATCAATCCAAATCAATCCCATTATCAATCAATCCCATTATCAATCCCGTTATCAATCCCATTACCAATCCCGTTATCAATCCCGTTATCAATCAATCCCGTTATCAATCCCGTTATCAATCCCGTTATCAATCCCATTATCAATCCCGTTATCAATCCCGTTATCAATCCCATTATCAATCAATCAATCCCGTTATCAATCCCATTATCAATCCCATTATCAATCCCATTACCAATCCCATTATCAATCCCATTATCAATCAATCCCATTATCGATCCCATTACCAATCCCATTATCAATCCCATTATCAATCGATCCCGTTATCAATCCCATTATCAATCCCGTTATCAATCCCGTTATCAATCCCGTTATCAATCCCGTTATCAATCAATCCCGTTATCAATCCCATTATCAATCCCATTATATCAATCCCGTTATCAATCCCATTATCAATCAATCCCATTATCAATCCCGTTATCAATCCCATTATCAATCCCATTATTAATCAATCCCATTATCAATCAATCCCATTATCAATCCCATTATCAATCCCATTACCAATCCCGTTATCAATCCCGTTATCAATCAATCCCATTATCAATCCCATTATCAATCCCATTATCAATCCATATTATCAATCCTGTTATCAATCAATCAATCCCATTATCAATCCCATTATCAATCCCATTATCAATCCCATTATCAATCCCATTACCAATCCCATTATCAATCCCATTATCATCTCCCCTCTAAGCAAACCCCACTCTGCAGTTTTCCTCCCCAAAAAACCCCAAATCCCCCCAAAGCCTCCCATGCCCCCCAAAATCCCAAACCCCAAAAAATGCCCCCAAACCCTCAATCCCTCCACGAAAAACCCCAAAAATCTCCCCTAAATCCTCTCTAAATCCCTTCAGCCTCACAAAACTCCCACAAAATACCCCCAAATCTACTCAAAAAACCCCAAATTCCCCAAAACGCCCTAAATTCCCAAAATCCCCAGCCCAATAAAAGCAGCAAACTTTCCCAAAAAACCCCAAAATTTCCCAATTCTCCCGGAAAACCTCAACTCCCTAAATCCCCCAAATCCCTCAAAAAAACCCAGAGACCCCAAAAAACCCCAAAATCACCCCAAAACCTTGTAAATCCTGAAAAAAAACACCCCAAAAACCCCCAAAATCGCCCCGAAACCTTGTAAATCCTGCAAAAAACCAAAAAAACCCAAAAAATATCCAAAATCAACCCAAAATACAACCCAAAAGCGTCTCAACCCCACAAAAAAAAAAACCCCAAACCCCTAAAATCATCCCCTAAACCTCCCCAACCCTCCCAAAAAACCCCAAAATCCCAAAACCGGCCCCACCCCTCCCATAAAAAATCCCAAACCCCCCTCAAGTCCCCCCAAATCCCCCGCAAAAAACCCCAAATCCCCCAAATCCCTCCAACCCCGACCCCAAAAATATTCAAAATCCACCCAAAACCACCAAAGATTTCTCGGTTTTCCCCCCAAATCCTGGATTTTTCCTCCCGAATTTGGGGGTTTTCCCAAATCCCTGGTTTTTTCCTCCAAAAATCCAATTTTTTTCTCCAGAAATCCAGGTTTTTTCTCCAAAAATCCTGGTTTTTCCCCCCCAAATCCCATCTATTTCCCCCCCAAAATCCAGGGCTTTCCCCCAAAATCCGTAGGTTTTTCCCCAAAATCCATCGGTTTTCCCCCTAATCCTGAGTTTCCCCAAAAACCCTATTTTTTCCCCCCAAATCTCGAGATTTTCCCTCGAAATCCGGATTTTTTCCCCCAAATCCAGCGGTTTTCCCTCCAAATTCTCTTTTATTCCCCACAAATCCCGAGATTTCCCCCGAAATCCCTGGTTTTCCCCCCAAATTCCGAGGTTTTCCCCCAAATCCCGGGTTTTTCCCCCAAATCCCGGATTTTTTTCTCCCAAATCCCATTTTTCCCCCCACATCCAGGATTTCCCCCAAATCCCGTTTTTCTGCCCCCAAATCCCGAGTTTTTTCCCCAAAATCCCGACTTTTTCCCCCACATCCAGGGTTTGCTCCCAAATCCAGCGGTTTCCCCCAAATCCCATTTTTCCCCCCAAATCTCGAATTTTTCCCCCAAATTCCTTTTTTCCCCCCAAGTCCCATTTCCCCTCAAATCCAGGTTTTTCTCCCCAAATCCCATTTCCCCCAAATCCCACTTTTCCCCCCAAATCCTAGGGGTTTTCCCCCAAATCCTAGGGGTTTTCCCCAAATTCGGGTTTTTCCCCAAATCCGGGTTTTTCCCCCAAATCCCATTTTTCCCCCAAATCCCATTTCCCCCCCCCCCCCAAATCCCAGGGGTTTTCCCCAAATGCAGGTTTTTCTCCCCAAATCCCGGTTTGTTTTCCTCCAAATCCCATTTTCCCCCCAAATCCCGAATTTTTCCCCCCAAAATCCCATTTTCCCCCAAATCCCATTTTCCCCCAAATCCAGGTTTTTCCCCCAAATCCCGACTTTTTCCCCCAAATCCCGGTTTGTTTTCCTCCAAATCCCATTTTTCCCCAAATCCCGAATTTTTCCCCAAAATCTCGAATTTTCCCCCAAATCTCGGGTTTTTTTTCCCCAGGGTCTTTCCCCAAAATCCCGAATTTTTCCCCCATGCCGGGGTTTTTTCTCAGGGGCTTTCCCCCAAAATCCCGAATTCTTCCCCCAAATCCCATTTTCCCCCCAAATCCCATTTTTCCCCCCAAATCCCGACTTTTCCCCCCAAATCCCGGGGTTTTTCCCCCAAATCCCGGGGTTTTTTTTTTCCCAGGGGTTTTCCCCCAAATCCATGTTTTTCTCCCCAAATCCCATTTTCCCCCCAGATCCCGGGTTTTTTTCCCCCAAAATCCCGAATTTTTCCCCCAAATCCCATTCCCCCCCCATCAACCCCCCAATGCCACCAGCGGCGACACCGCGGGGTGACCCAGGACAGCAGAGGCGACACCAAAGCCCCCCTTGTCCCCCCCCTTGTCCCCCCCTTGTCCCCCCCTTTGTCCCCCCCACTGTCCCCACTGTCCCCTCCCGCCGCATTCCTGGTCCCTCGCCCCCGCGGCGCGCGGGAATGCGGCAGGACAAAGCCACCAGTGTCGCCGTCCCCCTCGCGGCCCTAAATGTCCCCTTTGAGCGGCGACCCCGCGCCCCCCCGCGCCCCCCGCCGGCGCTGCCCATTGGCCGAGATTTGGGGTGCAGCTCCCCCGGTGCCACCCTTAAACGCGCTCCCCGCCGCTGTCCCCTCCGTGTCGCCGTCACCATGTCCCCGAGGGCCACCCGCCGCCTCCTCCTCGTCGCCGGGCTCGTGGCGGCGCTGGGTGAGCTTGGGGACAGCGACAGGGACGGGGACGGGGACAGGTCCCCAGATGGGGGTGTTGGGGGGGGGGACGGGAGGTTTTGGGGGGGTGGTCGTGGGGCTGGCGGTCACCCACGCGCGGCTTGGGGACTGTCGCCGGTGGTGGCGGGTGACGCCGGGGTGGCGGGAGGGTGTCGGCGTTGTCACCAGCTTGGGGACAGGGGGGTGTGCGGGGGTGGCTGAAGGGACAGTTCCGATGTGCGTCACCTCCCTGGGGACAGGTGGGGGGGTGGGTGTCAGTCCTGTCTTGTCACCTCCTGGGGACAGGTGGGGGGGTGGGTGTCAGTCTTGTCCTTGTCACCTCCCTGGGGACAGGTGGGGGGGGGTGCCACACCCAGCCCTGCCCGTGTCACCTCCCTGGGGGAACTGTCACCTCCCTGGGCACAGATGGAAGGTGCTGGGTGGCTTCAAGGAGGGTCACAGAGCATGTCACCTCTCTGGGGACAGATGGGCAGTGCCACACCCAGCCGTGTCCCTGTCACCTCCCTGGGGACAGGTGGGGGTTCTGGTGCCAGCCCTGCCCATGTCACCGCGCTGGGGGAACTGTCACCTCCCTGGGGACAGATGGGAGGTGCCACACCCAGCCCTGTCCCTGTCACCTCCCTGGGGGAACTGTCACCTCCCTGGGGACAAGTGGAAGGTGCGGAGTGGCTGAAGGGACAGTCCTGGCGGGTGTCACCTCCCTGGGGACAGGTGGGGGGGGTGGATGCCAGTCCTGTCCCTGTCACCTCCCTGGGGACAGATGGGAGGTGCCACACCCAGCCCTGTCCTTGTCACCTCCCTGGGGACAGGTGGGGGTTCTGGTGCCAGCCCTGCCCTTGTCACCGCGCTGGGGGAACTGTCACCTCCCTGGGGATAGATGGGAGGTGCCACACCCAGTCCCGTCCCTGTCACCTCCCTGGGGACAAGTGGAAGGTGCTAGGTGGCTGCAGGGACAGTCCCGAGGCGTGTCACCTCCCTGGGGACAGGGGGGAGGTGCCACACCCAGCCCTGCCCGTGTCACCTGGCTGGGGGACCTGTCACCTCCCTGGGGACAAGTGGAAGGTGCGGAGTGGCTGAAGGGACAGTCCCGACGCGTGTCACCTCCCTGGGGACAGGGAGGGTTCCCTGGTGCCAGCCCTGTCCCTGTCACCTCCCTGGGGACAGATGGGCGGTGCCACACCCAGCCCTGTCCCTGTCACCTCCCTGGGGACAGATGGGCAGTGCCACACCCAGCCCTGCCAGTGTCACCGGGGCGCACAGAGTGTCCCCTTGTCTGTCACCTCCCTGCGGGTGCTGGGTGCCAGCCCCGCCCCTGTCGCCGACTACTGGGACACTGTCCCCTCCTTGTCACCCGTGGGGACATCGGGGCGGTGCCACAATGCACTGTCCCCTCAGACAGGGACACCGGGGCGGTGCCACAATGCCACTGTCCCCTCCTTGTCACCCATGGGGACACCGGGGCGGTGCCACAATGCCACTGTCCCTGTCCCCTCCCACCTCTCTCTCCCCTCCGCGCCCCTCGGTGGCACTTTGGGGACACCGCCCGGCTGGGTCCCCGCGGCGGGGCGGCGCTGACGGCTCCGTGTCCCCAGGGCTGTCGCCGGTGTCCCCAATCCACGTGTACACGCAGCGCGAGGTCTATGGCACCGTGGGGTCGCATGTCACCCTGTCGTGCAGCTTCTGGTCCAGCGAGTGGATCTCGGAGGACATTTCCATCACCTGGCACTTCCAGGCCGAGGGTTCCCGCGACAGCATCTCCGTGAGTGTCCCCAGGGTCCCCAAAGTGTCCCCAACCCAGCCGAACGGTCCCCAAAGTGTCCCAACCGCGTTACCAGCCCCGGTGTCCCCTTGTCGCAGTGCCAGCCCCAGCGGGACAGACCCCTCCCTGAGGGTGACATGGGGTCACCTTGCTCTGTGGTGGCACCGGGGTGTCCCCAAACCCGGTCCCAGGGTCCCCAAAGTGTCCCCACCACGCCCCCGGCCCCAGTGTCCCCTTGTCGCAGTGCCAGCCCCAGCGGGACAGACTCTTCCCTGAGGGTGACACGGTGTCCCCTTGCTCTGTGGTGACACCGGGGTGTCCCCATGGTGTCCCCAACTCGGTCCCAGGGTCCCCACCGCGTTCCCACCCCCGGTGTCCCCTTGTCGCAGTGCCAGCCCCAGCGGGACAAACCCTTCCCTGAGGGTGACACGGTGTCCCCTTGCTCTGTGGTGACACTGGGGTGTCCCCATGGTGTCCCCCTGTCCCAGAGCCCACCAGATCCCAACAGGACAGTCCCCTCCCTGCCGGTGACACCGTGTCCCCTCACACTGCGGTGTCCCCATGGTGTCCCCACAGTGTCCCCCTGTCCCAATGCCGCCCCAGCAGGATGCAATCGCTCCCTGAGGGTGTCACCCTCACACTCTGGTGGCACTGGGGAATATAAGGACAATCCCCTCCCTGTGGATGTACCCTCACGTTGGTGCCACCCTAGGGATGTCAGAGGGCGTCACCCTGCAGGCCCTGGTGGCACCCTGGGGACATCACAAGGGACAATCCCCTCCCTGCGGGTGACACCCTCACGCCCTGGTGGCACCCTGGGGACATCACGAGCCTCTCCAGAGCTCCCCAGACCCCCGTGCCACTCCATCATGCCACCCACCACTGTCCCCTCTGCCACCTCCCTCCTCCAGATCTGGGGGTCCCACCAGTGTCACAACCCCTCCCGGCTCCCCGGTGACAACAGTGTCACTGTCCCCTCTGTCACCTCCACCTCCGGCTGTCCTCCCACCCCCGGTGACCGCGGAGTTACTGTCCCCTCTGCCACCCACCCTCCTCCTGCTCTGGGGGTCCCGCCAGTGTCACTACTGGTGACCAGTGTCACATCGGTGACAGCGGTGTCACTGTCCCCTCTGTCACCTCCAACCTCCGGTTGTCCCCCTCCCCCCCGCTCCCGGTGACCGAGATGTCACTGTCCCCTCTGTCACCCCATCCTCCTGATGTCTCCCGGGGAACATGGCCTCTCCAGAGCTCCCCAACCCCCTCTGCCCCTCCACCGCCACCCAGCACTGTCCCCTCTGTCACCCCCTCCTCCGGTTGTCCTCCCACCCCCGGTGACAGCGGTGTCACTGTCCCCTCTGTCGCCCCCACCCCCGGCTGTCCCGCCGCCCCTCCCACCCCCTGGTGACAGCAGTGTCACTGTCCCGGTGACAGCGGTGTCACTGTCCCCTCTGTCACCCACCCTCCTCCAGCTCTGGGGGTCCCGCCAGTGTCACTACTGCTGACCCGATGTCCCATCGGTGACCATGAGTGTCACTGTCCTCTCTGCCACCCCCCTCCTCCCGGTTGTCCCGCCGCCCCTCCCGGCTCCCGGTGACAACGAGTGTCACTGTCCCGGTGACCGCGGAGTTACTGTCCCCTCTGCCACCCACCCTCCTCCAGCTCTGGGGGTCCCACCAGTGTCACTACTGGTGACCAGTGTCACATCGGTGACAGCAGTGTCACTGTCCCTTCTGTCACCCTCCCTGCTCCACCTCCGGGGGTCCCCGGTGTCAACCTCTCCCTACTCCCCGGTGACAGCGGTGTCACTGTCCCCTCTGTCACCCCCACCTCCGGCTGTCCCCTCGCCCCTCCCACCCCCCGGTGACAGGGATGTCACTGTCCCCACGGCAGATCTTCCACTACGCCAAGGGCCAGCCGTACATCGATGACGTGGGGAGCTTCAAGGAGCGCATGGAGTGGGTTGGCAACCCGCGGCGCAAGGATGGCTCCATCGTCATCCACAGCCTGGAGCCCAGCGACAATGGCACCTTCACGTGCGACGTCAAGAACCCGCCCGACATCGTGGGCAAGTCCTCGCAGGTCACGCTCTACGTGCTGGAGAAAGGTGGGTGGCCGGAGGGTGTCACCTGCCCTGGGGACACGGGGCTGGTGTCACCTGTATGGTATCTGCCCTGGGGACACAGGGCTGGGGTCACCTGTATGGTAGCTGCTGGGGTGACACGGGGCTGGGGTCACCTGTATGGTACTGGCTGTTGGGGTGACACGGGGCTGGGGTCACCTGTATGGTACCTGCCCTGGGGACACGGGGCTGGGGTCACCTGTATGGTACCTGTTGGGGTGACAGGGGCTGGTGTCACCTGCCTGATCCCTGCTAGGGTGACACTGGGCTGGTGTCACCTCAGTGCCTACCCACTGCTGGGGGTGACATGGTGTCACTGTCCCCTCCCTGATCCCCTCTGGGGGCGTTACACGGGGCTGGTGTCACCTGCCTGATCCCCGCTGGGGTGACACGGAGCTGGGGTCACCAGGCTGATTGCCACTGGTGGGGTGACAGGGGCTGGTGTCACCTGCCTGATCCCTGCTGGGGTGACACGGGGCTGGGGTCACCTCAGTGCACTGTGGGGGTGAAGGTGCATGTACCTGCTGATCCGGGGTGACAGGGCTGGTGCCACCTCCCTGACCCCTGCTGGCGGGGTGACCCTGTGCCACTGTCCGCTCCCTGACACGATGCCACTGTCCCCTCCCTGCTGCCGAGGCTGACACGGTGCCACTGTCCCCACCCTGACACGATGCCACTGTCCCCGCAGTGCCCACCCGCTACGGCGTCGTGCTGGGCTCTGTCATCGGCGGTGTCCTGCTGCTGGTGGCCGTGCTGGTGGCTTTGGTCTACGCCACCCGCTACTGCTGGCTGCGGCGCCAGGCGGTCCTGCAGCGGCGGCTGAGGTGAGCCGCGACCCCTCCCCAGCCCGGGGGGACACCGCCAGCCCCGGGGGGTGACAATCCCTCCGTCCCGATCCGCTCTTTGTCCCCTTTTTTCCTCTTTTTTCTCTTTTTTCTTTTTCCTCTTTTTTTTCCTTTTTTCTCTTTTTGCCCCCAAAATCCCCCGCAGCGCCATGGAGAAGGGGAAGCTGCAGCGCTCGGCCAAGGAGAGCTCCAAGCGCGGCCGGCAGGTGAGCGCCCAGAGGGGCGGGGGGCTCGGCGGGGTGTCCCCGCTGTCCCCACGGGTGGCAGATGAAGCCCCCGCTGTCCCCGCAAGTCCCCCCTGTCCCCGCTGTCCCCACGGGTGGGTGGTGAAGTCCTCCTGTCCCCGCTGGTGGGAGGTGAAGCCCCCCTGTCCCCCCTGTCCCCGCTGTCCCCGCTGTCCCCGCGGGTGGCAGGTGAAGCCCCCTTGTCCCCCCTGTCCCCGCTGTCCCCGCTGTCCCCACGGGTGGGAAGTGAAGCCCCGCTGTCCCCGCTGTCCCCGCTGTCCCCCCTGTCCCCGCTGTCCCCACGGGTGGGAAGTGAAGCCCCCCCCACTGTCCCCGCTGTCCCCGCGGGTGGCAGGTGAAGCCCCGCTGTCCCCCCCCGCTGTCCCCCCTGTCCCCGCTGTCCCCACGGGTGGCAGGTGAAGCCCCCCCCGCTGTCCCCGCTGTCCCCGCGGGTGGCAGGTGAAGCCCCGCTGTCCCCGCTGTCCCCGCTGTCCCCGCAGGCCCCCGTGCTGTACGCCATGCTGGACCACGGCCGCGGCTCCAAGAAGTCCAAGGGCGGCCCGGGAGACTCCCGCAAGGATAAGAAATAGCGGTTAGCGGGCAGGGAGGGACCCCCGGGACCGGGCGCTGGGGACTCCCGGCCCCCCAAAGTCATCATGACCATCGAGATGGAGCTGCGGGGGGAGCCCCGGGCCGCCCCCCCGCCCGCCGCCCGCTCCCCCAGCCGCAGCAGCCTCAAGAACGCCCTGCTGAGCATCGTCAAACCCAACTCGGGGGGCTCCTGACCCCGCCGCCGCCCCTCCCGCCCCGGGACCCGGCGAGGAGAGGGGTGTGGTCCTCGCCTCGGGTCCCCCGGCCTTGGGGACAGCGCTGGGGACAGCTCCGGGGACAGCCCCGGGTCCCCTCCCCGCCCCGCCCCGCAGCCCCTCGGTCGCTCCCTGCCCAGCCCCGGGCGCGGAGGGAATTCCTCCTTCCGAGAGATTTCTCCTTTTGGGTACAAAACCACCGGTTTTGGGGTCGGTCCCCCCCTCCCCAGGGACCTGCGGGGGGGTCCCCGCGGGACCGTGTCACCCCCGTGTCCCCTCTCCCCCTGAACTCGGGGGGATTTTCCGCCCCCGATTTGACTCCTTTTCTGGCCGTTTTCTCGTCTCTCCCCGCGACCGACCCCAAATGACGTCGCGGGGTCACCCCCGCCCCGTCCCCCTTGTCCCCTCCTGTCCCCCCCATTAACCCCCGTAACCCCCGGGATCCCCCAAACCGGCCGGAGCCCCGTGGAGGGGGCGAGGCTGCGGCCGGGCTGGGGGTGCCGCCCGTGCCCCGCCACTCGTTTTTCTACGCCCTGTCCTTGTCACCTCCCTGTCCCCGTGGTGCCATTAATAAAACTGACCTGTCCTGGTGTCCCCCCCGGCCTGGCATTGTCCCCCAGTTCGGCGGTGGGGGGGTCTGAGCACTCAAAACTCACAGCACGGGGACGTCGCTGTCACCCTCGGGGGAGGGGACACCTCGGGGGTGACTTGGTGGCACCCCAGAGTCCCCCCGAGGCCACCCCAGGGCCACCTCCCCGCCACCCGCCGTTAATTAAAGCCGACTGTAATTAGCACAGCGGCCAAGGCTCGGGGGTGGGCAGGGCTGTCCCCACGGCCATTGTCCCCACAGCGGGGACTGTCACCATCCTCTCGGAAAAGACCCCAAAGCGGGCGCTGGCGTGGCATTTGGGGCACGGAGAGCTCGGGAATTGTCGCTCCCACGCGGAATGGCGGGACGGAGGAGCCCCCCCGGTGTCCCCGCGGTGTCCCCGCCGTGCCCCCCCGGGCTCGGTGTCCTTTCCCTAATAAGTCTGCCGAGCCCAGCCCCGCAGTGTCCCCAGGGCCCTCTGGCCCGAAGCCACCGGAGATGTTTTTCTTTCCAAGGAGCTATTTCTGCTCCGGATCGCGGCATTGCCGAGCCCTCCGAACCCCCCGAAATCCGCCTGAAAACCCCCAAAAATCGCCGATTTTAAACTCCTTCCCCAAGAACTTTTATCTCGGCTCGCGGCTGTGCCGCCGGGGACACCCAGGGGACACCCAGGGGACACTCAGGGGACACTCAGGGGGACCCCATCACCCCTCAGGGGACAATCTGGGAACCCCCGGGGGACAAGGGACAGCCTGACACCCCCAGACTCATTCCGGGGACATCCAGGGGACACTCTGCCACCAACCAGGGGGACCCCATCACCCCTCAGGGGACAATCTGGGAACCCCTGGGGGACAAGGGACAGCCTGGCACCCCCAGACTCACACCAGGGACCACCGGGGACACCCAAACCCCACAGACCACCCTCCTCTTCCTCACACTTTAATCTTTGGACACTCTAGAAGTCCCCTTCGGGGGGTGATGGTGACAGTGGCGGTGACAGGAGGGTAGGGAGGGGACGGTGACGGTGACAGTGACAGGAGGATGGCAAGGGACAGTGACAATGACGGTGACAGGAAGGTGGGGAGCCATGAGTTCCCTTGGGGGGGCTGCAGCGTGACCCGTCCCACCGCAGAGGGACATTTGGGGACACCGGTGTGTCCCCCCGCGTGTCCCCAGCGCCATCACCGGGCGGGGAAATCGGAAATTCCCAGGAAATCGGAAATTCCCAGGAAATCGGAAATTCCCAGGAAATCGGAGATTCCCAGGGAAACGGGGAATTCTCAGGGAAACGGGGGGCCACGCCGCCCCCTCCCACGAGTGCCACCTCCCCTCCGGGGGGACACCCGGCTGTGTCCCCGCACAGCCCCCCCGTGTCACTCGGGGTCCCGGCTGGGGACAGGGAAGGGACAAAGCCCCCCCCCGGCCCCGTGGCGTGGCGGGGTCAGGCCGGGATTGCCCACGGGGGTCCCCGCCAGGGTTGGGGGTCCCGGGACCTCCTCAGGGCCGCGACTCCTTCTTCCGCTTCTGGAATTTTCGGAATTTGCCCTGGATGGCGAGCGCCGCGCGCTCCGTCTCGGGCGCGCTCAGGTCGATGTCGATCTCCTCCTCCTCCTCCTCCTTCTTGGGGTCACCGGCCTTGGCTGGCGGGGGACAGGGACAGGGACACTCTTGGGGACAGCCTGGCAGCCCCGGAGTCACCCCCGAGGACACCGAGGGGACACCCTGCCACCAACCCGCGGGTGACAAGGGGGTGACAAGAGCCTGGTATCCCCAGACTCATCACAGGGACCACCGGGGACACCCAGGGGACACCAGGGGACATCCTGCCACCAACCCAGGGACACCGCATCACCCCTCAGGGGACAATCTGGGACCCCCGGGGAACAAGGGACAGCCTGGCACCCCCAGACACACGCCAAGGACCACCGGGGACACCCAGGGGACACCCTGCCACCAACCCGGGGGGACCCCATCACCCCTCATGGGACAATCTGGGACCCCCGGGGGACAAGGGACAGCCACCCACCCCAGGGAGCATCGCGACCACCCCTCAGAAGTCCCCGAGGGGACACCACGACCCCCCCAAGGGGACAGGGGAAGGACAGAGCAGGTCCCCAAAGCCACGCAGGTGCCACCACCCCGCCAGGACAGCGACACAGAGCCTGGCGCGTCCGGGGACAGCGGGGTCCCGCTGCAGAGCGGGAGGGGGGGGACAGCAGTGACAAGCGGGGACAGCAGTGACAAGTGGGGACAGCAGTGACAAGAGGGGACAGCAGTGACAGGGCACCGCGCGCCCCACCTGTGCCGGGGGTCCTCACCTTCCTCCTGCCCGCCGGGGGTCTCGGCCGCCGAGGGGGGGTCATGGGGGCTGCGCTGCGGAGAGAGGGGACATGGCGGTGACACACGGGCTCTGCTGTCCCCAGGGTCCCCACATTGTCCCCCTAAACCTCCAGCCAGCCAGAGGCTCATGGGGGCTGTGCGAGGGGCTCAGGGGGTGACGCTGGTGGTCCAGAGTCCCCAGAGTGTCCCCAGGGTCCCTCCACGCCCCTCCCTCCCCGGGGTGCAGCATCATCCCTCCTATTCCTATTCCTATTCCTATTCCTATTCTTATTCCTATTCCCATTCCTATTCCTATTCCCATTCCCATTCCATTCCATTCCATTCCTATTCCCATTCCTATTTCCATTCCATTCCTATTCCTAATCCCATTCCATTCTCATTCCCATTCCCATTCTCATTCCCATTCCCATTCTCTTTTTCATTCCCATCCCAATCCCCCATTCCCATTCCCAATCCCATTCCATTCCTATTCCCAATCCCATTCCCTTCCTTTTCCCATTCCCATTCCCATTCCCATTCCCATTCCCATTCCCATTCCCAATCCCATTCCATTCCCATCCCCAATCCCATTCCATTCCCATTCCCATTCCCATTCCCAGCACTTCCTCCCGGGCAGCTCGATGCTGCAAACAACGGGAAAAGTGTAAAACCCCTCTTTTCGGGAATTTTCGGGTATTTTCGGACCCCACCTCGCTCATCCCGCCCGCCGCCGCCGCCGCTCCCGGAGTGCAGAATTAGCGCTGCGCCGCTTTTATAGGGACAGATTTGATTGACAGCAGGGAGCAGCCAATGGGAAGAGGGGGTGTGGCCTGTCGGGGACACGCCCACCGGCGTGGTTCTTCCCCCCCCGCGGGGACACGAGGGGACACGGGGGGGACATGAGGGACCTGGGGGGACATGGGGGACACGGGGGGACACAGAGGGACATGGGGGGACATGGGAGGGACAAGAGGGGGACATGGGGGTGCATGGGCGAGGACACGGGGGGAGACATGGGGGGGGACATGGGGGACCTGGGGGTCTTGGGGACACAGGAGGGACACGGGAGACTTGGGGGACATTGAGGGGGGACGTGAGGGGACATGGGGGGACATTGGGAGAACATGGGCGGGGACATGGGAGGGACATTGGGGGGACATAGGAGACTTGAGGGGACACGTGAGGGACATGGGAGACTTAGGGGGACATTGGGGGGACATGGGGGGACATTGGGGGACCTGGGAGACTTGGGGGGACATGGGGGAAACATGGGGGGGACACGGGGGGGGACAGAGGGACTCGAAGTGCCAATCCCCCCGCGGGGCTGGTGACAGGGACCTTCCTGCGGGGACAGCGGTGGCAGGACGGCCGCTGCCATGTCCCCTCTGCGCTCTGCTGTCCCCAGTGCCACCGCCAGCAGCCAGGTGTGACACCCCGGCTGTCCCCTCCGTGCCTGCCTGTCACCACGCCGTGTCCCCCCTGTGTCTGCCTGTCCCCCTCCTGTCCCCATGTCCCCCACAGCTGCCATACCTGTGCTCTCCTGTCCCCGTTTGTCCCCACCGCGCTGTCTGTCCCGTCCCCGCCAGGTGCCATCTGTCACCCCCGCCCCGCGCTCTGTCCCCGCCTGCCACAGCCTCGCTCAAGTTCAAGGTTCAAACTCCACGAGGCCCTGCCTGGGACCGGCGGGGACACACCGGGAATGGAGGGGACACAGCAGGACCGGCGGGGACACGCCGAGACCAGCGGGGACACGCTGGAAATAGAGGGGACACGCGGAGACCGGCGGGGACACATCGGGACCGGCGGGGACACGCTGGGAATGGAGGAGACACGCCAGGACCGGCGGGGACACACCGAGACCAGCGGGGACACGCTGGGAATGGAGGGGACACGCCAGGACCGGCGGGGACACACAGGGACCGGCGGGGACACTCGGGGACCGGACAATTCCCCGTCACCGACAGCACCGGGGGACACCGCGTCAGGTACCGGAACTGCCGGGGACCTTGGGGGACCAGCAGGGACACGCGGGGACCGGTGGGGACACACAGAGACCGGCGGGGACACGCGAGGGATGCAGGGGACATGCGGGGACCTGGGGGGGGGGGGGGGGGGGGGGGTTGGCCTATCTCCCCCCCGGGGGGTTCCCCCCCCCAAATGCCAAAAAAAAAAAACTTCAATTTTCAGGAGGGGGGAGGAGAAAGAGAGGGGGAGACCCCCTTTTTTTTTTATTAGGGAAGGTGAAAGGGGAGGGGGGGGGGGGGGGGAACACCACCCAAAAAAAAAAGGGAGAGGAGGGGGGGGGGGGAGTGGTTTTTTGGGGGGGTTGGGGGGGGGGCCCCCCCCCCCCCCCGGGACCGGAGGGGACGACAGGGACACGCGGGGATCGGAGGGGACACAGAGACCGGCGGGGACACTCAGGGAGCGCAGGGGACACCAAGGGACCAACAGGGACACTCGGGGAATGCAGGGGACACGCGGGGACAGGAGGGGACACGCAGGGACCACGGGGGACCGGCAGGGACCGGCGAGGACATGCGGGTGCACAGAGGTGACAGTGCTGTGAGACAGGGGACACCGTGATGGCGGGCAGGTGCTCGTGGGTGACAGTACTGTGGGACAGGTAACACAGTGGTGGCAGACAGGAGCACAGAGGTGACAGCGCACCGGTTGAGGGGACATCGCGGTGGCGGGCGGGTGCACAGAGGTGACAGTGCAGTGGGACAGGTGACACAGTGGTGGCAGGCAGGTGCACAGAGGTGACAGCGCACCGGGTGAGGTGACACCGCGGTGGCGCTTAGGTGCACACGGGTGACAATGCTGTGGGACAGGGGACACTGTGGTGGCAGGCGGGTGCACAGAGGTGACAGCGCCGGGGGGAGGTGACACTGTGCTGGCAGGCAGGTGCACAGAGGTGACAGCGCACTGGGTGAGGTGACACCGCGGTGGCGGGTGGGTGCACAGAGGTGACAGCGCCGCGGGGCAGGGGACACCGTGGCCTCGGGGGGATGGGACACAGGAGCCGGTGCCGATGTCACCCCCGCTGTCCCCATGTCCCCAGCCATGTCCCTGCCGAGCCCTCGCCCGCGGGACCCCGCTGGGGACACGGAGCCCGATGGGGACAAGGTGTGCGCCGTGTGTGGGGACAGAGCCACCGGGTACCACTTCCACGTCATGAGCTGCGAGGGCTGCAAGGGCTTCTTCAGGTGCGGGGACAGCAGGGGACAGCCGGGGACACCTGGGGACAGCTGGGGACAGGGCGGGATGGGATGGGATGGGATGGGATGGGATGGGATGGGATGGGATGGGATGGGATGGGATGGGATGGGACAAGGGGACAGGTGGGATGGGACAAACAGGATGGGAAAGGACAAGAAGGGGCGGATGGGACAAGGGGACAGGGCAGGATGGGATGGGACAAGGGGACAGGGTGGGATGAGATGGGACAGGATGGGATGGGACAAGGGGACAGGGTGGGGGGAGGTGGGGGGACAAGGTGGGAAGTGGTGACAGGGAGGGAAAGGACAATGGTGGCCTGGGATGGGACAGGATGGGATGGGATGGGACAAGATGGAATGGGACAATATGGTCCCATGGATGGGGACACGGTGGGACAAGGCAGGATGGCCACTGACACCCTGTGCTGGGCCACCCCACGCCCTGGGGACAGGCGGTGACAGCGCCGTGTCCCCGCAGGCGCTCCATCATCAAGGGTGTCCGGTTCACGTGTCCCCTGGCCCGGCGCTGCCCTGTCACCAAGGCCAAGCGGCGACAGTGCCAGGCGTGTCGCCTCCAGAAGTGCCTCGACGCGGGCATGAGGAGGGACAGTGAGTGACACAGGGGGACAGCGGGGGACACGGGGGACAGCCGGGGGGACAGGGAGGACAAGGGGGGATATGGGGGGAGAGGGAATGGGGGGACACAGGGGACACCCGGGGGACATGGGGGACATGGAGCAGAGGAGGGAGGGAGGACCTGAAGGGGACAAGGGGGGACATGGGGAAAAGGGAATGAGGGGACACAAGGGACACCTGGGGGAGAGGGGGACATGGCTTGGGGACAGCGGGGACAGATGGGGGACCCGGGGAAAGAGGGGGAACACCTGGATGGGATAAAGGGGACCTGGGGGGGACAAAGGGGACAGAGAGAAGCGGCCTGGGTGGGGTGGCAGGGGAGGGCACAGCAAGGGACAGGGCACAGAGGTGGCAGCAGGGGGGTGTGGCGCAGAGGTGACAGCGGGGACCCGCTCGGGGTGGGACACCACGGGCCGCCGGTGTCGCCGATCGCCGCCCCGCTGTCCCCTGTCCCCGTGCCGGCGGTGACAGCCGTGCCGGGGGTGGCAGTGATCATGTCGGAGGAGGCGCTGCGGCGGCGGCGCGAGCTGCGGGGACAGCGGGGACAGCCCGGGGGACAGCAGGGACAGCCCGGGGGACAGCAGGGACAGCCCGGGGGACAGCAGGGACTGACGGCGGAGCAGCAGGAGCTCATCGCGCTCCTCATCGATGCTCACCGGCGCACCTTCGACTCCAGCTTCTCCCAGTTCACGCACTACTGGGTGAGCTGGGGACACCTCTGTCACCGCGGGGGACACCTCTGTCCCCACGGAGGATACCTCTGTCCCTGCGGGAGGCACCCCTGTCCGTGCGGGGGACACCTCTGTCCCTCTGGGTGACACCTCTGTCCCCGCGGCAGACACTTCTGTCCCTGAGGGAGACACCTCCGTCCCTGCGGGTGACACCCCTGTCCCTGCGGGTGACATCTCTGTCCCTTCGGGTGACACCTCTGTCCCTGCGGGTGACCCACTGTCCCTGTGGTTGCCCCAGATGTCCCTGCGGGTCACCTAACTGTCCCCACGGGTGTCCTGGTTGTCCCCATGGGTGACCCCCCTGTCCCCACAGACGACCTGGCTGTCCCCAAGGGTGACCCAGCCCACCTTCCTGGTGCCCCGACTGTCCCCTCGAGTGACCCAGATGATCCCCCCCGGTGACACAGCTGACCCCACGGGTGACCCGAGTGTCCCCAAAGATGTCCTAACTGTCCCCAGAGATGCCCTGATTGTCCTCATGGATGTCCCCACTGTCCCCGTGGGTGCCCTGATTGTCCCCTCGAGTGACCCAGCCAGTGCCCCGGTGCCTCAACTGTCCCTACGGGTGCCCCGACTGTCCCCAAAGACACTCTGATTGTCCCCACGGGTGCCCCAGCTGTCCCCATGTGTACCCAGACTGTCCCCAAAGATGTTCCAACTGTCCCCAGATGCCCTGACTGTCCCCAGACATGCCCAGACTGTCCCCACAAACACCCCAAGTGTCCCCACAGATGTCCTGACTGTCCCCACGGTACACCGACTGTCCCCACAGATACTTTAGCTGTCCCCACGGGTGTGCCAACTGTCCCTTAATGATGCCCATAATGTCCCCGTGGGTGTCCAGACTGTCCCCAAAGATTACCCAGACTGTCCCCACGGGTATCCAGGCTGTCCCCACAGACACCCCAACTGTCCCCACAGACACCCTGGCTGTCCCCATGTGTACCCACACTGTCCCCACGGGTGCCCCAACTGTCCCCAGAGATACCCAGACTGTCCCCAAAGATGTCCTGACTGTCCCCAGAGATGCCCAGACTGTCCCCACGGGTACCCAGACTGTTCCCAGATGCTCTGACTGTCCCCAGATGCTCTGGCTGTCCCCAAAGATGCCCAGACTGTCCCCAAAGATGTCCAGACTGTCCCCAGGAGTACCCAGACTGTCCCGACAGACACCCCAGCTGTCCCCAAAGATGTCCTGACTGTCCCCAGAGATGCCCAGACTGTCCCCACAGACACCCCAAGCTGTCCCCAAAGATGTCCTGACTGTCCCCAGAGACACCCCAGCTGTCCCCAAAGATGTCCTGACTGTCCCCACAGGCCCCCCCCTCCGTCCAGACACCCCAGTGTAAAATGGATCAGAACAACTGTCCCCAAAGATGTCCAGACTGTCCCCATGTGTACCCAGACTGTCCCCACGAGTATCCACGCTGTCCTCACAGACACCCCAGCTGTCCCCAAAGATGTCCTGACTGTCCCCAGAGACACCCCAAGTGTCCCCAAAGATGTCCTGACTGTCGCCAGAGATGTCCAGACTGTCCCCAAAGATGTCCAGACTGTCCCCATGTGTACCCACATTGTCCCCACAGACACCCCAGCTGTCCCCAAAGATGTCCTGACTGTCCCCAGAGATGCCCAGACTGTCCCCACAGACACCCCAAGTGTCCCCAAAGATGTCCTGACTGTCCCCAGAGACACCCCAAGTGTCCCCAAAGATGTCCTGACTGTCGCCAGAGATGTCCAGACTGTCCCCAAAATGTAGAGTCCCCAAAGATGTCCAGACTGTCCCCATGTGTACCCACACTGTCCCCATGTGTACCCACGCTGTCCCCACGGGTATCCACGCTGTCCCCACGGGTATCCACGCTGTCCCCACAGACACCCCGACTGTCCCCACGTGTCCCCCCGCGCTGACCCCTCGCTGTCCCCAGCCCGCCGTGCGCCTGTTCGCGCCCAGCCCGCCGGGCTCGGGTGTCGCCGCGGGGGGTGTCGCTGTCGCCGTGCAGCGAGGATGTCCTGCCGGACGTGTTCTCCATGCTGCCGCAGTTCGCCGACCTGAGCACCTACATGATCCAGCAGGTGATCAACTTCGCCAAGGAGATCCCGGTGTTCAGGTGAGCGGGGCTGGGGACAGCCAGGTGACACCCCGCGACTGTCCCCGTGTCCCCCGTGGGGTCAAAGCTGGTGAAAAATATGAGGCAGATGGGGCAGAAAAGGGAAAAAAAGGTATTTTTTCATAGGATTTTTGGGGTTCAGCTTGGCAAAGGTGAGAATATTGTGTACGACGTGTATGCAAATTTATGGACCTCAAAAATTAGAATATTTACTTAAAATCCCCCAATAAGGAAATGAATGAATTGTCCCCCTATTTTAATTATTCCCTCCCAAATGAGAATACAGCCTAATTTACAAAAAAATGTTCTAGAGAGGAGGTGCTGTCCAAGGTTGGAACCTCCAGTTTTGAGATAATTATAAATATTTCTTCTTACCACCTGGAAAAACCCCAAAATTAAGTTAAATATCCACTTAATAACTTAAGAGTTATGAGTTAAATTAATTTTAGAGTTATAAACGTGTAGGGCTGAGGTACAAGGAGTGTTTGTGAAGGGTAAAAGGAAAGAGAAAAGATGGTATAAAAATGTATTAAAAAGGTATAAAAATGTATAAAAAAGGTATAAAAATGTATTAAAAAGGTCTAAAAAAGGACAAAAATCATCAGGCATCACAGAGAGGAGGTTCTGTCCAAGGTTGGAGTCTTTAGTTTTGAGATAATTATGAATGTTTCGTCTTCCCCACTGGAGAAACCCCAAAATTAAGCTAAATATCAACTTAATAACTTAAGAGTTATAAATCATAACTTACGAGTTTTAAACGTGTAGGGCTGAGGTACAAGGAGTGTTTGTGAAGGGTAAAAGGAAAGGGAAAAGATATAAAAATACATTAAAAATATATTAAAAATATATAAGAATGTATTAAAAAAGTATAAAAAAGGTATTAAAATGTATAAAAAAAGGTATAAAAAGGTATAAAAAAGATATAAAAAATGTATTAAAATGGTATAAAAATGTATAAAAAAATGTATAAAAAGGTATAAAAAGGTATAAAAATGTATAAAAAAGGTATAAAAATGTATAAAAATGTATTAAAAGGTACAAAAACGTATCAAAAAGGTATAAAAGGTATCAAAAGGGTACAAAATCACACCAATTATCCCCGGCAGGAGCTTGCCGCTGGAGGCGCAGATCTCGCTGCTCAAAGGCGCCACGCTGGAGATTTGCCAGATTCGCTACAACACCGTTTTCAACGCCGACACCAAGGCCTGGGAGTGCGGCCAGCGCTGCTACACCATCCGCGACGGGGCTTTGGGTACGGGGAGGCTCGGGGACACCTGGGGACACCTGGGGACACCTGGGGACACTCGGGGACAATGATCTGGGGTGGGGGTTCGGCAGAGTTACAGGGTCTTGGGTACCATGGGACACTTGGGGACACTTGGGGACACTCAGGGACATAGATCTGGGGCAGTGGTTTTGCAGAAGGACAGGGCTTTGGGTACTGCGGGACACTTGGGGACACTCGGGGACACTCGGGGACACCTGGGGACATCGATCTGGGGCAGGGGGTGCTGCAGAGGGGACTAGTCAGGGATGGAGCCTTGGGGACACTTGGGGACACTCAGGGACACCGATCTGGGGTGAGGGTTCTGCAGAGGGACACGGCCTTGGGTACCATGGGACACTTGGGGACACTCAGGGACATCGATCTGGGGTGGGGGGTTCTGCAGAGGGGACTAGTCCGGGATGGAGCCTTGGGGACACTTGGGGACACTCAGGGACATCGATCTGGGGTGAGGGTTCTGCAGAGGGACATGGCCTTGGGTACCATGGGACACTTGGGGACACTCAGGGACATCGATCTGGGGTGGGGGTTCTGCAGAGGGACACGGCCTTTGGTACTGTGGGACACTTGGGGACACCTGGGGACACTTGGGGACACTCGGGGACATAGATCTGGGGCGGGGCGCCCTGCAGAGGGAGCTGGTCTGAGACACAGCCTTGGGTAGTGGGGGACACTTGGGGACACTTGGGGACATCGATCTGGAGTGGGGGTTTCTGCAGAGGGAGCTGGTCTGGGACATGGCCTTGGGTACCAGGGACACTCGGGGACACTTGGGGACACTGATCTGGGGCGGGGGGTTCTGTAGAGGGAGCTGGTCCAGGATGGGGCCTTGGGGACACTGGGACACTTGGGGACACTCAGGGACATCGATCTGGGGTGGGGGTTCTGCAGAGGGACGGCCTTGGGTACCGTGGGACACTTGGGGACACTAGGGGACACTGATACGTGGGTGGGGGGTTCTGCAGAGGGAGCTGGGCTGGCTGGATCCATGGGGACAATGCAAGGATGGGAGTTGGACAGCCACCCCCAGTGTCACCCAGTGCCACACCCAGTGCTACCCAGTGTCCCCTAGTGGCACCCAATGTCTCCAGTGCCACCCCCAGTGCTACTCAGTGTCCCCCAGTGTCACCCAGTGTCCCCCAGTGTCCCCCAGTGTCACCCAGTATCCCCCAAAGCGGGGTCCTGTGTTGTCACAACCCCCAGGGTGGGGACAGAGTGGCTGGACACAAAGGGACCTGGGGGGACGGAGGGACAGTGGCTGGACATGAGCCAGATGTGTCCAGGTGTGTCCCAGGTGTGTCCCAGGTGTCCCCAGGTGTGCCCCATGTGTGCCCAAGTGTATCCCAGGTGTCCCCAGGTGTGCTCAGGCGTGTCCCAGGTGTGTCCCAAGTGTGCCCAGGTACATCCCAGGTGTGCCCATGTGTACCCAGGTATATCCAGGTGTGCCCCATGTGTGGCCCAAGAGTGTCTTAGGTGTATCCAGGTGTATCCAGGTGTGCTCAGGTGTGTCCCAGGTGTGCCCATGTGTACCCAGATATATCCCAGGTGTACCCAGGTGTGCCCAGGTATGTCCAAGTGTATCCTAGGTAATATCCAGGTGTGCTCAGGTATATCCAGGTGTAGCCCAAGAGTATCTTAGGTGTACCCAGGTGTGCTCAGGTGTATCCCAGGTGTATCCAGGTGTGTCCCAGGTGTGCCCAGGTGCATACTAGGTGTGCCCAAGTGTATCCCAGGTGTGCTCAGGTGTACCCCAGGTATATCCAGGTGTGCCCAGGTGTATCCAGGTGTTTCCCAGATGTCCCCAGGTATGTCCAAGTGTATCCCAGGTGTGCCCAGGTGTGTCCCAGATGCCCCCAGGTGTATCCCAGGTGTCCCCAGATGTATTCAGGTGTATCCCAGGTGTCCCCAGATATGTCCAGGTGTGCCCAGGTGTATCCCAGGTGTATCCAGGTGTGGCCCAAGAGTATCCCAGGTGTATCCAGACGTGCCCAGGTGTGTCCAGGTGGCCAATGGCACCTGGGCTGGGTCGGGGACAGCGTGACCACAGGACCAGGGCTGGGACTGTCCCCATGGTGAGGCCACACCTCGAGGGTCGTGTCCAGTTCTGTCCCTCAATTTGGGAAGGACCTGGAGACTGTCCAGAGCTGGGGAAGGTTCTGGAAAACCCTGAGGGAGCCAGGAATGTTCATCCTGGAGAAAACAGGAATTTCTGGCTCTTCCCAGGTGCAGCCAGGGTGGGTTGGGCTCTGATCCCAACAGGAACAGGGACAGGATGAGAAGGAATGGCGTCAAGTTGGGCCAGGATGGATATTTGGGGAAAATTCTCACAGAAAAGGGGGTCAGACCTCGGCAGGAGCTGCCCAGGGAGGTTGGGAATCCAAGGAATTCCTGGACAGTGGACACACCCTGGACACACCCTGGACACCCCTGGACACACCCTGGACACACCTGGACACACCCTGGACACCCCTGGGTGTGGCACTGGGTGCTCTGGGCTGGTGACAAGGCGGGGATTGGGCACAGCTTGGACCGGGTGATCCCCAAAGGTGTTTCCCGAGCTGATTTTGGGATTTTGGGATTCTCCCCCAGCCGGGTTCCAGCAGATCTACCTGGAGCCGCTGCTCAAGTTCCACGAGAGCCTGCGGCGCCTGCGGCTGCACGAGGCGGAGTACGCCCTGCTGCAGGCCATGCTGCTCTTCTCGCCAGGTGAGCCACCAGGCAGGGGACACGGGGACGGCACGGTGTCCCCAGGGTCCCGCTGATGTCACCCCGCGCCCCCCAGACAACGCCAGCATCGCCCAGCGCGACGTCATCGACGCCTTCCAGGAGAAGGTGGCACTGACCCTCAAGAGCTACATCGACCACCAGCACCCCCCGCCCGAGGGCAGGTGAGCGCCAGGACGGGGTGGCACTGTCCCCAGGGTGGTGGGGACGGCCACCAGACCCAGCTGGGTGTCCCCTGTCCCCCCGGCAGGTTCCTGTACGCCAAGCTGCTGCTGCTGCTGACGGAGCTGCAGACGCTGAAGGCGGAGAAAACGCGGCAGATCCTGCACATCCAGGACCTGTCGGCCATGACGCCGCTGCTCTCCGAGATCATCAGCTGAGCTTGGGGGCAAATGTCACCCCCGGTCCCCAGATGTCACCCCCCGGTCCCCAGATGTCACCCCCGGCCCCCAGAGGACACAGAGTAAAGCTCCTTTATTTACCTGGGTTCCCATGAGTGTCGCCGGAGGGAAACTGAGGCACGGCCGGGGTGGCGCTGGGGACAACGGGGACCTCCAGCCCCGCGGCAGCAGCCACGCCCAGGGGGTGGCATCGGGGACAACGGGGATCCCCGGCCTCAGCGGACCCCACGGCAATGGCCGCCCCTGAGGGGTGGCACTGGTGACAACACGGACCTCCAGCCCCCCGCGGCCGCCACCCCCCGCGGCGCTGTCACACGCTGTCCCCAGGCCGCCGTGTCCCCTCCCCACGGGTCCCTGTGGCACCTCCACGGCCTGGCCCGGCGGCTCCCTGAGCAGGACGGTGCCACATGCCTGCTGTCCCCGCTGTCCCCTCAGCCCACGGTGACGCTGAAGCCGCAGTGGAATCGATTCCTCCAGTGGTTGAGGAAGGCGCCCAGGGCCAGGGTGACGGGCAGGGGGGGCAACTTCTTCTCCAGGACCCCCCCGACGCTCCAATTGCTGTCCAGGAGCCCTGCGGGGACAGGGGAGGGACAGCTGAGTGCCACCAGCAGGGGACAGCAGGGGACGGAAGCCACCAGGGCCCCACCCACCTCTGAAGACGACGTTGGCTCGCGGCAGGTTGAGCTGGTAGCCGAAGGCAAAGGTCGTCTCCTGCAGCCGCGTGTTGGCCTCCAGCTCCACCCCCACCTGCACCTGGAGGGGACAGCGCGGTCACGGTGGCGTGGGGACACCGTGGGGACACCGGAGGGGACACGGGGTGACACCCACCTGCTCGTTGGCCCGGTGGTAGTAGCTGGCGTGAGCCCCGCCGTAGCCCACGTTGAGCGTCGTCACCCAGTTCGGGGCTGCAACAGAGAGCCGGCGCCGAGGTGGCACCGCCGGGGTGTCCCCGAGGCGTCCCCGAGGTCCCCACGGTGTCCCCAGGGGTGTCCCTACCCGTGTATTTGCCGGCCAGCGTGAGGATGGCTCCCTCCTCGCCGGGGCGCCGGTGGTAGACGAGCTCGCCGCCCAGCACGAGGCGGGAGGTGACGCTCTGCAGGAAATGGGCCACCACGATCACTGCGGGGACAGCGTGGCCTCAGCGGGGTCCCCGAGGGTCACAGGGCCACCGCGAGGCTCCCGCGCCGCTCACCGGAGCCACCCAGCAGGTCGGGGTTGCCCAGGGTGAGCGTGGCCGTGCAGTCGTCGCCGCGGTACTCGCCGTCGAACTGCCACGTCACGAACTTGGCCTGGTGCGTCTGCGGGGGACAGGGGACGGCGGTGGCACCAGTGGGACAGGGGACAGGGCGAGGCGGGTGTGTCACCCGCCGGGGCTCACCTGGAACACGGCCTTGGCGCGGAGCCGCTCCCCCAGCAGGTGCAGGGCCTGCGCGTTGAGGCTGCCGGCGCTGTCCATGTCCCCAACCAGGGTGGGGAACACCTGGGGACACCGCGGGGTGGGCGGGGGGGACAGGGACAGCCCTGGCCACCAGGGTGTCCCCCCAGCCCCGGCCCGGCGCTGGCTGGGTTGTCCGAACACCCCCGTTCCGGAGCCTTGTGGCCACATTGAGGCCATCAATCGCCCTGAGGTCACCCATGACCCCTGGGGCCACCAAGCACCCTGGGGTCACCAATGATCCTGAGGCCACCGACCACCCTGGGGTCACCAATGACTCTGAGGCCACCGACCACCCTGGGGTCACCAATGACTCTGAGGCCACTGACCACCCTGGGGTCACCAATGATCCTGGGGTCACCGAGCACCCTGGGGTCACCAATGACTCTGAGGCCACTGACCACCCTGGGGTCACCAATGACCCTGAGGCCACTGACCACCCTGGGGTCACCAATGACCCTGAGACCACCAATGACAACAAGGCCATCAATGACCCCGAGGTCACGTGGGACCACCCACCACGCCAGGGCCACCAATGTCCCCAAGACCACCAACCACCCTGGGGTCACCCACCATGCCGAGGCTACCAATGACCCCATAGGGCCACCAAGGGCCACCCAAACTACTCTGGGGCCACCTGGCAGCCAAGACCCCCAGAGCCACCTGGTCACCCACCATCCCAAGGCCACCTGGGACCACCTACAGGGCCATCAACCACCCTGTGGTCACCTGAGGCCACCCTGAGGCCACCAACCGCCCCAGTGGCCACAGATGACCGCGATGACCCCGTGTCCCTGGTGCGGTTGGTGGCCTCAGGGTGACCATGAGGCTCCTGAATGGTGGTGTTTGGGTGACAACACCTGTGATGTGACCACCCCGAGGCCACCCGCCACCCCAGTGCCACCCGCGGTGTCACCTCGGTGGGCCCGAGCTGCCTGTCCCCCACGAAGGTGGCGTTGAAGCGATAGCCGGAGGGGCCCAGGGTGCTCATGTGCACCGTGTGTGTCACCTGTGGGGACACGAGGGGTCAGAGGGGACAGGGGACAGCCCGGGGAGGGACACACGGCCTCCCCCGGTCCCCGTGTGTCACCCTCTCTGACCTGGAAGTGACTGCTCAGGGTCTTGGTGACAATCAGCTTCACCCCCTCCATCTGCGGCGGGAACACCTCTGGGGGGGACACGGCTGTCACCCGCCTGGGGACACCCAGAGTCCCCCCGGACACAGCTGTCACCCCTTGGGACACCCAGAGTCCCCCCGGACACGGCTGTCACCCCGCTGGGACACCCAGAGACCGCTTGGAACAGAGCTGTCACTGCCCTGGGGACACGGCTGTCACCCCCCTGGGGACACCTAGAGCTCCCATGGGACACGGCTGTCACTGCCCCTGGGGACACGGCTGTCACCCCCCTGGGGACACGGCTGTCACCCCCCCGGGGATACAGCTGTCACCCCCGTGGTGACACCCATGGCCCCGCTGTCCCCTCGTCACCCCACTGTCCCCTCACGGCCCCTCTGTCCCCTCACAGCACTTCTGTCACCTCACAGCCCCTCTGTCCCCTTGCAGTCCCTCTGTCCCCTCCTGCTGTCCCCTCACGCTGTCCCTCACAGCCCCGCTGTCCCCTCACAGTCTGCTGTCCCCTCACAGTCCCCTGTCCCCTGCTGTCCCTCACATCCCCCCTGTCCCCTCACAGCCCTCTGTCCCCTCACAGTCCCACTGTCCCCTCACAGCCCCTGTCCCTCACATCCCCTCTGTCCCCTCACAGCCCCCCTGTCCCTCACAGTCCCTCTGTCCCCTCACAGCCCCTCTGTCCCCTCACGCTGTCCCTCACAGTCCCTCTATCCCCTCACATCCCCTCAGTCTCTCACAGCCCCTCTGTCCCTCACGCTGTCCCTCACATCCCCTCTGTCCCCTCACAGCCCCCCTGTCCCCTCACAGCCCCTCTGTCCCTCACGCTGTCCCTCACAGCCCCTCAGTCCCTCACATCCCCGCTGTCACCCCCCGCGCGGTGTCCCTTCACCCCCTCACCCGCCGGGCGCACCTTTGCAGAGGCGGTGCAGCTCATCGAAGCTGCCGGGGTTGCCCCGGGGCTCGGCCCGCCGCGGGGCCCTGCCCGCCGCGTTCCCCATGCCCTACGGGCCCCGGCCGGCCGCCGCCATCGCGGGCAGCGCCGCCCGGAGCGACTTCAGGGGGGGCGCCGCCGCCATCTTGGGTGTGGGCAACGCGCGTCCCCCATTGGCTGAGCCGGGAGGGCGGTGCCGCGCCGGAATGCGACCCCTCCGGACCCCCCGACCCCGCGCCGCGACGTTCCGCGGTGTTCGCGTTCCGCGCCACCCTGCTGTCCCACGCGTGTCGCGCGTGTCGCCAAACCCCGCTGCCCGCTCGTGTTCTGTGCCTTCCGCGTCCACACGTGTGCTTCCCCGTATCTCCGCTGCATCCCTGGAGCCCCCATGTCCCATGTCGTCCCCGCTCCCCCCACCCGCGTCTCTGGTCCCCTCGTGTCCCCTCGTGTCCCCTCGTGTCCCCTCGTGTCCCCTCGTGTCCCACTCATCCCCTCCCTTCATGCCTGGACTCTCCGGGCTCTGTTCCAACACCGCTCCCCGTGCCCTCCCCAGCATGCCGGGACCCTCCCAATGTCCCCTCTGTGTCCCCTGCCCCTCTGTGTCCCCTGTCCCCTCTGTGTCCCCTGTCCCCCTGTGTCCCCTGTGTCCCCTGTCCCCCTGTGTCCCCTGCCCGCATCCCCGGACCCGCCATGTCCCACATTCCCCCCTCGCCACATCCCTGTCCCCTCCCGGCGATGTCCCCACACGTCCCCTCCCCGTGTCCTCCCCCCACGTCCCCTCTGTCCCCATCTCCTCAGCCCAGTGTCCCCTCTGTCGCCAGCCACACACCCCCCGGACGCTCCCCGTGTCCCTGTCCCTGTCCCCCATCCCTGTCCCCATCCCCATCGATGACCGGCAGGACTCCAACCCTTTGTCCCCAACGCCACCACCCGCCCTTTGCCCGCCTGTCCCCAGCGCTGGCCCCAGCCCGGGCTGTCCCCAGTGTCCCCCCCGCCGGGGGGGTCGAGGGTCAGTGACACCGCAGGCGACAACCTTCGCCCCGCGGGGCCCCCTAGCCCAAATCCCGGGGCCATCGTCCCCTCCCCGCCCTTGGGGACACGGGGACAGCCGGGGGGGGGGTTGGGGACAGCCGGGGGGGTTGGGGACAAGGGGCGCTGTCCCTCGGCCCGCCGTGTTTGCCCAGCCGGGGGGAGGGCGCTGCGGGGGGATAAAAACGGGCGGAGGGAGGGGAAACCCCAAAACTGCAGCGTACCTGCCCAGGTGAGCGCCGGGGGGTGTGGGGCTGGGATTGGGGTGTGGGGAGTGGGGGAATTGGGATATGGGTGTGGGGCGGGATTGGGGTGTGGGGCAGGGATGGGGAGGGGTGTGGGGTTGGGAGGGGGGTTTTTGGGACACGATGGGGACATTGGGACAGGGATGTGGGGCAGGGATGGGGATGTGGGGCAGTGGGGGACAGTGGGATAGGGATGTGGGGCAGGGATTGGGGTGTGGGGCAGTGGGGGACACTGCGACAGGGATGTGGGGCAGGGATTGGAATGTGGGGCAGGGATGGGAGAAGTGTGGGGTTGGGAGGGGGTTTGGGGCAGTGGGGGACATTGGGACAGGGGTGTGGGGCAGGGATTGGGATGTGGGGCAGGAATTGGGATGTGGGGCAGTGGGCGACATTGGGACAGGGGTGTGGGGCAGGGATGGGGAGGGGTGTGGGGTTGGGAGGGGGTTTTTGGGACACGATGGAGACACTGGGACAGGGATGTGGGGCAGGGATTGGGATGTGTGGCAGGGATTGGGATGTGGGGCAGGGATTGGGGTGTGGGGTTGGGAGGGCGTTTTTGGGACACGATGGGGACATTGGGACGGGGATGTGGGGCTGGGATTGGGGTGTGGGATGAGGGGGAAGATCCGAGCTGTGGGGCAGGAATGGGGCAGGAGTGGGGCTGGAATGGGGCAGGGGGAGGGCGGTATGGGGCAGGATGGGGTTCAGAAGGTTCTGTAGGGTTGGAATGGGGCAGAATGGGGTTGGAAGCTCCTGTGGGGCTGGAATGGGGTGGGGCTGTGGGTCACGGATGGGGTGTGGGGGGACACATCCCCACTGAGGGTCAGGAATGGGGTGGGACGGGTTTGGAAACTCCTGTAGGGTCGGGATGGGGTTGGCAGCTCCTGTAGGGTTGGGATGGGGCAGAGTAGGATTGGAAGCTCCTGTAGGGCTGGGGTGGGGCTGTGGGGCTGGGATGAGGCAGAATGGGGTTGGAAACTCCTGTAGGGTCGGGATGGGGTTGGAAGCTTGGAAGTTCCTGTAGGGCTGAAATGGGGTGGGATGGGGTTGGAAGCTCTTGTAGGGCTGGGATGAGGCAGAATGGGGTTGGAAGGTCCTGTAGGGTCGGGATGGGCTTGGAAGCTCCTGTGGGGCAGGGATGGGGCAGAATGGGGTTGGAAAGTCCTGTAGGGTCGGGATGGGGTTGGAAGCTCCTGTAGGGTCTGGGATGGGGCAGAATGGGGTTGGAAGTTCCTGTGGGGGTGGGGCAGAATAGTGTCAGAAGCTCCTGTAGGGTCGAGATGGGCTTGGAAGCTCCTGTAGGGTCAGAATGGGGTCGGAAGCTCCGCAGGGCTTCACTCAGGGATGGGCTGGCAGTGTCACACCTCCCCAAACCCCATCCCTGTGTCCCCCCAGCCATGAAGGTCCCCTTGGCCACCCTGCTGCTGCTGCTGGTCGCCGGCCGCCTCGGGGCCGCGCTGGTCCGGCGGGAAACCCCGGCCGAGAGCTCCGAGCCCGCGGCCACCGAGGATTTCCTCACTCGCCACTTCCAGAGCTTCTCCGACTTCGTGACCCGCGAGCTGCCGCAGAAACTGCGGGCGGAGGAGCTGCGCAGCCAGGCCGAGTACGGGGGGCTCGGGCGGGGGGCTCGGGACCCCCCGGGACCCCCCCGGTGCCGCTGACGGCCGCGTGTCCCGCAGGGAGTACCTGGATCGGGCCAACAAACAGCTGGAACCGCTGGCCAGGGAGCTGCGCAGCAACGTGCTGGGGCTCTTCTCGTCCCTGCTGCAGCTGGGCAAGGGCGAGGGGCAGGGGGAGAGCCCTTGAGACCCCCGCGGTGGGCTCGGGTGTAGTCCTGAGACCCCCGGGGTGGGCCTGACATAGCCCTGAGACCCTCTGACACCCACTGAGACCCTCGGGATAGAGCCAAATACAGCCCTGAGACCCCCTGAGACCCCCGAGATGGACCTGGCATAGCCCTGAGACCCTCTGACACCCACTGAGACCCTCGGGATAGACCCAACATAGCCCTGAGACCCCCTGAGACCCCCTGAGACCCTCGGGATAGACCCAAATACAGCCCTGAGACCCCCGGGATGGCCTGGACAGGCTGAGACCCCCTGAGACCCCCGGGATTGACCCAAATACAGCCCTGAGACCCCCTGAGACCTCCTGAGACCCTCGGGATGGATCTGACATAGCCCTGAGACCCCCTGAGACCCCCTGAGACCCTCAGGATAGACCCAACTACAGCCCTGAGACCCCCGGGATGGACCTGGACACGGAGCTGAGACCCCCTGAGACCCTCGGGATTGACCCAAATACAGCCCTGAGACCCCTTGAGACCCCCGGAATCTACCCGGATATAGTCCTGAGACCCCCGGGATGGACCTGGACACGGACCTGAGACCCCCTGAGACCCCCAGGATAGACCCAGATACATCCCTGAGACCCCCAGGATGGACCTGTCATAGACCTGAGACCCCCGGGACAGACCTGGACACAGACCTGAGACCCCCTGAGACCCTCACACAGACCCAAATACAGCCCTGAGACCCCACCCCCCCCCCGGGATGGACCTGGACACAACCCTGAGCCCCCCATCCCAGACCCCTCACCCCAGACTCCATCACAGAGAGACCCTGAGCCCCCCACCCCCAATCCAGCCCTGAGCCCCCACCCTGCACACAGCCCTGAGCCCCCACCCCCAATCCAGCCCTGAGCCCCCGAGCCCCCCGAGCTCGGAGCCACCAGCCCAGCCCTGCGGCTGTCACAGAACCCCAATAAAGCCCTGAACCACCACGGTGTCCTCGGGACTGGAGTTGGGGGTCCCCGGGGCTTTGGGGGGCGGGTGGGGGGTGTGTCCTTGGAGTTGGGGGGCCGTGGAGGCGGGGGGGGGGTCCCTGGGGCTGTGGGGTGTCAGTGGGGACTGTGGGGGCTCCCTGGTGCTTTTGGGGGGTCACTGGCTTTGGGGGTTGTCAGTGGGGCTGGGGGGTTTCCCTGTTTCTGGGGGGTGTCGGTGGAGCTGGGGGGTCCCTGGTTCTGGGGGGTTCTCTGGTTCTAGGGGTCCCCCTCTGGTTCTGGGGGGTTCCCTAGTTCTGGGGGTTTCCCCGTTTCTGGGGTGTCCCTGTTTCTGGGGGGTGTCAGTGGGGACTGTGGGGGGGTCCCTGGTTCTGGGGGGTTTCCCCGTTTCTGGGGGTTCCCCATTTCTGGGGAGTCCCCATTTCTGGACGTTCCCTATTTCTGGGGGTGTCCCTATTTCTGGGGGTTTCCCCATTTCCGGGGGTTCCCCATTTCCGGGGGGTTTCCCCATTTCTGGGGGTTCCCCATTTCTGGCCTTTCCCCATTTCTGGGCGTTCCCTATTTCTGGGGGTTTCCCCATTTCTGGGGTGTCCCTATTTCTGGGGGTTTCCCCATTTCTGGAGCTTTCCCCATTTCTGGAGCTTTCCCCATTCCTGGGGGTCTCCCCATTCCTGGCCTTTCCCCGTTCCTGGCCTTTCCCCGATCCCACCCGACCCCCGAGCACCTCCCTCCCTCCCCTCTGCCAGCACCAAACATGGCGGCACACCTCAGCCTCACACGCCGAACGTGCCCTCAACCAACATGGCGGCCATGACGTCACCCCCACCTCTCCCTCCCTCCCTCCCTCAACATGCCGGCGCGGCGCTCGGCGGCGGCGCCACGTCACTTCCGGCGGGGCGGCATGGCGGGGCCGGGCCATGGCGGCGGCGGAGGCGGCGGCGCGGCGGGCCGTGGCGGAGCTGCCGCTGCTGAGGGCGCCGGCGGGGCCGCGGGACCGCGAGGGCTGGGCTGAGCGGCTGCGCGAGGAGTACCGGGCGCTCATACAGGTGGGGCGGCGGGGCCTGGCGGCGGCGGCGGCGCGGTGTTCCCTCACGGTGGTGTCGGTCCGCCGGGCCTCACCGCTCGGTGTGCCCTCACGGCGCCTTCCCGGTGGCGCCCTCCCGGTAGCGCTCGGTGTCTCGTTCCCCGCGCGGTCTCGTCGTGCTGCCCTCACCCTCTTGTCCCTCACGGTGTCACCCCCGGTGTCCCCCGGTGTCACCCCGGTGTCCCGCCGGGTCCCTCCTGATGTCACCGTCCGGTGCTCCCCCCGTGATTCCCCTCGCTGTCCCCCTCGGTGTTTCCCCCCGCTGTCACCTCCCCTGCTGGCTCACCCCCCAAACTGTCCCCTCCCGGTGTCACTCGGTGTCCCCCGAATCCTTCTCGGTGTCACCCCCGGTGTCACCCCGTCCCCTCAATTTCCCACGATGTCCCCCACTGACCCCCCAGTGTCCCCCGATGTCCCACTCATCCCCTCCCGGTGTCACCCCTGGTGTCACCCTGTCCCCCCAATTTCCTACGATGTCCTCCCATCTGCTCCCCAGCCCTGTCCCCCCCCGGTGTCCCCCGGTGTCCCTCGGTGTCCCCTGGTGTCCCCCCAGTCATCCCCTCCCCGTTGTCTCCCTCCGGTGTCCCTCCCGCCTCCTTCCCGGTGTCATTCTGTCCCCCAATTTCCCGCGATGTCCCACACTGCCCCCCAGCCCTGTCCCCCCCCGGTGTCCCCTCGGTGTCCCCCGCTGTCCCCCGGTGACGCCGGTGTCCCCCGCGGTGTCCCCCGCAGTACGTGGAGAACAACAAGCGCGCCGACACCGACTGGTTCCGCCTGGAGTCCAACCCCGAGGGCACCCGGTGCGTGGGGAGGGGGCGCCGGGACCCCGGGGGCACAGCGGGACCCCCAGCCCGGGAGGGGCCGCTCCGGTGACCGGGGGGTGGTCCTGGGATTTGAGGGGGGTCCTGGGGTGAGGATTTTGGGTCCCGGGGTGAGGACTGGGGGTCCTGGGGTGAGGATTTTGGGTCCTGGGCTGAGGATTGGGGGTCCTGGGGTCAGGATTGGGGGTCCTGGGGTGTGGATTGGGGGTCCTGGGGTGAGGACTGGGGGTCCTGGGGTGAGGATTGGGGGTCCTGTGCCCCCAAATTGACATGGGGGGGAATTCCCGGGACTGAGGGGTCCTGGGGGGCTATTTGGGCGACCGAGGGGGTCCCCAAAATTGAGGAACTGCCCCCCCCGGGGTTGCTCCGGTGACCAGAGGGGGATTAGGGGGTCAGTCTGGGGGGTCCTGCACCCCCAAAATGGCTTGGGTGGGGGTCCTGGGTGGGGGGAGGTCAGGATTGGGGGTCCTGCACCCCGACATGACATTGGGGTGGGGGTCCTGGGGGGTTGGGGGGGTCAGGACTGGGGGTCCTGCGCCCCCAAAATGGCTTGGGTGGGGGTCCTGGGGAGTGGGGCGTCAGGATTGGGGGTCCTGCGCCCCCAAAATGACATTGGGGTGGGGGTCCTGGGGATTGAGGGATTGGAGAGATCAGACTAGGGGGTCCTACACCCCCAAAATGACATCGGGGTGGGGGCCCTGGGAGTTGGGGAGGTCAGACTGGGGGGTCCTGTGCCCCCAAATGGCTTGGGTGGGGGTCCTGGGGGTTGGGGGGTCAGACTGGGGGGGTCCTGCACCCCAAAATGCCATCAGGGTGGGAGTCCCGGTGTCTGAGGGATATGGGGGGCTGCTGAGGTACCCCGGGGAGGTCCAGGAGAAATGGGGGGGGCTTCCCAATGAGGGAACGGGGTCCCTGGGGGGCTTCCCACCCCCCCCCCACTGAGGGGGTCCCCAAAACGTGCCGCAGGTGGTTCGGCAGGTGTTGGTACATCCACGAGCTGCTCAAGTACGAGTTCAACATCGAGTTCGAGGTGAGTGGGGGGTCCTGGGGGGTCCCGGGGGGGTCTCTAGGGGGGTCTCGGGGTTCAGGGGGGGTCACAGGGGATGCTGACCCCCTGGCCCCCCCAGATCCCGGTGACTTACCCGGGCACTGCCCCCGAGATCGCCATCCCCGAGCTGGACGGGAAAACGGCCAAGATGTACCGGTGGGTCTGGGGGTGTCCTGGGGGGTCCTGGGGGGTCCCTGGTTCTTTGGGGGGGTCTTGGGGAGTTCCTGAGGCTCAGGGGGTCCTGGGGGAGCTCTTGGGGAGGGTCTGGGGGGGTTTCTGAGCCTCGGGGGGTCCTGGGGAGTCACTCGTTTTGGGGGGGTTCCTGGTGGGTGCCTGGTTTGGGGGGGATTCTGGGGGGGTCCCTGAGGTTCGGGGGGTCCTGGGGAGTCCCTGGTTTTGGGAGGGGTCCTGGGGGTGTTCCTGAGGTTTGGGGGTTTCTGGGGAGGGTCTAGGGGGTCCTGGGGAGTTCCTGAGGCTCGGGGGGTCCTGGGGGGTCCCTGGTTTGGGGGGGTTCCTGGTGGGGTCCCTTGTTTTGGGGGTTCCTGGGGGGTCCCTGGTTCTTGGGGAGGGTCCTGGGGGGTTCCTGGGGCTCGGGGGTTCCTGGGGTGTCTCTGGTTTTGGGAGGGGTCCTGGGGGTGTTTGGGGGGTCCTGGGGGATCCCTGGTTTTGGGGTGTCCTGGGGGAGTTCCTGAGGTTCAGGGGGTTCTGGGGAGGGTCTGGGGGGTTCTGAGGGGTTCCTGAGGCTCGGGGGGTCCTGGGTGATCCCTGGTTTTGGGGAGGGGGTTCCTGGGGGGTTCCTGAGGTTTGGGGGTCCTGGGGGAGCTCTTGGGGAGGCTCTGGGGGGGTTCCTGAGCCTCGGGGGAGTCCTGGGGAGTCACTCGTTTTGGGGGGTTCCTGGTGGGTGCCTGGTTTGGGGGGATTCTGGGGGGGTCCCTGAGGTTCGGGGGGGTCCTGGGGGTCCCTGGTTTTGGGAGGGGTCCTGGGGGTGTTCCTGAAGTTCGGGGGGTCCTGGGGGAGCTCTTGGGGAGGGTCTGGGGGGTCCTGGGGGGTCCCTGGTTTTGGGGTGTCCTGGGGGAGTTCCTGAGGTTCAGGGGGTTCTGGGGAGGGTCTGGGGGGTTCTGAGGGGTTCCTGAGGCTCGGGGGGTCCTGGGGGGTCACTCGTTTTGGGGGGTCCTGGGGGGTTCCTGGTTTGGGGGGATTCTGGGGGGGGTCCCTGAGGTTCGGGGGGTTCTGGGGGGACCCTGGTTTTGAGGGGGGGGTACTGGGGTGTTCCTGAGCCTCGGGGGGTCCTGTGGGGTTCTGGAGGGTCCTGGGTGGTCCCTGGTTTGGGGGGAGGGGGGATTCTGGGGGTGTTCCTGAGGTTCGGGGGGTCCTGGGGGGTCCCTGGTTTTTGGGGAGATCCTGGGGATCCCTGGTTTTGGGAGGGGTCCTGGGGGGTTCCTGAGGCTCGGGGGTCCTGGGGGAGCTCTTGGGGAGGGTCTGGGGGGTTCTGGTCTGGGGGGTTCTGGGGTGTTCCTGAGGCTCGGGGGTTCCTGGGGGGTCTCTGGGCCTGTGGGGGAGTCCTGGGGGGCTTTCTGAAGCTCGGGGAGTCTGGGGGGGCTTTTGGGGAGGGTCTGGGGGGTTCTGGGGAGGGGGTCCATGAAGGGTCCCAGGGTTTTGAGGGGTGGTCCTGGGGAGGGTCTGGGGGCTTTGGGGGGTCCGGGGGGGGTCCAATGAAGGGTCCCGGGGCTGGGGGGGGATGTAGGGGTGGTCCTGAGGACCACCAGGGTTTGGGGTGACCCCCTGGAGGGGGTCCTGAGGCTTAGGGGGTCACAAGGGGTGGTCCTGGGTGGTCCCAGGGGGGCTGATGGGTCCCTCTGACCCCATAAAGGGTCTGGGGTCACCTTGGGGGGTCCTGGGTGGTCCCAGGGGGGCTGATGGGTTCCTCTGACCCCATAAGGGGGTCTGGGGTCACCTGGGGTGGTCCTGGGTGGTCCCAGGGGGGCTGATGTGTCCCTCTTGCCCCATAAAGGGGTCTGGGGTCACCTGGGGGGTTCCTCAGGGTGGTCCTGGGTGGTCCCAGGTGGGCTGATGGGTTCCTCTTGCCCCATAAACAGGTCTGGAGTCACCTGGGGGGCTCCTGGGTGGTCCTGGGTGGTCCCAGGGTGGGCTGATGGGTTCTTCTCATCCCATAAAGGGGTCTGGGGTCAGCTGGGGGGTTCCTCAGGGTGGTCCTGGGGGGCTGGTGGGTTCCTCTGACCCCATAAAGGGGTCTGGGGTCAGCTGGGGGGTTCCTCAGGGTGGTCCTGGGGGGGCTGATGGGTTCCTCTGACCCCGTAAAAGGTCTGGGGTCACCTGGGGGCTCCTCAGGGTGGTCCCGAGGTTGGGGAGGGTCCCGGGTGGTCCCAGGGGGTGTGACAGGTCCCTGTCCCCGCAGAGGGGGGAAGATCTGCCTCAGTGACCACTTCAAGCCCCTCTGGGCCAGGAATGTCCCCAAATTCGGGCTGGCCCATCTGATGGCCCTGGGGGTGAGTGGGGGGTGACATCGGGGGGGAGGGGGTGTCACCCGTGGGGGAGGATGGCACTGGGGGGAGGTGACACCGTGGGGGGGGGGAGGTGACATTGAGGGGTGTCACCCGTCTGGGAGGTGTGACACCTTTTGGGGGGAATTGTCACCTTTTGGGGGGATGATGTGACACGGGGTGGGGGCTGTCACTCGATGGGGGGTGTGGGGTGACACCAGGGGATTTGTCACCCGTTGTGGGGGTGTTGTCACCCTGAGGGGGTGGTGACACATTACGGGAGTGTCCCCCACGCCGGTGACCCCTGTCCCCACAGCTGGGTCCCTGGCTGGCCGTGGAGATCCCCGACCTCATCGCCAAAGGTCTCATCCAGCACAAGGACAAGTGACCAAGGGGACTTTGGGGTGTCACCCCCCCCAGAGTTACCCCCACCCCTCCCATCTTCCCCCACCGCTTCGCTGCTGCTCCCCAATAAACATTTCACCCCGAATTTCGTCCCGCGTTGTTATTTTGGGGATACCGCGGCGGGGATTTGCCCCCAACACCCGCGGGGTCCTCCCCATAACCGCGACCCTACAGCAATCCCACGAGGTCGCGGTCCCTTTAAGACGCCGCGCGGTTTCCATGGCGACGCGTGGCGCTGTGGGCGTGGCTCGCCGAGCGGCGCATGCGCAGAGCCGCCGTCGAGGCCGCGGTGGGCGGGGCCGGGCGGGGAGGATCAAAGATGGCGGCGGGTGCGGCGGGAGTTGTTGCCATGGCGGCCCGCGGGAGGTGCGGGGGGACCGGGGGGGAGCCCCGGGGAGGGGCGGGGGGCGGCTGGGGGGTGCCGGTGCGGGCTGGGGGGGCTGCGGGACCGCGGACACCCCCGGGGCAGCCCCGGGGCCGGGCGGGCGGTGCGGGACAGGGCCCCGGGGGGCGGGGGGGGGGCCTGAGGGGATGGGGGGAGCGGGAGGGGTTTGGGGGGTGGGCTGCGGGCACGGGGGGCTGCGGGAGGGGAGGGGAGTGGGCTGCGGGGAGGGGGGGCAGGGGACACCCCCGGTGAGGGACCCCGGGCCGGGAGAGGGGGGCGGGGCCGCGAGGGGCGGGGGGCTCCGGGGGGATGGGGCAGCGGGAGGGGTTTGGGGAGGGGGCTGCGGGCACGGCGGGGAGGAGCCCGGCTTGGGGCGGGGGGCGCGGGGCAGGCCCGGGGCGGCGGGCGGGGGGCGCGGGATGGTGCAGGGGGAGCGGGACAGGGTTGGGGAGGGGGCTGCACCGGGGGGCGCGGGGGGGTTGGAGGCTTTTCCCGCCTCCTGGCCGCCCCTCCCGAGCCCTGCCCGGCCAAGGCCTCGGGGGTCCCGCAGCATCCCCCTCCCCAGCCCGGGGGTTCGCTCCCTCACCCCCCGGGGCTCCCCCATCCTCCCCGGGGCATCCCCCGGGTTGGGAGTGACCCAGCTCCGGTGGTCCAAACCCTCCGTGACCCATCGGCAGCCTGGCACGGGGCTGGGGGCTCCCCGCTGGGGGGTCCCAGTTGTCCCCGATTGTCCCCCGGCCCGCCCGGGATTGTCCCCCTTCCCCAGCGAGCGTGAAGCAGCTCCCGACCATGCCAAACCTCTGTGTGACCTCCCGGGAGCTTGGCACGGGGCTGGGGGGTCCCCCTGAGGTTTTGGGGTCCCCCCGAGGTTTTGGGGTCCCCCCGGTGACCCTGCCCCTCTCCCCCCGCAGGGCCCCCGCCGACGGGACGCTGTGTCCGGCCGCCGGGCGCACGGGGCTGTGAGCAGGTAGGTCGGTCCTCCTCCCCCTCCCCTGTCCCCTCCCCGCCGCCGTGCCACCCTTGTCACCACCCTGTCGCTGTGTCCCCGCAGGCCCCGCCATGCCCCAGGCCTCGGAGCACCGCCTGGGCCGCGCCAGGGACCCCGGCGGCGCCGTGGTGACCGCTCAGCCCCGGGCGGGCTCCCGCCTGCCCAGCGGCCACCGAGCGCTGAGCCAGGAGCGCCATGCGGCCCCCAACGGGCTGTCCCCGGCCCCCAAACTGCGCCTGCTGCCCCCCGGCCCCCGCCGCCGCCCGACGACCCCCGCCCCAAGAAGCTGGAGCTGGAGCGGGGCCGGGCGGCCAAGCGCGGCGATGTGCCGTGCCGCGGGCCGGGGAGCCGCCGCGGGCCGGTGAAGGGCGATCACGGCGTGCGGGTGCCCGGCGGAGCCCCGCAGGTGCCCGGCAGTGCCTCCTTCTCGCTGCCCAGCGCGGCCGAGCGCCGCCGGAGCAACTTGGCCCGCTCCAAATCCATCAGCATCGGGGACCTGAGCCAGGGGGTGGCGGTGGAGGTGGCGGCGGTGTCCCCAGCCGCGCCGAGGACGTGGCGGTGGCGCTGAGCCGGCTGGTGCTCAGGGACTGCGGGCACCCGCTGGGCGCCGGCGCGCTGGCGCTCCGGAGGAGCTCGTCGCTCCGCAGGGTCACCGTGGCCGCCGGGCCCGACGGCAAGGCCACCCCCCGCTGCTGTCCGTGCGACCCGAGGGTGTCCCCCGCGCCCGCACGGACCCTCCGTACGGCCACGGCCCCGGCAGCCCCGCGCCCGGCCGGACCGAGGACAAGGCGGCCGCCGTAAGAGCCTCGCGTGGGGCGGCCGGGGGCGTGGCGGGGTCCCCGCGGTGTCCCCAAGCTCAGGGACGTGTTGAGACCCCCGCGGTGTCCCCAAGCTCAGGGACATATTGAGACCCCCGCAGTGTCCCCGGCTTTGGGGACATGTTGAGATCCCCTCAGTGTCCCCAGTCTCCGGAGCATATTGAGACCCTCGCGGTGTCCCCAAGCTCAGGGACATGTTGAGACCCCCATGCACTTCCTTGATGATGTCTTGAGACCCCCACGGTGTCCCCAGCCTCGGGGTCGGTGACATGGCCAGGGTGGGACAGTGTTGGTGGTCTCACCTGTCCCCGCTCCAGTCCTGTTTTGGGGACCCCCGTGGCTCTGGGGGGGGTCGCTGCTGTCCCCCACAGCTCCAGGGTGGCCTTGCTGTCCCCCTTAGCTCCGAGGGGACCGGGGGTGGCTGGTTCCTCCCTGGTGGTCCCGAGGTGGCCGGTGCCATCCGGGTGGCACTGGGGTGACACTGGGGTGGCCGGGAGTGACCAGTGCCCTCCCCATTTCCGCATCCGCCTCCCCCCCGCTCCATCCCTCACCTGCCCGGCCACGTGTGGGGCGATCGTAATCCCCCCAATCCCACCGGGGCTCGGTGACACCGGCTTGTCCCCCCGCGGGATGTCCCCAGCGGTGCCACCGGGGGTCCCCCAACCCCGCCAAGCCCCTGCCACCCCTCGGTCCAAAATGAGGAGGGGGCTTTTTCGGGGGGTGTTTACCTCGGCGCTCCCGCTGTCCCCCGGGGCGGCTGCGGCTAATTAATCCCCCCGGGATGAGCCTCCCGCGCGGCCCAGAATAGCCGGGGGAATCGGATCAGCTAATGAGCTGAGGGGGAGGGGACACGCCGGTGGCCGGCAGCGGTGCCACCCGTCCCCGCAGGGCCACCGCAGGGCCACCGCGGTGCCACCATGCCGGGGCTGCAGGGAGCCACGCTGGTGGAGCTGCCGCGGAAGCTGCACCGCTCGCTGGTGACCCGGCGGGAGCTCCAGGGCCGCGGCACCGACATCTCCGAGTCCGTGGTGCACACGGCGGTCATGGGGCTGCTGCTGGTCACCGGCGAGGTGAAGCCACCGCCGGGGGACGGCCGGGGGACGGGGCGGCGGGGGCGCGGCTCACCGTGTGTCGCTCGCTGTCCCCACAGACCCACCACACGCTGCTGCTGGGCTCGGGCCACGTCGGCCTCAGGAATTTGGGCAACACGGTAAGTGGCCGTGGACACCCGGCCTCTCGTGGCCCTCTGGCCTGGGGTGTGGGAGGGATTTGGGGTCCCCTGGGTCACCTCAGGGTCCCCCGGACTCAGTGGCTGGGGTCCTGTCCTCCCGTCCTGATAAGATGTCACATCCCTGGAGTTCCCCAAGCCATCCTGTCCCTCCATCCTGGGGCACAGGAGGGATTTGGGGTCCCCTGGGTCACCTCAGGGTCCCCTGGGTCACCTGAGAGTCCCCTCGTTGTCACCTCAGGGTCCCCCGGGCTCAATGGCTGGGGTCCTGTCCTCCCATCCTGCTGAGATGTCACATCCCCGGAGTTCCCCCAGCCCCACAGCACGGTCCCCGTGTCCCCAGCCCTCCTGTCCCTCCATCCTGGGGCGCAGGAGGGATTTGGGGTCCCCTGGGTCACCTCGGGGTCACCTTGGAGTCCCCCAGGCTCACTCTCCCGTCTCACTGGAGTTGTCCCCCAGCCCCACAGCACAGTCCCCATGTCCCCAGCCCTCCTGTCCCTCCATCCTGGGCTGTGGGAGGAATCCGGGGTCCCTTTGCTGTCCCCAGCTGTCACCTCAGAGTCACCTCGGGGTCCCCCAGCCTCACCGTCCCTGTCCAGCTGGGGCCATCACCTCCCCAGGGACACCTGGGACAGCGGGGGACACCCCTGCGGACCCCCCAGGCCGCGGTGGCTCCCCCAGGATGTCCCCTTGTCCCCGCAGTGCTTCATGAACGCCGTGCTGCAGTGCCTGAGCAGCACCAAACCTCTGCGGGACTATTGCCTGCGCCGGGACTTCCAGCAGGAGCAGCCCCCCGGCCCCCGCGCCCCCCAGGAGCTCACCGAAGGTGGGACAGACCCCCCAGAACTCCCGCAGCCCCCCCCCGGGGTGTTACATAACCCCCCAGGGGCGGTGACACGGCGGTGTCCCCGCAGCCTTCGCCGATGTCATCGCCGCCCTGTGGCACCCCGACTCCTCCGAGGCTGTCAACCCCGGGCGCTTCAAGGCCATGTTCCAAAAATACGTCCCCTCCTTCACGGGCTACAGGTGAGATGAGCCCCCCCCCGAACCTTTGGGGACACTCTAGGACCCCCGCGGGGTGGGCGCGACGTGTCCTTGTCCCCGCAGCCAGCAGGACGCCCAGGAATTCCTCAAGTTCTTCATGGACCGGCTGCACGTGGAGATCAACAGGAAGGGCCGGCGCACGCCCAGCATCCTGTCGGACACGCGGAGACCCCCGGCCCTGGAGGACCCCGAGACGCTCAGGTGAGGGCTGGGAACACCTGAAAAGGGCTGGGGGAACCCCAATTTTGGGGACAGCTGACCCCAAAGTGTCCCCCACGGCAGCGACGACGAACGCGCCAACCAGATGTGGAAGCGCTACCTGGAGAGGGAGGACAGCAAGATCGTGGGTGAGCGCTGGGATTGGGGGTGTCACCCCTCTCCTGGACCCCCAAAACCCTTGGGGTGACCCCCAAACTTCTGGGGGTGTCCCCCTGACCCCGTTTGTCCCCAGATCTCTTCGTGGGGCAGCTGAAGAGCTGCCTCAAGTGCCAGGCCTGCGGCTACCGCTCCACCACCTTCGAGGTGTTCTGCGACCTCTCGCTGCCCATCCCAAAGGTAGGGGTGGGGCAAAGTCCCCTGACCCCCAAAACACCCCCAGACCCCCCAAAATCCCCCTAAACCCTCCCAAAATCCCCCCTGACTCTGTCTCTCCAGAAAAGCTTTGCCGGGGGGAAGGTCTCGCTCCACGACTGCTTCAGCCTCTTCACCAAGGAGGAGGAGCTGGACTCTGAGAACGCCCCGGTGAGAGGATGGAGCCCCCCCGGTGACCCCCCCGGACCCCAAGTTGTCCCCTCAGCCCCCTCCCTGACCGTCCTGTCCCCATCAGGTGTGTGACAAGTGCCGGCAGAGGACGCGGAGCACGAAGAAGTTGACGATCCAGCGCTTCCCACGCATCCTGGTGCTCCGTATCCTTTGGGAATCGGCGCTGGGGGGTCCAGGAAGACTCCCGGGAGGACCCCCAAAACTGTCCCTGGGTTTGGGGTGGGACCACCCCTCCATCCCCGTTTTCCCTTGACCCTTCCCAGACCTGAACCGGTTCTCCACCACTCGCTACTCCATCAAGAAATGCTCCGTCTTCGTGGACTTCCCGCTGCAGCAGCTCAACCTGCGCGAGTTCGCCAGCGAGAAGGCGGGTGAGGAGGGGTCGGGGGGTGTTTTGGGGTGGGTGGGGGTCTCAGGGGTGGGTTGGGGTCTCACGGTGGGTTGGGGTCTCAGGGGGTCTCAGGGGTGGGTTGGGGTCTCAGGGCTGGGTGGGGGTCTCACGGTGGGTTGGGGTCTCAGGAGTGGGTGGGGGTCTCAGGGATGTGTTGTGGTCTCAGGGGTGGGTTGGGATCTCAAGGATGGGTTGGGGTCTCAGGGCTGGGCGGGGGTCTCAGGGATGTTTTGGGATCTCAGGACTGGGTTTGGGTCTCAGGGCTGGGCGGGGGTCTCAGGGCTGGGCGGGGTCTCAGGGATGTGGGGGGGTCTCAGCTCAGGGGTGGGTTGGGGTCTCAGGGCTGGGCGGGGGGTCTCAGAGATGGGCGGTGTCTTGTGTGGGTTGGGGTCTCAGGGGTGGTTTTGGGTCTCAGTGATGGGTTGAGGTCTCAGGGCTGGGCGGGGGTCTCAGGGCTGGGCGGGGGTCTCAGGGGGTCTCAGCCCGCTCCCCCCCGCCGCAGGCAGCCCCGTCTACACCCTGTACGCGCTGTGCAACCACTCGGGCAGTGTCCACTACGGTCACTACACGGCCTTCTGCCGCGACCCGGCCGGCTGGCGCGTCTACAACGACTCCCGGTGAGTGCCCCCCGCCCCGCCCCGCGGCCCCCGCCCCGCCGGGACCCCCCGAGCCCCCCGCCCGGGAGCTGAGGGTCTCCCCGCAGCGTCTCGCCCATCAGCGAGAACCAGGTGCCGTCCAGCGAGGGCTACGTGCTGTTCTACGAGCTGGAGGAGCCCCCCGGCCGCAGAGCCTGAGCAGCCCCCGGACCTGGCGGGGGTGGGCGGGGAAGCGCTCCTGCCCTCCCCCGGAGCCCCCGGAGCCCCCGGAGCCCCCGGAGCCCCCCGGAGCCCCCCCGGAGCGGCGGCACGGGGGGCGCGGGGGGAGCGGCGGCAGCCCGAGCGGCCCCGGGGGGTTTTGTGAATAAATTTATTTAAAAAAAAAAGCCGAAAAGTGCGGAGTTTGGGGGGTGGGAGGGAGGGGGCGTGGCTTGGGAAGGGGCGGGGTTTGGTGGAGAGGGAGGGGCTTGTGATTGACAGCTGGTGAGTGGGCGTGGTTTATGTAGGGCGAGGCTCGGTGGATGGGCGTGGCTTAAGCGATGGGCGTGGTGTCGTGATGATTGACAGCGGGGGAGGCGTGGTCACGGCGAGGGGCGGGGCTTATCTCCTGCCCGCCACAGCGAGCTGTCCATCAACCCTCCGAGCCTCGCTATTGGTCAGGCTCCTCTAAGCCACGCCCCTTTACTTTTAAACCCGGAGGGGCGTGGTCTAATACGTGGGCGTGGTCTACAGTGAGGGGCGTGGTCACAGCGAGGGGCGTGGCTTACCGCCACGGCGCGCTCCCGCCCGCCACAGCGCCCTGTCCATCAACGCTCCGCGTCTCGCTATTGGTCATGTTCCCCCAAGCCCCGCCCCTTCCTATTTAAACCGGCGGGAAGGGGCGTGGCCAGCGCGGCGACCGCGGACAGGTGCGCTGGGGGTCCCGGGGGTCGCGGGGGTCGCGGAGCCGGCAGGGGTTTGGGGGTCCCGGCGGCCCCGCTGACCCTGCCCGGCCCAGCTCCATCATGCCGCCGACCGTGGCCGTCGTGGGCGGTGGGATCAGCGGCCTGGCCGCCTGCTACCACCTGCTCCGAGCCCCCCGCCCGCCCAAGGTGAGCAGGGACCCCCGCGGGACCCCCGGAACCTCCCCACACTCCCTCCCTCCTCCTTCCCCCCGGAGCTCCCGTGGGACTCGCAGCCATTCGGGACACCCCGATATCCCCAGAACCTTCAGTTCTTTAGTGACTCCTCGACCCCTGTGCCCTCGTGGTTCTAAGGACCCCCAAAACCCACCCAGGGACCCCCGCGGGACCCCCGAACTCTCCCCACACTCTCTCCCTCCTCCTTCCCCCCGGAGCTCCCGTGGGACTCGCAGCCTTCCGGGTCAGCGAGCCCCGAAACCCCCAGAATCCCCATTCCTTTAGTGTCCCCCCTGGATCCCCCCGATCTCTGTGCCGTCGTGGCTCTAAGGACCCCCAAAACCCACCCAGGGACCCCCGAAATCTCCCCCCACGAGGACCCTCCTTCCCCCCGGAATTCCCGTGGGACTCGCAGCCTTCCGGCTCAGCGAACTCCTCTCGGGACACCCCGACACCCCCAGAACCTTCATTCCTTTAGTGTCTCCCCCTGGACCCCCCGATCTCTGTGCCCTCGTGGTTCTAAGGACCCCAAAATCCAACCAGGGACCCCCGAAATCCCCCCCACGAGGACCCTCCTTCTCCCCGGAGCTCTGCTCCCGTGGGACTCGCAGCCATTCGGGACACCCCGATACCCCAAAACCCTCAGTTCTTCAGTGTCCCCCCGGACCCCTCCGACCCCTGTGCCCTCGTGGCTCTAAGGATCCCCAAAACCCACCCAGAGACCCCCGAAATCTCCCCCCACGAGGACCCTCCTTCCCCCCGGAGCTCCCGTGGGACTCGCAGCCATTCCCACCCGGTACACCCCGATATCCCCAGAACCTTCATTCCTTTAGTGTCCCCCCGACCCCCCCAAAGACCCCCAAAACCCACCCAGAGACCCCCGAAATCTCCCCCCACGAGGACCCTCCTTCCCCCCGGAATTCCCGTGGGACTCGCAGCCTTCCGGCTCAGCGAACCTTGCTCGGGACACCCCGACACCCCCAGAATCCTCATTCCTTTAGGGCCCCCCCGGATCCCCCCCGATCTCTGTGCCGTCGTGGCTCTAAGGACCCCCAAAACCCACCCAGGGACCCCCGAACTCTCCCCACAAAGACCCTCCTTCCCACCCGGTACACCCCGAAACCCCCAGAACCTTCAGTTCTCAGTGTCCCCCCGGATCCCCCCGATCCCTGTGGTTCCAAGGACCCCCAAAACCCACCCAGGGACCCCCGCGGGACTCTAATCCCACCCTCCCCCGGCGCTCCTGTCCCTCCTGGGACCCCCAGTTTCCTCCCGGGACCCCCAGGACCCCCATCCCCTGTGAGACCCCCCAAAACCCCCTTGAGACCCCCAGTTCCCTAGGGAACCCCAATGCCTCTCAAGACCCCCAATATCCCTGCGACCCCCATCCCCTGTGAGATCCCCCAAAACCCCTGAGACCCCAATCCCCTGTGAGACCCTAAAACCCCCGGGACCTCCAGACCCCCTGGAACTTCCCCATCCCCTGTGAGACCCCCAGTTCCCCCCCAGGACCCCCAATCCCCCCTTTGAGACCCCAAATCTCTCTGGGAACCCCCAATCCCCCCAAGACCCCCATTCCCTCAGATTCCCATTCCCCCCAGAACCCCCAACCCCCTGATCCCCTCCCCATCTCCCCCAAACCCCAATCCCCCCGGGTTTTCCCCCTCCCTGGGACCCCCATCCCCTGTGAGACCCCAAAACCCCCTTCAGGACCCCCAATCCCCCCAATCCTTCAGTATTCCCAGTCCCCCCGGGACCCCCAATCCCCTGTGAGACCCCAAAACCCCCTTCAGGACCCCCCATCTCCCCCAGGATCCCCAATCCCTTTTGAGACCCCAAAACCCCCTTCAGGGACCCCAATCTCCCCAAGACCCCCAATTTCTCAGGATTCCCAGTCCCCATGAGACCCCCGTCTCTCCCCAAACCCCAATCCCCCTGGCTTTTCCCCCCTCCCTGGGACCCCCATCCCTTGTGAGACCCCAAAACCCCCGGGACCTCCAGACCCCCTGGAACTTCCCCATCCCCTGTGAGACCCCCAGTTCCCCCCCAGGACCCCCAATCCCCCCTTTGAGACCCCAAATCTCTCTGGGAACCCCCAATCCCCCCAAGACCCCCATTCCCTCAGGATTCCCAGTCCCCCTGAGACCCCCATTACCCCCCAGACCCCAATCCCCGGGTTTTCCCCACTCCCCAGGATCCCCAATCCCCTTTGAGACCCCAAAACCCCCTTCAGGACCCCCAGTCTCCCCAAGACCCCCAATCCCTCAGGATTCCCAGTCCCCCGAGACCCCCAATCCCCTGTGAGACCCCAAAACCCCGGGACCCCCAGAGCCCCTGGAACCCCCTCCATCCCTCCCCAGGACCCCCATCTCCCCCAGGATCCCCAATCCCTTTGAGACCCCAAATCCCCCCGGGAACCCCCAATCTCCTCAGGACCCCATCCCCTGTGAGACCCCAAAACCCCCTTCAGACCCCAATCCCCCCAATCTCCCCAATCCTTCAGGATTCCCAGTCCTCCCGAGACCCCCAATCCCCCTTTGAGACCCCAAAACCCCCTTCAGGACCCCCATCTCCCCCAGGATCCCCAATCCCTTTTGAGACCCCAAAACCCCCTTCAGGGACCCCAATCTCCCCAAGACCCCCAATTTCTCAGGATTCCCAGTCCCCATGAGACCCCCATCTCTCCCCAAACCCCAATCCCCCCGGGTTTCCCCCATCCCTGGGACCCCCATCCCTTGTGAGACCCCAAAACCCCCGGGACCTCCAGACCCCCTGGAACTTCCCCATCCCCTGTGAGACCCCCAGTTCCCCCCAGGACCCCCAATCCCCCCTTTGAGACCCCAAATCTCTCTGGGAACCCCCAATCCCCCCAAGACCCCCATTCCCTCAGGATTCCCAGTCCCCCTGAGACCCCCATTACCCCCAGACCCCAACCCCGGTTTTCCCCACTCCCCAGGATCCCCAATCCCCTTTGAGACCCCAAAACCCCCTTCAGGACCCCCAGTCTCCCCAAGACCCCAATCCCTCAGGTTCCCAGTCCCCCGAGACCCCCAATCCCCTGTGAGACCCCAAAACCCCGGACCCCCAGAGCCCCTGGAACCCCCTCCATCCCTCCCCAGGACCCCCATCTCCCCAGGATCCCCAATCCCTTTTGAACCCCAAATCGCCCGAACTCCCAATTCCCCAGGACCCCATCCCCTGTGAGACCCCAAAATCCCCTTCAGGACCCCAATCCCCCCAATCTCCCCAATCCTTCAGGATTCCCAGTCCTCCCGAGACCCCCAATCCCCTGTGAGACCCCAAAACCCCCTTCAGGACCCCAGTCCCCCCAATCTCCCCAATCCTTCAGGATTCCCAGTCCCCCCGGGACCCCCAATCCCCCTTTGAGACCCCAAAACCCCCTTCAGGACCCCCATCTCCCCCAGGATCCCCAATCCCTTTTGAGACCCCAAAACCCCCTTCAGGGACCCCAATCTCCCCAAGACCCCCAATTTCTCAGGATTCCCAGTCCCCATGAGACCCCCATCTCTCCCCAAACCCCAATCCCCCCGGGTTTCCCCCATCCCTGGGACCCCCATCCCTTGGGACCCCAAAACCCCCAGGACCCCCAGACCCCCTGAACTCCCCATCCCCGTGAGACCCCCAGTCCCCCCAGGACCCCCAATCCCCCCTTTGAGACCCCAAATTCTCTGGAACCCCCAATCCCCCCAAGACCCCATTCCCTCAGGATTCCCAGTCCCCCTGAGACCCCCATTACCCCCAGACCCCAATTCCGGGTTTCCCCACTCCCCAGGTCCCCAATCCCCTTTGAGACCCCAAAACCCCTTCAGACCCCAGTCTCCCCAAGACCCCCAATCCCTCAGGATTCCCAGTCCCCCTGAGACCCCCATCTCTCCCCAAACCCCAATCCGCCCGGGTTTTCCCCCTCCCCCGGTGATTTTGGGGTCCCCCCATCCCCCGGTGATTTTGGGGTCCCCCCCATCCCCCGGTGATTTTGGGGTTCCCCAGGTGGTCCTGCTGGAGGCCAGCAGCCGTTTCGGGGGTGGCTGCAGAGCACCAGGACCCCCGAGGGGGCTGTGTTCGAGCACGGCCCGAGGGGGCGTCCGGCCGGCCGGGGAGGTGGGAGCCGAGACCCTGCGCATGGTACGGGGGGCTTTGGGGGTCCCTGGGTGGGGCTGGGGTGCCAGAAGGGTCCCTGGGTGGGTTTGGGGGTCCCTGGGTGGGTCTGGGGTCCCTGGGGCTCGTTTTGGGGCCCCTGGGGTTGGTTTTGGGGTCCCTGGGGCTGGGTTTGGGGTCTCTGCGGCTGGTTTTGGGGTCCCTGGGTGGGGTTGGGGTGCCAGAGGGGTCCTTGGGTGGGTTTGGGGGTCCCTGGGGCTCATTTTGGGGTCCCTGGGGCTGGTTTTGGGGTCCCTGCGGCTGGTTTTGGGGTCTCTGAGGTTGGGTTTTGGGGTGCCAGAGGGGTCCTTGGGTGGGTTTGGGGTCCCTGGGGCTCGTTTTGGGGTCCCTGGGACTCATTTTGGGGTCCCTGGCGTTGGCTTTGGGGTCTCTGAGGTTGGGTTTTGGGTGCCAGAGGGGTCCCTGGGGCTGGTTTTGGGGTCCCTGGGTGGGTGTTGGGGGTCCCTGGGGCTCATTTTGGGGTTCCTGGCGCTGGTTTTGGGGTCCCTGGGGCTGGTTTGTGGTCCCTGGGGTTGGTTTTGGGGTCCCTGAGGTTGGTTTTGGGGTCCATGGGGCTGGGTTTGGGGTCTCTGAGGTTGGTTTTGGGGTCTCTGAGATTGGGTTTGGGGTGCCAGAATGGTCCCTGGGTGGGTTTGGGGATCCCTGGGACTCATTTTGGGGACCCTGGGGTTGGTTTTGGGGTGCCAGAGGAGTGGGTTTGGGGGTCCCTGGGCTAGTTTGGGGGTCCCTGAGGTTGGTTTTGGGGTCCCTGGGGCTGGGTTTGTGGTCTCTGGGTGGGTTTGGGGTCCCCGGCATTGGCTTTGGGGTCTCTGAGGTTGGTTTTGGGGTGCCAGAATGGTCCATGGGCTGGTTTTGGGGTCCCTGGGGCTCATTTTGAGGTCCCTGGGGTTGGTTTTGGGGTCTCTGAGGTTGGGTTTGGGGTGCCAGAATGGTCCCTAGGTGGGTTTTGGGGTCCCTGGGGCTCATTTTGGGGTCCCTGGTGTTGGCTTTGGGGTCCCTGGGGTTGGTTTTGGGGTCCCTGGGTTGGTCTGGGGTCTCTGGGGTTGGTTTTGGGGTGCCAGAGGAGTGGGTTTAGGGTCTCTGAGGTTACTTTTGGGGTCCCTGGGTTGGTTTGGGGTCTCTGGGGCTGGTTTTGGGGGTCCCTGGCGTTGGTTTTGGGGTCTCTGAGGTTGGGTTTGGGGTGCCAGAGGGGTCTTTGGGCTGGTTTTGGGGTCTCTGGGGCTGGTTTTGGCGTCTCTGCAGCTGAGTTTGGGGTCCCTGGATTGGTTTGGGGTCCCTGGGGTTGGTTTTGGGGTGCCAGAAGAGTGGGTTTAGGGTCTCTGAGGTTATTTTTGGGGTCCCTGGGTTGGTTTGGGGTCTCTGGGGCTGGTTTTGGGGGTCCCTGGCGTTGGTTTTGGGGTCTCTGAAGTTGGTTTTGGGGTGCCAGAGGGGTCTTTGGGCTGGTTTTGGGGTCTCCGGGGCTGGTTTTGGGGTCCCTGGGTGTATTTTGGGCATCTCAGGGTGGATTTTTAGGGTCCCTAGATGGATTTTGGGGGTCCTGGGGTGTATTTTGGGGATCTCAGGGTGGATTTTTAGGGTCCCTAGATGGATTTTTAGGGTCCCTAGGTGGATTTTGGGGATCTCAGGGTGGATTTTGGGGATCTCAGGGTGGATTTTGGGGTCCCTGGTTGAATTCCGGGGTCCCTCCGTCCCCCTGTCCCCAATGCCACCCCGGTGTCCCCGCAGGTGTCGGAGCTGGGGCTGGCAGGTGACATCCTCGCTGTCCCCAGGGATCACCCGGCGTCCCGAAATCGCTTCCTCTACCTGGGGGGAGCTCTGCACCGCCTGCCCTCGGGGCTGGGGTCAGTGTCCCTTGTCCCCAGGGCCACCCCTGTCCCCATGCCACCCTGACCCCATGGTGTCCCCAGGGCCACCCCTGTCCCCATGCCACCCCTGACCCCATGGTGTCCCCAGGGTCATCCATGTCCCCAGGGCCACCCCTGACCCCATGGTGTCCCCAGGGCCACCCCTGTCCCCATGCCACCCCTGACCCCATGGTGTCCCCAGGGCCACCCCTGACCTCATGGTGTCCCCAGGGCCATCCGTGTCCCCAGTGCCATCCGTGTCCCCAGGGCCACCCCTTGTCCCCAGGGCCCTCCGTGTCCCCAGGGCCATCCGTGTCCCCAGGAGTCTGTCCCCAGGGCCACCCCTTGTCCCCATGCCACCCCTGACCTCATGGTGTCCCCAGGGCCACCACTGACCTCATGGTGTCCCCAGGGCCACCACTGATCTCATGGTGTCCCCAGGGCCACCCGTGTCCCCACTGCCACCCTTGTCCCCAGGGCCACCCCCTGACCCACAGTGTCCCCAGGGGGCTGCTCCGGGCTGTCCCCAGTGCCACATCCTGGCCTCAGTGGCATCCCTGTCCCCAGGGCTACCCCTGTCCCCAGTGCCACCCCCTGACCTCACAGTGTCCCCAGGGGTCTGTACCCCCTGTCCCCAATGTGCCACCCCTGACCCCAATGCCACCCCTGACCCACAGTGTCCCCAGGGGGCTGCTCCGGGCTGTCCCCAGTGCCACTCCCTGTCCCCAGTGTCACTCTGTGTCCCCAGGGGTCTGTCCCCTGTGTCCCCAGTGTCACTCTGTGTCCCCAGTGGGCTGCTCCGGGCCCCTGTCCCCAGTGCCACTCCCTGTCCCCAGTGTCACTCTGTGTCCCCAGGGGTCTGTCCCCTGTGTCCCCAGTGTCACTCTCTGTCCCCAGGGGGGCTGTCCCCATGTCCTGTCCCCAATGTCACTCTGTGTCCCCAGAGGGTTGCTCCAGGCTGTCCCTAGTGCCACCTGTCCCCAGTGCCACTCCCTGTCCCCAATGTCACTCTGTGTCCCCAGGGGTCTGCCCCTGTGTCCCCAATGTCACTCTGTTCCCCAGAGGTCTGTCCCCTGTGTCCCCAGTGTCACTCTGTGTCCCCAGGGGTCTGTCCCCTGTGTCCCCAATGTCACTGTGTGTCCCCAGGGGGCTGTCCCCTGTGTCCCCAATGTCACTCTGCGTCCCCAGAGGTCTGTCCCCTGTGTCCCCAGTGTCATTCCCTGTCCCCAGGGGTCTGTCCCCTGGTGTCCCCAGTGTCACTGTGTGTCCCCAGGGGTCTATCTCCTGGCTGTCCCCAATGTCATTCCCTGTCCCCAGGGGTCTGTCCCCTGTGTCCCCAGTGTCACTCTGTGTCCCCAGGGGGTTGCTCCGGGCTGTCCCCAATGTCACTGTGTGTCCCCAGGGGTCTGTCCCCTGTGTCCCCAGTGTCACTGTGTGTCCCCAGGGGTCTGTCCCCTGTGTCCCCAGTGTCACTGTGTGTCCCCAGGGGGCTGCTCCGGGCTGTCCCCAATGTCACTGTGTGTCCCCAGGGGGCTGCTCCGGGCTGTCCCCCCTTTTCCCGGGCTCTGCTCTGGAGTGGGCTGCAGGACCTGGTGACACCGGCGGGGACAGCGCCGGACGAGAGCGCGCACTGCTTCTTCCGCCGCCGCTTCGGGCCCGAGGTGGGTGTGGCACCTGAGCCTGACCCCAAACCCTGAGAGCCCCAAATCCTGACCCCAAACCCTGACCCCAAACCCTGAGAGACCCTAAATCCTGACCCCAAACCCTGAGAGCCCCAAATCCTGACCCCAAACCCTGACCCCAAACCCTGAGAGCCCCAAATCCTGACCCCAAATCCTGACCCCAAACCCTGAGAGCCCTAAATCCTGATAGAGCACCCCGAATCCTGACCCCAAACCCTGACCCTAAATCCTGACCCCAAATCCTGACCCTAAACCCTGACCCCAAACCCTGACCCTAAATCCTGACCCCAAATCCTGACCCTAAACCCTGACCCCAAACCCTGACCCCAAATCCTGAGAGCCCTAAACCCTGACCCCAAACCCTGACCCCAAACCCTAGACCCCAAACCCTGACCCCAAACCCTGACCCCAAACCCTGACCCCAAATTCTGACCCCAAACCCTGAGAGCCTGACCCCAAACGCTGACCCCAAACCCTGACCCCAAACCCTGACCCCAAATCCTGACCCCAAACCCTGAGAGCCTGACCCTAAATCCTGATAGAGCACCCCAAACCCTGACCCCAAATCCTGAGAGCCTGACCCTAAATCCTGACCCCAAACCCTGAGAGCCTGACCCCAAACGCTGACCCCAAACCCTGACCCCAAATCCTGATAGAGCACCCCAAATCCTGACCCCAAATCCTGAGAGCCTGACCCCAAATCCTGATAAAGCACCCCAGATCCTGAGAGCCTGACCCCAAACCCCCCCCCCCCCTCCCCAAACCCTGACCCCAAATCCTGAGAGCCTGACCCCAACCGCCCCCCCCCCAACCACCCCAAATCCTGAGAGGCTGACCCCAAGTCCTGCCCATACCCTGAACCCAAATCCTGACCCCAAATCCTGATAGAGCACCCCAAATCCCAAATCCTGACCCCAAATCCCGATAGAGCACCCCAAATCCCAAATCCTGACCCCAAATCCTGATAGAGCACCCCAAATCCCAAATCCTGACCCCAAGTCAAACCGATAGAGCACCCCAAATCCCAGATCCTGACCCCAAATCCTGATAGAGCACCCCAAACTCTGAGAGCCTGACCCCAGATCCTGAGAACCTGACCCCAAACCCCGATACATCACCCCAAGTCCTGATACAGCACCCCAAACCCCATAACTTCACCCCAAACCCTGATACAACACCCCAAACCACAGCACCGCAAACCCCAATTCCCTCACCCCAAACCCTGATAACTTCACCCCAAACCCCAATCCCTCATCCCAAACCCCCATAACTTCACCCCAAACCCCACTCACCCAAAACCTGACAGTACACCCCAAACCCCAATTCCCTCACCCCAAACCCCCAAAACTTCACCCCAAATCCCAATCCGCTCACCCCTAATCCCGATAACCCGACACCTCCACCCCAAACCCTAATACAGCACCCCAAACCCCCATAACTTCACCCCAAACCCCAACAGAACACCCCAAACCCTAATACAGCACCCCAAACCCCTAATACAGCACCCCAAATCCTGACAGAACACCCCGAAACCCATAACTTCACCCCAAACCCCAACAGAGCCCACCCCAAACCCCAGTTCCCTCACCCCAAACCCCGATAACCCCGACACCTCCACCCCAAGCCCCATAACTTCACCCCAAACCCCATAACTTCACCCCAAATCCCGATAACCCCGACACCTCCACCCCAAACCCCATAACTCAAACCTCCCAAATAACTCCACCCCAAACCCCATAACTTCACCCCAAATCCCGATAACCCCGATATCTCCACCCCAAACCCCACCCGGCCTTATCAAGTCCTCCCCGGGGTGGGCAGGGCCCGGCCACACCCTGCTGTCCCTGTCACTGTCCCTGTCACTGTCCTTATCACTGTCCCCATTGTTCCTCTCACTGTCCCCATCCCTGTCCCTGCTGTCCCTGTGCGTACTGCCACTGTCCCTGTCCCTGGCACTGTCCCTGTCCCCTGGCACTGTCCCTGTCCCTGTCCTTGGCACTGTCCCTGTCCCCTGTCACTGTCACATTCCCTGTCACTGTCCTTATCACTGTCCCCATTGTTCCCCTCACTGTCCCCATCCCTGTCCTTGCTGTCCCTGTGCGTACTGTCACTGTCACTGTCCCCTGTCCCTGTCACTGTCATTGTTCCTGTTATCCCTGTCAGTGTACACACTATCCCTGTCCCCATCACTGTCCCCACTGTCCCTATCACTGTCCCCGCTGTTGCTCTCAGTCCCCTGTCCCTGTTACTGTCCCTGTCCCCACTGTCCCTGTCCCTGCTGTCCCTGTCCGTGTCCCCACTGTCCCTCCTGTCCCTGCCTGCCACTGTCCCCACTGTCCCTATCACTATCCCTGCTGTTGCTCTCACTGTCCCCTGTCCCTGTTACTGTCTCACCCCCCCCCCCCCTGTCACTGTCCCCACTGTCCCTATCGCTGTCCCCACTGTCCCCTGTCCCTGTTACTGTCTCTGTCACTGTCCCCACTGTCCTTGTCGCTGTCCCCACTGTCCCTCCTGTCCCTGTCCCTGCTGTCCCACTTTCTCTATCACTGTCCCTGCTTTCCCCATCACTGTCCCCTGTCCCTGCTATCCCTGTCCCTGTCCCCACTGTCCCTCCTGGCCCTGTCCCCGCTGTCCCCACTGTCCCTATCACTGTCCCTATCACTGTCCCTATCACTGTCCCTATCACTGTCCCTATCACTGTCCCCACTATTTCTCTCACTCTCCCCTGTCCCCACTGTCCCTATCGCTGTCCCCACTGTCCCTGCTGTCCCCGCTGTCCCCGCTGTCCTATCGCTGTGGCTGTCCCCGCAGGTGGCCGAGGTGGCAGTGGACAGCCTGTGCCGCGGGGTGTTCGCGGGTGACAGTCGCACCCTCAGTGTTCGCTCCTGCTTCCCCGCGCTCTTCCAGGCCGAGCGGCGCCGCGGATCCGTGCTGCTGGGGCTGGCGCTGGGACACGGTGGGGACACTGGGGACAGCGTGGGGACACTGCTGGGACAGTGTGGGGACACTGCTGGGGCGGGCGCTGGGACACGGTGGGACACTGGGGACACACTGGGGAGACGGTGGGGACACTGGGGACAGCGTGGGGACACTGCTGGGGCTGGCGCTGGGACACGGTGGGGACACTGGGGACAGCATGGGGACACTGCTGGGACAGCGTGGGGACACACTGGGGACACTGCTGGGGCTGGCACTGGGACACGGTGGGACACTGGGGACACACTGGGGACACTGCTGGGGCAGGCGCTGGGCCACGGGGGGGACACGGGGGACGGGACACTGGGGACAGCGTGGGGACACGGCTGGGGTGACACTGGGGACACGGTGGGGACACTGCTGGGGCTGGCGCTGGGACACGGTGGGACACTGCTGGGACAGCGTGGGGACAGTGCTGGGGCTGGCGCTGGGACACGGTGGGGACACTGGGGACACTGCTGGGACAGTGTGGGGACACTGCAGAATGAGGGGACAGTGCTGGGGCTGGCATGGGGACACGGTGGGGACACTGGGGACAGAGTGGGGACATGGTGGGGACAGTGTGGGGACACTGCAGAATGAGGGGACACTGCTGGTGCTGGCACTGGGACACAGTGGGGACACTGGGGACAGTGTGGGGCACTGCTGGGGCTGGCGCTGGGACACGGTGGGGACGCTGGGGACACTCTGGGGACACCCCCGGGGACACCCCCGGGCTGGGGACACCGTGGGGGGACACCCCCAAGCTGGGTACTCTGTGGGGACACCTCTGGACTGGGGACACCCGCGGGCTGGGGACACCGTGGGGACGCTGGGGACACCGTGGGGACACCATGGGGACAATCCCGGGGTTGGGGAGACCCCCAAACTGGGTACTCTGTGGGTACACCCGCGGGCTGGGGACACCGTGGGGACGCTGAGGACACCATGGGCCACCCCCGGGGTTGGGGACACCATGGGCCACCCCCGGGGTTGGGGACACCATGGGGACGCCCCCGGCGCCCCCGCGCGTTGTCACCGCCGCTGTCCCCGCAGGCTCGGTGTCGCCGCGCGCTCCCGAGGCAGCGCTGGTCCGGCGGGCGCGCGAGGAGCGCTGGAGCCAGTGGTCACTGCGCGGCGGCATGGAGAGCCTGCCGCGGGCCTTGGTGGCCTTCGTGTCCCCGCGCGGCGCCGAGCTGCGCTGCCACGCCCCGCTGAGGCACCTGCGCCACCGCCGCGGCCAGTGGCAGGTGGGGACACTCGCGGTGGCACGCTGTCCCCTCCCAGTGTCACCCTTCCCTCCAGTGTCCCCTCAGTGTCCCTTGGGTCCCTTTTCCAGTGTCACCCTGTCCCCCCCAGTGTCCCTCACCCCACTGCCCACTCTCCATCCTCCTTCCACAGTGTCACCCTGTCCCCTCCCAATGCCACCCAGTCCCCTCCAGTGTCCCCCCAGTTCCCCCCAGTGTCACTAGGGTCCTTTTTCCAGTGTCACCCAGTCCCCTCCAGTGTCCCTTCAGTGTCCCTAGGGTCCCTTTTCCAGTGTCACCCTGTCCCCCCCAGTGTCCCTCACCCCACTGCCCATTCTCCATCTCCCTCCCACAGTGTCACCCTGTCCCCTCCCAGTGTCACCCTGTCCCCCCCAGTGTCCCTCACCCCACTGCCCACTCTCCATCCCCCTCCCACAGTGTCACCCTCTTCCCTCCAGTGTCCCTTGGGTCCCTTTTCCGGTGTCACCCTGTCCCCTCCCAATGCCACCCAGTTTCCTCCAGTGTCCCCCCAGTTCCCCCCAGTGTCCCTTGGGTCCTTTTTCCAGTGTCACCCTGTCCCCCCCAGTGTCCCTCACCCCACTGCCCACTCCTCCATCCTCCTTCCCCAGTGTCCCCAGTCCCCTCCAGTGTCCCCCACTGTCCCCCCACTGTCCACCCCACTGTCCATCCCCTCCCCCCGTGTCCCTTGTGTCCCTTTCCCGGTGTCCCCAGTGCCCTCCCCAGTGTCCCCCGCTGTCCACCCCACTGTCCATCCTCTCCCCAGTGCCTCCCGTGTCCCCAGTGTCCCCATTCCCCACCCCCCCCCCCCCCCGTCCCCAGTGTCCCCAGTCCCCAGTCCCCAGTGTCCCCAGTGTCCCCAGTCCCCTCCCCCAGTGTCCCCATGTCCCCATTCCCTCCCCAGTGTCCCCAGTGTCCCCCAGTCCCTTCCCCAGTGTCCCCATTCCCCTCCCCAGTGTCCCCATTCCCCTCCCCAGTGTCCCCAGTCCCCTCCCCAGTGTCCCCATTCCCCTCCCCAGTGTCCCCATGTCCCCTCCCCAGTGTCCCCAGTGTCCCCAGTGTCCCCAGTGTCCCCAGTGTCCCCAGTGTCCCCAGTCCCTCCCCAGTGTCCCCAGTGTCCCCATTCCCCTCCCCAGTGTCCCCAGTGTCCCCAGTGTCCCCATTCCCCTCCCCAGTGTCCCCAGTGTCCCCAGTGCCTCCCCAGTGTCCCCACTGTCCCCAGTCCCTCCCCAGTGTCCCCATGTCCCCAGTTCCCCTCCCCATTCCCCTCCCCAGTGTCCCCAGTGTCCCCATTCCCCTCCCCAGTGTCCCCAGTGTCCCCAGTGTCCCCATTCCCCTCCCCAGTGTCCCCCGTGTCCCCATTCCCCTCCCCAGTGTCCCCAGTGTCCCCAGTGCCCCCAGTCCCCTCCCCAGTGTCCCCCAGTCCCCAGTGTCCCCAGTGTCCCCAGTGCCCCCAGTCCCCTCCCCAGTGTCCCCAGTGTCCCCATTCCCCTCCCCAGTGTCCCCAGTGTCCCCAGTGTCCCCAGTGTCCCCACGCAGCTCCGTGTCCCCCCAGCTCACCTTGCCCGACGCCACCATCACCGCCGACCATGTGGTCAGCGCCATCCCGGCCGCAGGTACGGCCAGACCCGCGGGTCCGGCGGGGCGGGAGGGTCACCCCCGTGTCCCCTAATGTCCCCTGATGTCCCCACCGATGTCCCCCGCTGTCCCCAGCCCTGGCCGAGGCGCTGCCGGCCGAAGCCAAGCCGCTGGCCGAAGAGCTCCGGAGCATTCCGGCCGCGTCCGTGGCCGTGGTCAACCTGCAGTACCAGGGGGTCACCCTGCCCGTCACGGTCAGTGGGGGTCCCGCGGGTGTCCCCTGACCCCCGGGGTGTCCCCAGGCCCCCGGGGTGACCCCGGCCGGCCCTGTGACCCGCAGGGGTTTGGCCACCTGGTGCCATCGTCGGAGGACGCCGCGCTGCTGGGCATCGTCTATGACTCGGTGGCATTTCCGGAGCACGACGGGGACAGCGGGACACCCTCGGTGCGGCTGACGGTGGGTGACAGGGACACTGTGGGGTGACTGACAGGGACAGCGGGACACCCTCGGTGCGGCTGACGGTGGGTGACGGGGACACTGTGGGGTGACAGGGACATTGTGGGGTGACAGGGACACTGTGGGGTGACTGACAGGGACAGCGGGACACCCTCGGTGCGGCTGACGGTGGGTGACGGGGACATCGGGGGTGACAGGGACACTGTGGGAGTGACAGACATGTAGGGTGACAGGGACAGTGTGGGGTGACAGGGACACTGTGCGGCTCACAGCGGGTGACAAGGACACTGTGGGGTGACAGGGACACCGGGGGTGACAGGGATGATTTGGGGCGTCAGGGACATTGGGGGATCTCAGGTACAATTTCGGGGCACTCAGGTCTAATTTCAAGGTACTCAGGTCTAATTTCAAGGGTCTCAGGTACAATTTCAAGGGTCTCATGTACAATTTTGGGGTCTCAGGAATGATTTTCAAGGGTCTCAGGTACAATTCCAGGGCTCTCAGGAATGATTTTTGGGGGTCTCAGGTACAATTCCGGGGTGCCCAGGTCTAATTTCGGTGCACTCAGGTACAATTTCAGGGTCTCAGGTACAATTTTGGGGTGCTCATGTCTAATTTCGGGGTCTCAGGTATAATTTCAGTACGCTCAGGTCTAATTTCAGGGTCTCAGGTACAATTCTGGGGTGCTCAGGTCTAATTTTGGGGTGTCAGGTACAATTTCAAGGCTCTCAGGTCTAATTTCGGGGTCTCAAATATGATTTTGGGGTCTCAGGTACAATTTCAGGGCACTCATGACTAATTTTGGGGTCTCAGGTACAATTTCGGGGTCTCAGGTACAATTTCAGTGCACTCAGGTCTAATTTTGGGGTCTCAGGAATGATTTTCGGGGGTCTCAGGTACAATTTTGGGGGTCTCAGGTCTAATTTCAGGGTCTCAGGTACAATTCTGGGGTGCTCAGGACTAATTTTGGGGTCTCAGGTACAATTTCGGTGCACTCAGGTACAATTTCAGGGTCTCAGGTCTAATTTTGGGGTCTCAGGAATGATTTTCGGGGGTCTCAGGTCTAATTTCAGGGTCTCAGGTACAATTCGGGGTGCCAGGTCTAATTTCGGGGTCTCAGGTACAATTTTGGGGTCTCAGGTCTAATTTCGGGGTCTCAGGTACTAATTTCGGGGTCTCAGGAATGATTTTCGGGGGTCTCAGGTACAATTCTGGGGTCTCAGGTACAATTCCAGAGCACTCAGGTACAATCTCGGGGCTCTCAGGTCTAATTTCGGGGTCTCAGGAATGATTTTCAAGGCTCTCAGGTTAATTTCGGGGTCTCAGGTCTAATTTTGGGGTTTCAGGTACAATCTCGGGGTCTCAGGTCTAATTTCGGGGTCTCAGGTCTAAGTTTGGGGTCTCAGGTCAAATTTCAGGGTCTCAGGTCTAATTTCGGGGTCTCAGGTACAATTTCAGGGTCTCAGGTCTAATTTCAGGGTCTCAGGAATGATTTTCAGGGGTCTCAGGTACAATTCCGGGGTGCTCAGGCACAATTTTGGGGTCTCAGGTCTAATTTCAGGGTCTCAGGTCTAAGTTTGGGGTCTCAGGTACAATCTCGGGGTCTCAGGTCAAATTTCAGGGTCTCAGGTCTAATTTCAAGGCTCTCAGGTAAATTTCAGGGTCTCAGGTCTAATTTTGGGATCTCAGGTAAATTTCAAGGCTCTCAGGTTAATTTCGGGGTCTCAGGTCTAAGTTTGGGGTCTCAGGTCAAATTTCAGGGTCTCAGGTCTAAGTTTGGGGTCTCAGGTCTAATTTCGGGGTCTCAGGTCTAATTTTGGGGTCTCAGGTCTAATTTCAAGGCTCTCAGGTACAATCTCGGGGTCTCAGGTCTAATTTCGGGGTCTCAGGTCTAATTTCAAGGCTCTCAGGTCTAATCTCGGGGTCTCAGGTACAATCTCGGGGTCTCAGGTACAATCTCGGGGTCTCCCCAGGTGATGCTGGGGGCGCCTGGTTCCGGCAGAGTTTCGGGGATCCCTCGGCGGTGACCCCCGAGCTGCTGCTGCGCCGAGCCAGCCAGGCTGTCCGGGACCACCTGGGGCTGGCGGGGACCCCAACCCGCGCCATCGTCAGGGTGCAGCAGGTGGGGACACTCCGGGGAGCTGGGGACACTGCAGGGATTTGGGGACACTGTGAGGGGGATCTGGGGACACTGTGAGGGGGATTTGGGGACACTGTGGGGGGATTTGGGGACACTGCAGGGATTTGGGGACACTCGTGAGGGGGATTTGGGGACACTGTGAGGGGGATTTGGGGACACTGTGAGGGGTTTGGGGTGGGGGATTTGGGGACACTGTGGGGGGATTTGGGGACACTGTGAGGGGGATTTGGGGACACTGTGGGGGATTTGGGGACACTCTGGAGGGGCTTTGAGGACAGTCTGAGGGGGATTTGGGGACAGTCTGGGGGGGATTTGGGGACACTCGGGGGATTTGGGGATACTGGGGGGATTTGGGGACACTGTGGGGGGATTTGGGGACACTGTGGGCATTTGGGGACACTGCAGAGGGTCACACACTCCCCTGAGGCAGCTGTGCCACCATCGGGGTGCAGCAGGTGGGTGACACTCTGGGGGATTTGGGGACACTGCAGGGATTTGGGGACACTCTGGAGGGGCTTTGGGGACACTCTGAGGGGGATTTGGGGACAGTCTGGGGGGATTTGGGGACACTGTGAGGGGATTTGGGGACACTCGGGGAGTTGGGGACACTGTGGGGGCTTTGGGGACAGTCTGAGGGGGATTTGGGGACACTGTGAGGGGGATTTGGGGACACTCAGGGGGATTTGGGGACACTGTGAGGGGATTTGGGGACACTGTGGGGAATTTGGGGACACTCTGGGGGATTTGGGGACACTGTGGGGGATTTGGGGACACTGTGAGGGGATTTGGGGACACTCTGGGGGGATTTGGGGATACTGTGAGGGGGATTTGGGGACACTGTGGGGGGATTTGGGGACACTCTGGGGGGATTTGGGGATACTGGGGGGATTTGGGGATACTGGGGGGATTTGGGAACACTGGGGGGGGATTTGGGGACACTCTGGAGGGGCTTTGGGGACAGTCTGGGGGGATTTGGGGATACTGGGGGGGATTTGGAGACACTCCGGGGGAGTTGGGGACACTCTGGAGGGGCTTTGGGGACACTCAGGGGGTCACACACCCCCCGAAGCAGCTGTGCCACCGCTGCTGGCAGGTGGGTGACACTCGGGGGGCTTTGGGGACACTGTGGGGTGACACGGGGCTCACCTGTGTCCCTCTCCCCTTCCCCAGGACTGCATCCCCCAGTACACGCTGGGACACTGGGAGCGAGTAGGTAAGAGGGGCTGGGGGTCTCCCCTGTCCCCAAGGTGTCCCCAAGGTGTCCCCAACTCCTGTCACTGTCCCCCTGGGTTCTCGCCTGTCCCCTGAGGGTCTCCCCTGTCCCCAAGGTGTCCCCAACCCCTCTCGCTGCCCCTTGAGGGTCTCCCCTCTCCCCCTGGTGTCTCCCCTGTCCCTGTGGGGGTCTCGAGGGTCTCCCCTGTCCCCTCAGATGTCCCCAGCCCCTCCAGCTGTCCCTTGAGGGTCTCCCCTGCCCCCGGGGTGTCCCCTGTCCCCTCGGGTGTCCCCTGAGTGTCTCCCCTGTCCCTCGAGGCTTTCTCCTGTCCCCTCGGGTGTCCCCAGCTCCTGTCACTGTCCCCCTGGGTTCTCCCCTGTCCCTCGGGGTGTCCCCAGCTCCTGTCACTGTCCCCAAGGTGTCCCCAACCCCTCTCGCTGTCCCCCGAGGGTCTCCCCTGTCCCTCGAGTGTCCCCAGCTCCTCTCGCTGTCCCCTGAGGGTCTCCCCTGTCCCCTAGGTGTCACCCCTGTCCCTCGAGTGTCCCCAGCTCCTCTCGCTGTCCCTCGAGCATCTCCTCTGTCCCCCAGATGTCTCCCCTCAGGTGTCCCCAGCTCCTGTAACTGTCCCCCTGGATTCTCCCCTCTCCCCCGGGCGTTCCCAACCCCTGTCCTTGTCCCCTCGGGGTGTCCCCAACCCCTGTCCTTGTCCCCAGAGCGAATCCAGCGCTTCCTGCAGGATCAGCAGCTTCCCCTGAGCCTCATCGGCGCTTCCTACTCGGGGGTCTCGGTCAACGACTGCATCGCCAGCGCCAGGGCGGCCGTGGGGCACATTTTGGGGTCCCCGTCGTGACCCCTGACCCCCCCAGGTCCCCCCCAGGTCCCCTCGATGGCCGTAGGACAAAGAGATTTATTTTTTATTGAAAAAAACCCTTAGAAAGGTGCAGGGAGCGGCTCATAAATAGAATAAATACCCGCGCGCCCGAGTGGGACCCCGAAATCCTCCCGGCAGGGGGGTGGGGAGCCCCTGGCTGACCTCGTGTCGCTTCCTGGGATGTCCCCTGGCCCTGGGGTGTCCCTGGGGGTGTCCCCTCTCCTGGAGGTGGCCCTAGGGGTGTCCCCTGTCCAGGGATGTCACTTTCCAGGGGTGTGCCGAGGATGTCCCCTGTGCTGGAGGTGTCCCTTCCAGGGGACGTCACTTCCCAGGGATGTCCCCTGTCCTGGGGGTGTCCTCTGTCCTGGGGATGTCCCTGGAGATGTCCCCTGTCCTGGGGGTGGCCCTTCCTAGGAATGTCCCCTGTCCAGGAGATGTCCCTGGGGGTGTCCCCTGTCCAGGGGATGTCCCCTGTCCAGGGGTGTCCCCCTGTCCCTGGGGATGTCCCCCTGTCCAGGGGGATGTCCCTTCCCAGGAATGTCCCCTGTCCAGGAGATGTCCCTGGGGTGTCCCCTGTAGGGGATGTCCCCTGTCCAGGGGTGTCCCCCTGTCCCTGGGGATGTCCCCCTGTCCAGGGGGATGTCCCTTCCCAGGAATGTCCCCTGTCCAGGGGTGTACCCTGTCCCTGGAAGTGTCCCTTCCCAGGGATATCCCCTGTCCCAGGGGTGTCCCATTCCAGGGATGTCCCCTGTCCAGGGGTGTACCCTGTCCCCAGGGGTGTCCCATTCCAGGGATGTCCCCTGTCCAGGGATGTCCCCTGTCCCAGGGGTGTCCCCTGTCCAGGGGGATGTCCCTTCCCAGGAATGTCCCCAGTCCCCCCGGCCAGCACCCCCCCGCACTGACCACTCCCCCCAGCCCACAGTCCACACCGGGGGGGGACCTCAGGGGGGGGGGGTCACGGCTGTCCCTGCGCCACGCTCTGATTGTCCCCCCGCGCTGTCCCCACCCCTCGGGGCGGAGCCGCCGTGCCGTTGCGGGGAGGCAGCGGCGACAGCGACAGCGACAGCGACAACAAGGGCACCGCCAGGTCCCCGCGGGGGGTTTGCGCAGCATCTCCTCCCGGAAGCGGCTGGAGCTGCCGGGGGGGCGCGGGGAGCCCCCCGATGTCCCCCGCGGGGGTCAGTGCCGATGTCCACCGTCAGGTTGGTGTAGAGTGGCCGCAGCTCCTTGGCCAGCAGCGTGTAGGTCAGCGAGTTCATCCCGTCCTGCGTCCACATGCGCTGCGTCCGCACCAGCAGGTCGAACCTGGGGACGTTGGGGACATCCAGGTGTCACCACTGATGTGTCCGAGATGTCACCGAGATGTCCCCACCGCCCCCCCAGAGCCCCCCCCGCCCGGACCTGTGGGGGTTCTCCTCGTTGCCTTTGTCGCTCTTGTGCTTGACCATTTTGTAGTGACCGATGGACACGGGCGGGCGGGAGATCTTCATGCCGGCCAGGCGCACCCTGAGGGGACAGCCATGTCACCGGGGGGGTCATCGAGGGGGTGTGGGGACAGGGAGGGACCACTGTGTGACCCCCATGGGGACAGGGACAGCCCTGTGTGACCCTCATGGGGACAGGGACATCCCTGTGTGACCTCAAGGGGACAGGGACATCCCTGTGTGACCCTCATGGGGACAGGGAGAGACCTTGTGTGACCCCTAAGGGGACAGGGACAGCCCTGTGTGACCCTCATGGGGACAGGGACACCCCTGTGTGACCCCCATGGGGACAGGGACACCCTGTGTCACCCCAGGGGGACAGGGACATCCCTGTGTGACCCTCATGGGGACAGGGACACCCTGTGTGACCTCCAAGGGGACAGGGACACCCCTGTGTGACCCCCAGGGGGACAGGGACATCCCTGTGTCACCCCAGGGGGACAGGGACATCCCTGTGTGACCCCCAAGGGGACAGGGAGAGACCCTGTGTGACCCTCATGGGGACAGGGAGAGACCCTGTGTGACCTCCAAGGGGACAGGGACACCCCTGTGTGATCCCCAGGGTGACAGGGACACCCCTGTGTGACCCCCATGGGGACAGGGGAGACCCTGTGTGACCTCCAAGGGGACAGGGAGAGACCCTGTGTGACCCTCATGGGGACAGGGACAGCCCTGTGTGACCCTCATGGGGACAGGGACATCCCTGTGTGACCTCCAAGGGGACAGGGACACCCTGTGTCACCCCAGGGGGACAGGGCGCCCTGTGTGACCCCAGGGGGACAGGGACACCCCTGTGTGACCCTCATGGGGACAGGGACACCCCTGTGTGACCCCATGGGGACAGGGACACCCCTGTGTGACCTCCAAGGGGACAGGGACATCCCTGTGTCACCCCCAGGGGGACAGGGACGCCCCTGTGTGACCCTCATGGGGACAGGGAGAGACCCTGTGTGACCCCCATGGGGACAGGGACACCCCTGTGTGACCCCCAGGGTGGCAGGGAGGAGTGACATCATCCCACGGGACACAGACATGGGGACACAGATGTGGGGACAGCGAGGTTGGGGGTCACAGTGTCACCTTAGGGTGGCAGGGACACTCCTGTGTCCCCCCAGGAGTCCCCAAGCAGTGACATCATCCCATGGGGCACATGTGCGAGGACAGGGAGGTTGGGGGTCACAGTGTCACCCCAAGGGGACAGGGAATGGGGACACCCCCTGTTTGTCCCCCAGGACACTCCCCATGTCCCCCTCGGTGTGATGTGACACCCTCCATGCGTCCCCCGGGGTGACAGGACACCCCCCATGTCCCTTCCAGGGCAATGTCACACCCCCCTCTCCCCCAAGGCAATGTCACACTCTCCATGTCCCCCCCAGTGTGACACTGCCGTGTCCCCAAAGGCAATGTCACACCCCCCTGTCCCCACATGTGACAACAGCCACCCAATTTCTCCCCCAACAAGCCCCCTGCAGTGCCATCCCCCCAGTGCCACAGCCCCACGATTGTCCCCCAGTGTCCCCACAGCATACCTGGTGGCGATGTCACCATCCTCACCCCCCAGCCCCACAACCCCCCAGTGTCCCCAGTGTCCCCACGGTGTCCCCAGGCTATACCTGGTGGCGACGTCACCGTCCTCGCCCCCAGCCCCACAACCCCATGACTGTCCCCACTGTCCCCCAGTGTCCCCAAGGCGTACCTGGTGGCAACGTCATCGTCCTCGCCCCCCAGCCCCACAACCCCATGATGTAGCACTGTCCCCACAGTGTCCCCACTGTCCCCTTGGTGTCCCCAGGCTGTACCTGGTGGTGATGTCACCGTCCTCGCCCCCCAGCCCCACAATGTGTCACTGTCCCCATTGTCCCCCAGTGTCCCCAAAGCCATACCTGGTGGCGATGTCACCGTCCTCACCCCCCAGCCCCACAACCCCCCAGTGTCCCCATTGTCCCCACGGTGTCCCCACAGCTATACCTGGTGGCGATGTCACCATCCTCACCCCCCAGCCCCACAACCCCATGACTGTCCCCCATTGTCCCCACGGTGTCCCCAAGCCATACCTGGTGGTGATGTCATCGTCCTCGCCCCCCAGCCCCACAACCCCATGATGTAGCACTGTCCCCACAGTGTCCCCATTGTCCCCAAGCCATTCCTGGTGGCAATGTATTGTCCTCACCCCCAGCCCCACAACCCCATGATTGTCCCCCTGTCCCCCAGTGTCCCCAGTGTCCCCATGGTGTCCCCAAGGCGTACCTGGTGGCGATGTCATCGTCCTCACCCCCAGCCCCACAACCCCATGACTGTCCCCCATTGTCCCCCAGTGTCCCCAGGCCACACCTGGTGGCAATGCCATCGTCCTCGCCCCCCAGCCCCACAACCCCATGATGTAGCACTGTCCCCCAGTGTCCCCACTGTCCCCTTAGTGTCCCCAGGCTATACCTGGTGGCGACGTCACCGTCCTCGCCCCCAGCCCCACAACCCCATGACTGTCCCCCAGTGTCCCCACGGTGTCCCCAAGCCGTACCTGGTGGCGATGTCACCGTCCTCACCCCCAGCCCCACAACCCCACAATGTGTCACTGTCCCCACAGTGTCCCCATTGTCCCCAAGGGTACCTGGTGGCGATGTACCGTCCTCACCCCCCAGCCCCCAACCCCACAATGTGTCACTGTCCCCACAGTGTCCCCACTGTCCCCCAGTGTCCCCAAGGCGTACCTGGTGGCGATGTCATCGTCCTCGCCCCCAGCCCCAGTACTCGTTGGGGAATCCATTGATCTTCATGTATTGATCAGGAGTCAGCGCCGAGACTCCGCCGAAGTACTGCGGGTACGGCAGGCTGGGGACAGGGGACACTGTCACCTGGTGTCCTCAAAGTGTCCCCAGGGTGTCCCCAAGGGGTACGGCAGGCTGGGGACAGGGGACAGTGCCAGCAGTGTCACCTGGTGTCCCCAGAGTGTCCCCAGGGTGTCCCCAAGGGGTACGGCAGGCTGGGGACAGGGGACAGGGTCACCTGGTGTCCCTCAGGGTCCCCAGAGTGTCCCCTCAGTGTCCCCAGGGTGTCCCTCAATGTCCCTCAGTGTCCCCAGAGGATATGGGAAACTGGGGACAGGGGAGTCCCTGATGTCCCTCAGTGTCCCCAGGATGTCCCCAGAATGTCCCCAAGGGGTACAGGGGGTTGGGGGGGGGGGAGGGTGACCATCAGTGTCCCTCAGTCTCCCCAGAGGATATGGGAAACTGGGGACAGGGGAGTCCCTGATGTCCCTCAGTGTCCCCAGGCTGTCCCCAAGGTGTCCCCCAATGTCCCCAGAGTGTCACCCAGAGTGTCCCCAGAATGTACCCTAGGGGTACAAGAGGCTGGGGACAGGGGAGAGGGGGGGGGGTGTCCCTCAATGTCCCTCAGTGTCCCCAGAGGATATGGGAGGCTGTGCACAGGGGAGTCCCTGATGTCCCTCAGTGTCCCCAGATGTCCCCAAGGTGTCCCCAATGTCCCCAGAGTGTCACCCAAGTGTCCCCAGAATTACCAGGGGTACAAGAGGCTGGGGACAGGGGAGAGTGTCCCTCAATGTCCCTAATCCCTGTCCCCAGAGGGTATGGCAAGCTGGGGACAGGGGAGTCCCTGACGTCCCTCAGTGTCCCCAGGCTGTCCCCCAGTGTCCCCAGGGTGTCACCCAAGGTGTCCCCAGGGGGTACAAGAGACTGGGGACAGGGGAGAGTGTCCCTCAATGTCCCTCAGTGTCCCCAGAGGATATGGGAGGCTGTGCACAGAGGAGTCCCTGATGTCCCTCAGTGTCCCCAGAATGTCCCCAGGGTGTCCCCCAATGTCCCCAGGGTGTCCCCAGGGTGTCCCCAGAATGTCCCTAGGGGTACAGGAGGCTGGGGACAGGGGAGAGTGTCCCTCAATGTCCCTCAGTGTCCCCAGAGGGTATGGCAAACTGGGGACAGGGGAGTCCCTGACGTCCCTCAGTGTCCCCAGGCTGTCCCCAAGGTGTCCCCAGTGTCCCCAGGGTGTCACCCAAGGTGTCCCCAGGGGGTACAAGAGGCTGGGGACAGGGGACAGTGTCCCTCAATGTCCCTCAATGTCCCCAGAGGGTATGGGAAATTGTGGACAGGGGAGTCCCTGATGTCCCTCAGTGTCCCCAGGCTGTCCCCAAGGTGTCCCCAATGTCCCCCCAGTGTCCCCAGGGTGTCACCCACCTGTAACCGAACTTGTTCATGGCCACCGAGACGTGTTTGGGGTTCCAGGGGTCGCAGGTGTACAGGTTGTGGTCATTTTCGGGGATCAGATCCACGTCGTGCAGGAAGAGGCAATCCCAGTCCTCGTCCTTGAGAGCCTCCTTCACCCCCACGTTCAGCAGCTTGGCGCGGTTAAAGGTGGAGTTCCCCGCCTGGGAAAACCCCAAAATGTCCCAGAGACACCCCAAAATATCCTGGGAAGACCCCAAAATATCCTGGAGAGACCCCAAATCTTAAACCCCTCCTAGGAACCCCAAAACCATCCTGAGAACTCTTTACTGAAACCCCACGTTCAGCAGCTTGGCGCGGTTAAAGGTGGAGTTCCCCGCCTGGGAAAACCCCAAAATGTCCCAAAGAGACCCCAAAGTATCCTGGGGAGACCCTAAAATATCCTGGGGAGACCCCAAACTCTACTGGGAACCCCTTTACTGAAACCCTATGATCAGCAGCTCAGTGTGGTTAAAGGTGGAGTTCCCAGCCTGGGAAAACCCCAAAATGTCCAGAGGGACCCCAAAATATCCCTGAAACCCCATAAAACCCTACTGGAGAGACCCCAAAATATCCCAGGGAGACCCTAAAACGTCCTGGGAACTCTTTACTGAACCCCCACATTCAGCAGCTCAGTGTGGTTAAAGGTGGAGTTCCCAGCCTGGGAAAACCCCAAAATGTCCCAGAGAGACCCCAAAATATCCCGGGGAGACCCCAAAACATTCTGGAGAGACCCCAAATCTGAAATACTCCTTAAAGTCCCCAATTCCCACTGAACCCCCACGTTCAGCAGCTTGGCGCGGTTAAAGGTGGAGTTCCCAGCCTGGGAAAACCCCAAAATGTCCCAGAGAGACCCCAAAATATCCTGGGGACACCCCAAACCTTCATGGGGAGACCCCAAACTATCCTAGGAACTCCTCACTGAACCCCCACGTTCAGCAGCTCGATGCGGTTAAAGGTGGAGTTCCCAGCCTGGGAAACCCCAAAATGTCCTGGGGAGACCCTAAAATATCCCTGAACCCTTTCAACCCCTCCTAGGAACCCCAAAACCCTACTGAGAACCCTTTACTGAACCCCCACATTCAGCAGCTCAGTGTGGTTAAAGGTGGAGTTCCCAGCCTGGGAAAACCCCAAAATGTCCCAAAGAAACCCCAAAATATCCCTAAAACCCTACTGGAGAGACCCCAAAACCATCCTGGGAACTCTTCACTGAACCCCCACGTTCAGCAGCTCAGTGCGGTTAAAGGTGGAGTTCCCGGCCTGGGAAAACCCCAAAATGTCCCAGAGAGACCCCAAAATATCCTGGGGAGACCCTAAAATATCCTGGGGAGACCCCAAACTCTACTGGGAACCCCTTTACTGAAACCCTATGATCAGCAGCTCAGTGTGGTTAAAGGTGGAGTTCCCAGCCTGGGAAAACCCCAAAATGTCCCAGAGACACCCAAAAATATCCCGGGGAGACCCCAAAATATTCTGGAGAGACCCCAAATCTGAAATACTCCTTAAAGTCCCCAATTCCCACTGAACCCCCAGGTTCAGCAGCTTGGCGCGGTTAAAGGTGGAGTTCCCGGCCTGGGAAAACCCCAAAATGTCCCAAAGAAACCCCAAAATATCCCTGAACCCCATAAAACCCTACTGGAGAGCCCCAAAATTCCCTAAATCCTTCAAACCCCTTTACTGAATTCCCCGTTCAGCAGCTCAGTGTGGTAAAGGTGGAGTTCCCGGCCTGGGAAAACCCCAAAATATCCCAAAAAACCCCAAAATATCCCAAAGAAACCCCAAAATATCCCTGAACCCCATAAAACCCTACTGGAGAGACCCCAAAATATTCCCAAACCCTTCAAACCCCTTCACTGATCCCCCATGTTCAGCAGCTTGGCCCCATTAAAGGTGGAGTTCCCAGACTGGGGATGTGGGAAATGGGGACAGGGAAACTGGGGAGACCCCAAATCCCTGTGAACCCCCCCTGATGACCCCCCAAACCCCCCTGAGGACCCCAAATCCCCCCTGAGCCCCCCAAATCCCTCCTGGTGACCCCCAAACCCCTCCTGGCCCCCCCAAATCCCTGTGAACCCCTCCTGGTGACCCCCAAACCCCCCTGAGGACCCCAAATCCCTCCTAGACCCCCCCAAATCCCTATAAACCTCTCCTGAGGACTCCCCAAACCACCCTGTGAACCCCCAAACCCTCCTGGTGACCCCCAAATCCCGATAAACCCCTCCTGGGGATCCCCCAAACCCCCCAGGATCCCCCAAACCTTCCTGGCGACCCCCCAAACTCCCCCTGATGACCCCCAAATCCCCCCAGGATCCCCCCAAACCCCACCAGGATCCCCCAAATCCCCCCAAAGCCCCCAAACAACCCCATGACCCCCAAACCCCCCCCCAGGATCCCCCAAATCCCCCTGATGACCCCCAAATCCCCCCAAACCCCTGATGACCCCCAAACCCCCTGATGACCCCCAAATCCCCCCAGGATCCCCCAAACCCCCTGATGACCCCCAAATCCCCCCAAATCCCCCCCAAAGCCCCCAAACCCCCCCAGGATCCCCCTACAAAGGACCCCCAAATCCCCCCAAAGCCCCCAAACACCCCCAACCAAACCCCTGACCCCCAAACCCCTCCAGGATCCCCCAAACCTCCCCAGGACCCCCAAACCCCCGATACCCCCAAACTCCCCCCTGATGACCCCCAAACCCCCCCAGAGATCCCCCCAAACCCCACCAGGATCCCCCAAATCCCCCCCAAAGCCCCCAAACACCCCCGATGACCCCCAAACCCCTCCAGGATCCCCAAACCTTCTACCCCCAAACCCCCCAGATCCCCCAACCCCCCCCCCAAAGCCCCCAAACCCCCCCTGATGACCCCCAAACCTCCCCAAATCCCCCCCAGGATCCCCCAAATCCCCCGATGACCCCCAAATCCCCCCCAAACACCCCCTGATGACCCCCAAACACCCCCTGATGACCCCCAAACCCCCCAGGATCCCCCAAATCCCCCCAGGACCCCCAAACCCCCCCAGGATCCCCCAACCCCCCCCCCCACGAGCCCCCAAATCCCCCTGATGACCCCCCAAATCCCCCCCAAAGCCCCCAAACCCCCCTGATGACCCCCAAATCCCCCCAACCCCCCCCTGATGACCCCCAAATCCCCCCAAACCCCCCCCCCCAGGATCCCCCAAATCCCCCCGATGACCCCCAAATCCCCCCAAACCCCCCCCCAGGATCCCCCAAATCCCCCTGATGACCCCCAAATCCCCCCCAGGATCCCCCAAATCCCCCTGATGACCCCCAACCCCCCCCTAAACCCCCCCCAAACCCCCCCCCTGATAACCCCTAAACCCCCCAAACCCCCCTGATGACCCCCAAATCCCCCCCCAAACCCCCCCCCCCTGATGACCCCCAAACCTCCCCAAACCCCCCCCAGGATCCCCCAAATCCCCCCCAAACCCCCCCCGATGACCCCCAAACCCCCCCAAACCCCCCCTGATAACCCCTAAACCCCCCCAAATCCCCCCCACACCCACCTGGTGCACCACGTAGATGCCGTAGTGCAGCTGCTGGCGCTGCAGGAAGGGGTGCAGGTGGTAGAGCAGGTGGCCCAGGTGGCTCTCGCGGTTGCGGTGGGGGACAATGACAGCCGTGCGGGAGCGCGACTCGCACAGCGGGGGTCGGTAGCGCCCCCCTGCTGCACCCCCGGGTTCTTGGCCCGGATCTGCTCCAGCGTGGGAACTCGGGCGAACGACACCGTCAGCGGCCCCACTGCGGGATGGGGACAGCGGGGGGACATCGTGGGGACACGGGTGGAGGGGTGGGACCAGGCTGGCTGGGTGGGGTGGGTGTGTTCTCCATCCCAACCCCAAATTGGGATGGGTTTGTTCCCTCAATCCCGAACTGGGTGGGTTTGTCCGACTGACCATCCCAAACTGGGGGGGGACCATCCCAAACTGGGCTGGGTGTGTCTGACTGACCATCCTAAACTGGGCTGGGTTTGTTCTCCATCCCAATCCCTAACTGGGCTGGGTGTGTCCAACTGACCATCCCAAACTGGGCTGGGTGTGTCTGACTGACCATCCCGAACTGGGCTGGGTTTGTTCTCCATCCCAATCCCAAACTGGTGTGGGTTTGTCTGACTGACCATCCCAAATTGGGCTGGGTGTGTCCAGGGCACTGACCATCCCATACTGGGCTGGGTGTGCCCAACTGACCTTCCCCAGCTGGGCTGGGTGTGTTCCCCATCCCAATCCCAAACTGGGCTGGGTGTGCCCAACTGACCATCCCAAACTGGGCTGGGTGTGTTCCCCATCCCAATCCCAAACTGGGCTGGGTGTGCCCAACTGACCATCCCAAACTGACCATCCCAAACTGGGCTGGGCTGTGTTCCCTCAATCCCAAACTGGGCTGGGTGTGCCCGACTGACCATCCCAAACTGGGCTGGGTGTGTTCTCCATCCCAATCCCAAACTGGTGTGGGTTTGTCTGACTGACCATCCCGAACTGGGCTGGGTGTGTTCTCCATCCCAACACCAAACTGGGCTGGGTGTGTTCCCTCAATCCCAAACTGGGCTGGGGGTGTCTGACTGACCATCCCAAATCAAGGGGGGTTTAGGGTTTGTCCCTCCCAAATCCCAAACTGGGCTCTGAGTGCTCCCATCCCAATCCCAAACTGGGCTGGGTTTGTCCTCCCCAGTCCCAAACTGGGCTTTCCCTCCCAAACCAGGGAGACCCTGGGGTTTGTCCCCACCCTGTCCCAAGCCAGGGAGAGACCCAAGAGTTTGTTCCCCCGAGTCCCAAACTGGGCTTTGGGGGTTCCCCATCCCAATCCCAAACTGGGCTGGGTGTGCCCAACTCCCCATCCCAAACCAAGGGTGGTCCAGGGTTCTTCTCCTCCCACCCCATCCCAGAATGAGGGAGCCCAGGGGGTTTGTCCCCCAAAATCCCAAACTGGGCTGGCTTTGTCCCCCCTGCCCCAAATGGGAGTGGGTTCAGGAATGTGCCCCCCATCCCAAACTGGGGCTCTCAGGGGTTTGTCCCCCTAAATCCCAAACTGGGCAGGGTGTGTCACCCCCCATCCCAAACCAGGGCAGCACTGGGGTTTTTCCCCCACCTTCTCCAAACTGGGGGGACCAGGATGTGTCTCCCTGTCCCAAACCAGGGGGAGTCCAGGGGTTTGTCACTCCCCAGTCCCAAACTGGGCTTTGAGTGTCCCCTTCCCCATCCCAAACTGGGAGATCCTGGGGTTTGTGTCACCCCATCCCAAACCGGGGGAGTCCTAGCGGTATGTCACCCCATCCCAAACTGGGAGAACCCTGGGAGAGTGTCCCCACCCTGTCCCAAACTGGGAGATCCTGGGAGAGTGTCCCCACCCTGTCCCAAACTGGGAGACCCCTGAGAGAGTGTCCCCACCCTGTCCCAAACTGGGAGACCCCTGAGAGAGTGTCCCCACCCTGTCCCAAACTGGGAGACCCCTGAGAGAGTGTCCCCACCCTGTCCCAAACTGGGAGACCCCTGAGAGAGTGTCCCCACCCTGTCCCAAACTGGGAGATCCTGGGAGCCTGTCCCCACCCTGTCCCAAACTGGGAGACCCCTGGGAGAGTGTCCCCACCCTGTCCCAAACTGGGAGACCCCTGGGAGAGTGTCCCCACCCTGTCCCAAACTGGGAGACCCCTGGGAGTGTCCCCACCCTGTCCCAAACTGGGAGACCCCTGGGAGTGTCCCCACCCTGTCCCAAACTGGGAGACCCCTGGGAGAGTGTCCCCACCCTGTCCCAAACTGGGAGAACCCTGGGAGTGTGTCCCCACCCTGTCCCAAACTGGGAGATCCTGGGAGAGTGTCTCCACCCTGTCCCAAACTGGGAGATCCTGGGAGAGTGTCCCCACCCTGTCCCAAACTGGGGGTCCCAGGGCATGTTCCCCCTGTCCCAGGGGTTTGTCCCTCACCCCAGACTGGGGGTCCCAGGCTTTGTCCCCCATCCCAAATCGTGTGTCCCACCTTTGTCCCCACCCCAGACACCCGGTCTGGCGCTGCTTCTGTCCCCGGGGGGGAACCGGTTACACCGGTCCTCCTTCCCGGAGAGGGGGTCGGTCCTTCCCCCCAGGGGAGGGGTCAGTCCTCGGTCCCTCCCCCCGGAGATCACCGGTCCGTTACCGGGAAGGGGATCGGTTCAGCCCCGGTGTGGGGGGCAATTTAATTCCCTCGAGGGTCCCGGTTTTTCCTCCCCTCGAGTCCCCAAGTTTCCCTCCGGTTCCTCCCCTCAAGGATCTCCGTTCTTCCTCCTCCCGGTTCCTCCCCTCGGGGGTCTGCATTTTTCCCCTCCAGTTCTTCCCCATCTCCGCTTCTCCCCTCGGGGGTCTCCGGTTCCTTCTCCCCTCGGTTCTTCCCCTCGGGGGTCTCCCGTTCATTCTCCCCTCAGTTCCTCCCTCGAGGGTCCCCAAGTTTTCCCCCTCCGGTTCCTCCCCTCGAGGGTCCCCGGTTTTTCTCCCCTCTGGTTCATCCCCTCGGAGATCTCCGGTTCTTCCTCCCCTCGAGGGTCCCCAAGTTTTCCCCCTTCCGATTCCTCCCATTGAGGGTCTCCGGTTCCTTCTCCTCCCGGTCCCTCCCCATCCCGGTTTCCCTCGAACACCTCCGGTACTCCCTCTGTTTCCCCTCCCAGTTCTCCCCTCGAGGGTCTCCAATTTTCCTCCCTCCGGTTCCTCCCTCCCGGTTCATCCCCTCGGGGGTCTCCGATTCCTCCCCTCTGGGATCTCCAGTTTTTCCCCTCCCGGTTCATCCCCTCAGGGGTCTCCGGTTCCTCCTCCCGTCAGTTTTTCCCCCGAGGGTCTCCAGATTTTCCCCCTTTCGGTTCCTCCTCCCCTCCTCCCGGTTTTCCCCTCTCCGGTTCCTCCCCTCGAGGTCTCCCGTTCATTCTCCCCTCCGGTTCCTCCCCTCGGGGATCTCCGGTAACCCCTCCCCATCCCGGTTTCCCCTCGAACACCTCCAGTAATCCCTCGGTTTCTCCTCCCGGTTGCTCCCCTCGGGGTCTCCGATTCCTCCTCCCCCGGTTCTTCCCCTCTGGGATCTCCAATTTTCCTCCTCCAGTTCCTCCCCTCGGGCTCTCCGGTAATCCCTCCCCATCCCGGTTTCCCCTCGAACACCTCCGGTAACCCCTCAGTTTCCCCTCCCGGTTCCTCCCCTCGGGGCTCTCCGGTTCTTCCCCCTCCCGGTTCCTCCTCTCGAGAAATCTCCGGTTTTCCCCTCCGGTTCTTCCCCCTCCCGGTTCATCCCTTCAGGGGTCTCCGATTCCTCCTCCCCCGGTTCTTCCCCTCTGGGATCTCCAATTTTTCCTCCTCCGGTTCCTCCCCTCGAGGGTCTCCCGTTCATTCTCCCCTCCGACTGCTCCCCTCGGGGATCTCCGGTAATCCCTCCCCATCCCGGTTCCACCCTCGAACACCTCCGGTAACCCCTCTCCCTCCTCTCCCGGTTTCTCCCGTCGGGGCTCTGCGGTTCTTCCCCCTCCCAGTTCATCCCCTCTGGGATCTCCAATTTTTCCTCCTCCAGTTCCTCCCCTCGAGGGTCTCCCGTTCATTCTCCCCTCCGGTTCCTCCCCTCGGGGCTCTCCGGTAACCCCTCCCCATCCCGGTACTCCCCTCTCCCTCTCCCCAAACCCCTCTCCTCCCCTCCCGGCGCCTCACCGAGGAACGGCGATCGCTCGGGGCAGAAGGGCAGCGGTCTGTCGGGATCCGGCGGGGCGCGGGGCGGCCCGAGGCGGCTGAGGTTGGCGTACACGTCGTGGGTCCGGGAATAATCGAACACCGGGCCGGCGGAGCGGCCGAACAGCGCCGTGAGGTTACGGAAACCGCCCAGCGAGAAGTACGCCACGAAGGCGAACTGGCAGCCGACCAGCAGCGCCAGCGAGCACGGCCGCTCCAGCAGCCGCCGCAGCATCGCGGGGCCAACCGGAGAGCAGCCCGGGTCACCGGAGAGCAGCCCCGGGTCACCGGAGAGCAGCCCGGGTCACCGGAGAGCAGCCCCGGTCACCGGAGAGCAGCCCCGGTCACCGGAGAGCAGCCCAACCGGGGCAGGGGACAGCCGGGCAGCATGGCGAGGGCACCGGGCAGCATGGCGGGGGCTGCGGGGAGGGAGGGGAGAGGTTTCCGGGAGATGGAGAGGTTATTTGTCGGTACCGGGAAATGGCTGGGCTGGGCGAGGATCCTTCCCGGTACCGGGAAATGGTCGGGCTGTGCGAGGATCCTTCCCGGTACCGGGAAATGAGGACTTCGCTCAGCTCCTTCCCGGTACCGGGAAATGGCTGGGCTGGGCGAGGATCCCCCCTCCCCGGTACCGGGACATGCCCAACCCCAATCCCGGCCCAGCCCATCCCAGCCCCGGTACCGCCACCCTCCTCCCGGTACTCCGGGCCCGGCAGTGCTCCCCGCCGCTTCAGCCCCGCTCCCGGTAATCCCCCCGTCCCGGTTCAAGCCCCCCGTCCAGCCCCGCTCCGGTACCTGCTTGGGCCCGGCTCAGCCCCGCTCCCGGTCCTTCCCCACACCCGGTAATGCCCCCCGGCTCGGTTCACGGCCCCCGTCCCGCTCCGCTCCGGTCCCTACCTGGGCCCGGTCCCGCCCGCTCCCGGTCCTTCCCCACACCCGGTAATGCCCCCCGTCCCGGTTCAAGCCCCCCGGTCCCGCCCCGCTCCGGTCCGTACCTGGGCCCGCTCCCGGTCCTTCCCCACACCCGGTAATTCCCCCCGGTTCGGTTCAAGCCCCCCGTCCCGCCCCGCTCCGGTCCCTACCTGGGCCCACCTCAGCCCCGCTCCACACCCGGTAATCGCCCCCCCGTCCCGGTTCAAGCCCCCCGGTCCCGCTCCGCTCCGGTCCGTACCTGGGCCCGCTCCCGCCCCGCTCCCGGTCCTTCCCCACACCCGGTAATCGCCCCCCGTCCCGGTTCAAGCCCCCGGTCCCGCCCCGCTCCGGTCCGTACCTGGGCCCACCTCAGCCCCGCCCGGCCGCCGCCATCTTGGAGCGGGGGGCGCGGCGTGATGACGTCACGGGCCGAGGCCCGGTCGGACCGGGCGGGCGGAGCAGGCCGCGGTAGGCCGCGGGGCACCGGAGAGTCACCTGCAGGGCCCGGGCGGCGCTCGGTGACCCTCGGTGACCCTCGGTGACCCCCGGGCAGGGCGCGGGGATGGGAAAAACCCGGGGGAGCCCCAGCTGGGGAGGGGGCGTGGCCGGTTTTAACCCCGCCTTGATGGGGCGTGGTCACAGCGTGCGCTGTCGCCATGGCAACCGCGGCTGGCCCCGCCCCTCCGATTGGCCCCGTGTTTGATGACGTAACGAGGAAGACGCGCTTTGATTGGGCAATGAAAGGGGCGGGGCTGCCGGGGTTGGGGGCGTGGTTTCCTCACGTGTGTCACCTCCCGCCACGTGTGTCACCTGCCGCCACGTGTCGCTGTCCCCAGGGCGCCCGGGTGACCTGCGTGTCCCTCCCGTCCTGCAGGGGACACCGTGGCTCTGTGTCACCCAGTTCCGGCGGCTTCCCTTCCCAGTGGCCCCCAGTTCAGGCGTCTCCCAACTCCAGTATCCCCAGTTCCAGTAACTCCCAGTAACTCCCAGTTCCGGCATCCTCAGCTCCAGTATCCCCAGTTCCAGTAACTCCCAGTATCCCCAGTTTTAGCATCCTCAGCTCCAATATCCCCAGTTTTAGCATCCCCAGTTCCAGTAACCTCCAGTTCCAGCATCCTCAGCTCCAGTATCCTCAGTTCCAGTATCTCCCAGTTCCAGCAACCTCCAGTTCCAGTATCTCCTGTATCCCCAGTATCTCCCAGTTCCAGTATCTCCCAGTTCAAGTAACTCCCAGTTCCAGCATCTCCTGTATCCCCAGTAACTCCCAGTTCAAGTAACTCCCAGTTCCAGTATCCCCAGTATCTCCCAGTTCCAGTATCTCCCAGTTCCAGTATCCCCCCAGTTGCAGTATCCTCAGCTCCAGTATCTCCCAGTTCCAGCATCTCCAGTATCCCCAGTAACTCCCAGTTCCAGTATCTCCCAGTTCCAGTAACCTCCAGTTCCAGTATCTCCTGTATCCCCAGTATCTCCCAGTTCCAGTATCCCCAGTTCCAGTAACTCCCAGTTCCAGTATCCCCCCAGTTCCAGTATCTCCCAGTTCCAGTATCTCCAGTTCCAGTATCTCCCAGTTCCAGTATCTCCAGTTCCAGTATCCCCAGTTCCAGCATCTCCTGTATTCCCAGTATCCCAAGCTCCAGTATCCCCAGTTCCAGTATCTCCCAGTTCCAGTATCCCCAGTTTTAGCATCCTCAACCCCAGTATCTCCCAGTTCCAGCATCTCCAGTATCCCCAGTAACTCCCAGTTCCAGTATCCCCAGTATCCCCAGTAACTCCCAGTTCCAGTATCTCCCAGTTCCAGCATCTCCAGTATCCCCAGTATCTCCAGTATCCCCAGTAACTCCCAGTTCCAGTATCTCCAGTATCCCCAGTAACTCCCAGTTCCAGTATCTCCCAGTTCCAGTATCTCCCAGTTCCAGCATCTCCAGTATCCCCAGTATCTCCCAGTTCCAGTATCTCCCAGTTCCAGTATCTCCCAGCTCCAGCATCTCCAGTATCCCCAGTATCTCCCAGTTCCAGTAACTCCCAGTTCCAGCATCTCCAGTATCCCCAGTATCTCCCAGCTCCAGCATCTCCAGTATCCCCAGTATCTCCCAGTTCCAGTAACTCCCAGTTCCAGCATCTCCAGTATCCCCAGTATCTCCCAGTTCCAGTATCTCCCAGTTCCAGTATCTCCCAGCTCCAGCATCTCCAGTATCCCCAGTATCTCCCAGTTCCAGTATCTCCCAGTTCCAGTAACTCCCAGTTCCAGTATCTCCCAGTTCCAGCATCTCCAGTATCCCCAGTAACTCCCAGTTCCAGTATCCCCCAGTTCCATTATCCCCAGTTCCATTATCCCCAGTTCCATTATCCCCAGTTCCAGCATCTCCCAGTTCCAGTATCTCCCAGTTCCAGCATCTCCAGTATCCCCAGTATCCCCAGTTCCAGCAGCCCCAGCTCCAGTACCCGCTGGGCTCTGGGCAGTGCAGGAATTACAAAAGAACAAAGAGGAATTGTGAAAGGGTGGGAAAGAACAAAGAACAACTGTAGAGGTGGGAAAGAACAATAAAATGTATTTACAATATTACTGAAACTATAAAAAATCGCTGAAGCAACATGAGAACTAGGGAAGCAGATAATAAATGATAAATTACTGTAACAGTTGTTAATTTTGCTTTTGTAGGTTTTCGCACAGTATTTGTTCAATCATAAAATGGAATTTTTCACGTGAACGAAAGTATTATAGTTATATAAAATTATACATTATTATTGTATTATATAATACAATATAATAAAATGAAATATAATATAATATAATATAATATAATATAATATAATATAATATAACACTATATTATATTGTATTGTACTATATATAGTATATTATGTATTTTGATTATATATTACATTTACATGTTACATATTAAACATTACATTATAATTAAATTATATATTATATATTGTATATTATATATTTATATTATATCATTATATACTATATATTATATATTATATGTTATGCATTATATATTATACTATATAATTACTATAATTATAGCATATATATTACTATAGTGTATTGCTATTGTATTATAGTTATATTATTATATAATATAATTAAAATATGTATAAACAATATAATCAAACCAACAATTATAATTGTGCACGATCACGGTACCCTGGCATGTATGGAACTAATTCTATTATAAATTAAGTGCTTTTACAATAACCAATTGGCTATCAGGACATCGTTTTGGGGTGCTGCAGTCTGTTTCCTCACATGGATCCCAACAAGTATCCCCATTTCCAGTAGCTCCCAGTTCCAGTAACTCCCAGTTCCAGTATCCCCAGTTTTAGCATCTCTCAACTCCAGTATCTCCCAGTTCCAGCATCCCTCAGTTCCAGTATCCCCAGTTTTAGCATCATCAACTCCAGTATCCCCAATTCCAGTATCCCCAGTTCCAGTAACTCCCAGCTCCAGTAACTCCCAGTTCCAGTAACTCCCAGTTCCAGTATCCTCAGTTCCAATAACTCCCAGTTCCAGCATCTCCTGTATCCCCAGTATCCCCCAACTCCAGTAGCTCCCAGTTCCAGTATCCCCAGTTTTAGCATCCTCAGTTCCAGTATCCCCAGTTCCAGGATCGCCATTTCCAGTAGCTCCCAGTTCCAGTATCTCCCAGTTTTAGCATCTCCCAGTTTTAGCATCTCACAGTTCCAGTATCCCCAGTTCCAGCACCCTCAGCTCCAGTAACCTCCAGTTCCAGCAACCTCCAGCTCCAGTATCCCCAGGTTCCAGTATCCCCAGTTCCAGCACCCTCAGTTCCACTAACTCCCAGTTCCAGCATCCCCCAGTTCCAGTAACTCCCAGTTCCAGCATCCTCAGCTCCAGTATCCCCAGTTCCAGTAACCTCCAGTTCCATCATCTCCTGTATTCCCAGTATCCCCCAGTTCCAGCACCCCCAGCTCCAGTATCCCCCCATTCCAGCATCCCCCAGTTCCAGTAACTGCCAGTTCCAGCATATCCTGTATTACTAGTATCCCCAGTTCCAGTATCTCCCAGTTCCAGCATCCCTCAGTTCCAGTATCCCCAGTTCCAGCATCATCAACTCCAGTATCCCCAGTTCCAGTAACTCCCAGTTCCAGCATCCCCAGCTCCAGTAACCTCCAGTTCCAGCACCTCCTGTATTCCCAGTATCCCCAGTTCCAGTATCTCCCAGTTCCAGCATCTCCCAGTTCCAGTATCTCCCAGTTCCAGTATCTCCCAGTATCCCCAGTCCCAGCACCCTCAGCTCCAGTACTCCCAGTTCAGCTCCCTGGCTGTCCCCGCGCCGGGAGGATCGGGGTGGCCAGTGAGTGACCAACATCTGTCCCCAACCCCGCGGGCGTGACGTCACCGGCAGGGGTGACACGGTGGGGACACGACAGGGGGACAGGGCTATGGGTGTCACCCCACCCGCCATGCCCGTGTCACCACGGGAGGGGACAGGCGACAGGGACAGGGGACAGGGACAGGGGACAGGGGACAGGGGACAGGGGACAGGGGACAGGGGACAGGGGACAGGGGACAGGCGACAGGGGACAGGGACAGGCGACAGGGGACAGGGACAGGGGACAGGGGACAGGGGACAGGGGACAGGGACAGGGACAGGGGACAGGGGACAGGGGACAGGGACAGGCGACAGGGGACAGGGACAGGCGACAGGGGACAGGCGACAGGGGACAGGGACAGGCGACAGGGGACAGGCGACAGGGGACAGGGGACAGGGACAGGGGACAGGGGACAGGGGACAGGCGACAGGGGACAGGGACAGGCGACAGGGGACAGGCGACAGGGGACAGGGACAGGGGACAGGGGACAGGGGACAGGGGACAGGGGACAGGGGACAGGGACAGGCGACAGGGGACAGGGGACAGGGACAGGCGACAGGGGACAGGCGACAGGGGACAGGGGACAGGGGACAGGGACAGGCGACAGGGGACAGGCGACAGGCGACAGGGGACAGGGACAGGCGACAGGGGACAGGGACAGGGGACAGGGACAGGCGACAGGGGACAGGGGACAGGGGACAGGGGACAGGGGACAGGCGACAGGGACAGGGGACAGGGGACAGGGACAGGGGACAGGCGACAGGGGACAGGGGACAGGGGACAGGGGACAGGGCCACCTCCGGCAGCAGCGGTCCCTGAGAGGGGCGGGCTGGGGACACGGGTGTCGCCCCCGTCACAGCGGGACGCGCCGTGTCCCCTTCTCCTGGCGCGTCCCGCTGTCCTTTGTCGCCTTTGTCCCTGTCCCGTGTCTCCTGTCCTCCAACCCCCGTTCCGCCCGCAACAAAGATGGCGCCCCGCTCGGCTTCACGTTCCCTTATCAAACATGGCGGCGCCCACCATGGCGGCGCTCCCAGCGCCCCCGCCCTCCCCAGCCGCGGAGATCCCGCGCCAAGCACGCCATGGCGGCACATCTGCCTGCAGCCAACACGGCGGCACTCATTGCGCCTTCTCTTCCCGGTCATGAGGGCGGGAATAAGGCGGGAATAAGGCGGGAATAAGGCGGGAATAAGGGCGCCATAGCGGTGCGTCTGCCCACACCCAACATGGCGGCAATGAGCCTCCCCTGCCCTAGAGGATCATGGCGTTCTGAGCATGCGCATTTCCCAAGGACACTATGGCGGTTTACCTGCCCACACCCAACATGGCGCCGCCCATGCCTTCTGCCCTTTCCCGCCATGGCGCCCCCGCGCATGCGCAGCGCCAAGGGCACGATGGCGGCGCTGCGGGCGCTGTGGAGGCTCCGGAGCCCCTCGGGGCTGAGGGCGGCGGGGGCTCGGCTGGGCCCGGCCCCGGCCCGGTGAGAGCGGGAGGGACACGGGGACAGCGCGGGGGACGCGGCGGGGGGCTGTGGTGGGCTGAAGGGGGCTGTGGTGGGCTCTGGGTGTCTCTGGTGAGGTCTGTGGGGGTCTGTGGTGGTCTCTGGGTAGCTCTGTGGGTCTCTGAGGGTCTCTGGGGCGCTGTGGGGGACTGTGAGGGGCTGTGGGGGCTCTGGGGGTCTCTGGGTGTCTGGGTGCTCTGGGGGCTCTGGTGGCTCTGAGGGGCTGTGGGGGTTTCTGGGGGTCTCTGGTGGGCTTTAGGTGTCTCTGGGGGGATCTGGGGGTCTCTGGTGGGCTCTGGGTAGCTCTGGGGCTCTCTGGGGGTCTCTGGGTAGCTCTGGGATTGGGGAGCTGTGGGGAGCTCTGGTGGTCTCTGGGTAGCTCTGGGGGTCTCTGGGGGTCTCTGGGGGTCTATGGGGGTCTCTGAGGGCTGTGTAGCTCTGGGTGTCTCTGGGGGTCTCTGGGTGTCTCTGGGGGTCTCTGGGGGTCTCAGGGGGTCTGTGCATAGCTCTGGGTGTCTCTGGTGGTCTCTGGGGGTCTCTGGGTGTCTCTGGGTGTCTCTGGTGGTCTCTGGGTGTCTCTGGGGGTCTGTGCATAGCTCTGGTGGTCTCTGGGTGGTCTGTGGGTGTCTCTGGGGGTCTCTGGTGGTCTGTGGGTGTCTCTGGGTGTCTCTGGTGTGTCTCTGGGGGTCTCTGGGTGTCTCTGGGTGTCTCTGGGGGTCTCTGGGTGTCTCTGGGGGTCTGTGCATAGCTCTGGGTCTTTGGGGGTCTCTGGGTGTCTCTGGGTGTCTCTGGGGGTCTCTGGTGGTCTGTGGGTGTCTCTGGGTGTCTCTGGGGGTCTCTGGGTGTCTCAGGGGGTCTGTGCATAGCTCTGGGTGTCTTTGGGGGTCTCTGGGTGTCTCTGGGTGTTCTGGGGTTTGGTGTTGTGGTGTTGGGTTTGGTGGTCTCTGGGGGTCTGTGGTGGTCTCTGGGTAGCTCTGTGGTGCTCTGGGTGTCTCAGGGTGTCTCTGGGTGTCTCTGGGTGTCTCTGGGGGTCTCTGGGGGTCTCTGGGGGTCTCTGGGGGTCTCTCTCCGGGGGTCCCTGTCGCTGCCCTCCGCTCACTCCCCGCCCACGCTGTCCCGCAGCTCCCGGCAGTGGCAGCCTGACGTGGAGTGGGCGCAGCAGTTCGCCGGGGCGATCATGTACCCCAGCAGGGACACCGACAAGTGGGTGCCACCGCCCTGGAACGGTGAGGGGACACCGGGGACAGCCGGGGGGACAGCCGGGGGGACAGCCGGGGGGACAGCCGGGGGACAGCCGGGGGGACAGCCGGGGGGGACAGCCGGGGGACAGCCGGGGGACACCGGGGGGAGCGGGAGAGGGGGACAGCCGGGGGGACAGCCAGGGGACAGCCGGGGGACACCGGGGGGGAGCGGGAGAAGGGATAGGGGGAGATCTGGGGAGTGAGGGGACAGTGGGGACACCGGGGGGACAGCCAGGGGGAGCGGGAGAGGGGGACACCAGGGGGTAAGGGGACAGTGGGGACATCCTGGGAACACCGGGGGGGAGTGGGAGAGGAGTGAGAAGGAGCCCTGGATGGTGAGGGGACAGCGGGGGGACACCCTGGGGACACCGGGGGACACCGGGGGGAGTGGGAGAGGAGTGAGAAGGAGCCCTGAGGGGTGAGGGGACATCGGGGGACACCAGGGGGAGCGGGAGAGGGGTGAGGAGGACACCGGGGGGTGAGGGGACAGCGGGGGGACAGCCAGGGGACACTGGGGGGAGCGGGAGAGGGGAGAGGGGGAGCCCTGAGGGGTGAGGGGACAGCGGGGACACCCGGGGGCCACCCTGGGGACACTCAGGGGGAGTGGGAGAGGGGCGAGGGGGAGCCCTGGAACGGTGAGGGGACAGCGGGGACACTGGGGGGACACTGGGGGACACCTGGGGGACACTGGGGGGGACACCAGGGGGAGCGGAAGAGGGGAGAGGGGGAGCCCTGGGGGGTGAGGGGACAGCAGGGACACCTGGGGACAGCTGGGGGACACCCTGGGGGAGCAGGACAGGGGAGAGAGGGAGCCCTGGAATGGTGAGGGGACAGTGGGGACACCCAGGGGGACACCGGGGGGAGCGGGAGAAGGGCAAGAAGGAGCCTTGGGGGGTGAGGGGACAGTGGGGACACCAGGGGGACAGCCAGGGGACACTGGGGGGAGCAGGAGAGGAGAGAGGGGGAGCCCTGGGGGCTTTGGGGGGCTGGGGAGGGAGGGAGAGTCCTTATGGGGGGCTGTGAGGTGTGGCTTTGAGGGGCTCTTGAGGTTTTTGGGAGTGATGGAGAGGTCCTGGGGGGCTGAGGAGGGAGGTCAAGGCCTCTGGGGGAAATGTCAGGTGTTCTCAGGTACCCTGAGGCTTTTGGGGGGTTCTGGAGGGATCCCAGAGTTTTTTTGGGGGGTCTTGAAGGCCTTCTGAGGCCTTTGAGAGATCTCAGGAGGGATCTTGATGCCTTTTGGGGGTGATGGAGAGGTCCTGGGTGGCCTGAGGAGGGAGATCAAGGCTTTTGGGGGAATGACGAGTGCCCTAAGTGTACCCTGAGGCTTTTGGGGGTTCTGGAGTGATCCCAAAACTTTTTTGGGGTATCCTGGAGGTATTCTGAGGTCTTTAGGATGCTCTGAAGCCTTTGAGAGCCCAGGAAGGGTTTTGATGTCTTTTGGGGGTGATGGAGAGGTCCTGGGGGGCTGAGGAGGGAGATCAAGGCTTTTGGGGGAGATTTCAGGTGCCCTATGGGTACCTTGAGGCTTTTGGGGGTTCTGGAGTGATCCCAAATTTTATTTTGGGGTGTCCTGAGGACTTTAGGATGCTCTGCAGCCTTTGAGAGCCCAGGAAGGGTTTTGATGCCTTTTGGGGGTGATGGAGAGGTCCTGGGGGGCTGAGGAGGGAGATCAAGGCTTTTAGGGGAATGACAAGTGCCCTAAGTGTACCTTGAGGCTTTTGCGGGTTCTGGAGTGATCCCAAAGCTTTTTTGGGGTGTCCTGGGGGTGTTCTGAGGTCTTTAGGGTGCTCTGCAGTCTTTGAGAGAGCCCAGGAGGGATCTTGAGGTTTTTGGGGGTGATGGAGAGGTTCTGGGGGGCTGAGGAGGGAGATCAAAGCCTTTGGAGAAGATTTCAGATGCCCTAAGTGTACCTTGAGACCTTTGGGGGTTCTGGAGTGATCCCAGAGTTTATTTTGGGGTGTCCTGAGGACTTTAGGATGCTCTGAAGCCTTTGAGAGATCCCAGGAGGGATCTTGAGGTTTTTGGGGGTGATGGAGAGGTCCTGGGGGCCTGAGGAGGGAGATCAAGGCTTTTGGAGGAGATTTGAGATGCCCTAAGTGTACCCTGAGGCCTTTAGGGGTTCTGGAGTGATCCCAGAGTTTATTTTGGGGTGTCCTGAGGACTTTAGGATGCTCTGAAGCCTTTGAGAGGCTCCAGGAGGGATCTTGAGGTTTTTGGGGCTCATGGAGAGGTCCTGGGGGGCTGAGGATGGAGATCAAAGCCTTTGGAGAAGATTTGAGATGCCCTAAGTGTACCCTGAGGCTTTTTGGGGTTCTGGAGTGATCCCAGAGTTTATTTTGGGGTATCCTGAGAACTTTAGGATGCTCTGAAGCCTTTGAGAGGCCCCAGGAGGGATCTTGATGCCTTTGGGGTGCCCTCGGGGGTGTTGGGTGCCCTTTGGGAGGGTCTGAGTCACCTCTGGCTCCAGTCTGGGGTCCCTTGGACAGCCTGGGGAAATTTGGGGGTCAGCTGGGGCTATTTGGGGTCACTCAGAGCAGTTTGGGGTCACTCGGGGCAGTTTGGGGTCACTCGGGGCAATTTGGGGTCACTTTGGGCTATTTGGGGTCACTCGGGGCAGTTTGGGGTCACTCAGAGCAGTTTGGGGTCACTTTGGGCTATTTAGGGTCATCTGAGGCAGTTTGGGGTCACTTGGGTGTCACTTAGGGTTATTTGGGTGTCACTCAGGGCCAGTTTGGAGGTCACTCTTTGGGGCAGTTTGGGGTCACTCAGAGCACTTTAGTGACCCTACAACCCCTCGGTGGGTTCTGGGCACTCCCTAAACCCCAAAATTTGGGGTTTCTGTGTCCCCTGTGCTGCTGAGCTGTGTCTGGGGTCACTTGGAACAGTTTGGGGTCACTTGGAACAGTTTGGGGTGCCCTTGAATCAGTGGGGGTGGTCCTTAGGGCACTTTGGGGTCACTTGGGGCAGTTTGGGGTCACTTGGGGCAGTTTGGGGTCACCTGGGGCTATTTGGGTATCACTCAGAGCAGTTTGGGGTCACTTGGGGCAGTTAGGGGTCACTTGGGTGTCACTCAGGGCTATTTGGGGTCACTCGGGGCAGTTTGGGGTCACTTGGGGCAGTTTGGGGTCACTCGGGGCAGTTTAGGGTCACTCAGAGCAGTTTGGGGTCACTCAGAGCAGTTTGGGGTCACCTGAGTCAGTTTGGGGTCACTCAGACCAGTTTGGGGTCACTCAGAGCACTTAGTGACCCTACAACCCCTCGGTGGGTGCCGGGTGCTCCCTAAATCCCAAAATTTGGGGGTTTTGTGCCCCTCACTCCACTGCACCACATCAGGGGGGGTTTGTCCCTCTGTCCCCTGAGCTGTCCCCGCTGTCCCCCCAGACAAGGACCCCGTGGCCCACAAGAAGGTGTCCAGCCTGACCATCAACTTCGGCCCGCAGCACCCGGCTGCCCACGGCGTGCTGCGGCTGGTGCTGGAGCTCAGCGGGGAGACGGTGAAGCGCTGCGACCCTCACGTGGGGCTGCTGCACCGCGGCACCGAGAAACTCATCGAGTACAAAACATACCTGCAGGTGACCCCAAAACTCCCGAGATCCCCGTTTTATGGGGACATGAGACCCCCTTTCCTGGGACCCCCATTCCCATAGAAACCCCATGTGGGGCTGCTGCACCGCGGCACCGAGAAACTCATCGAGTACAAAACATACCTGCAGGTGACCCTAAAACTCCTGGGACCCCAAATTCGATGGGATTTCACCCCCCAGACTCCATAAAACCCCTATTCCCATAGAAAACCCACGTGGGGCTGCTGCACCGCGGCACCGAGAAACTCATCGAGTACAAAACATACCTGCAGGTGACCCCAAAACTCCCGGGATCCCCGTTTTTATGGGGACATGAGACCCCCTTTCCTGGGATCCCCCATTCCCATAGAAACCCCACGTGGGGCTGCTGCACCGCGGCACCGAGAAACTCATCGAGTACAAAACGTAACTGTAGGTGACCCCAAAACTCCTGGGATCCCAAATCCCATGGGATACCCATTCCTGGGATCCCCTATTCCCATAGGAACCCCACGTAGGGCTGCTGCACCACGGCACTGAGAAACTCATCGAGTACAAAACCTACCTACAGGTGACCCCAAAACTCCTGGGACCCCAAATCCAATGGGATCCCTATTCCCATGAGACCCCCCCATTCCTGGGATCCCCATTTTTATGGGATCCCCACGTGGGGCTGCTGCACCGCGGCACCGAGAAACTCATCGAGTACAAAACCTACCTGCAGGTGACCCTAAAATTCCCAGGATCCCTGTTTTTATGGGATCCCCATTCCCATGAGACCCCCTTTCCTGGGATCCCCTATTCCCATAGAAACCCCATGTGGTGCTGCTGCACGCGGCACCGAGAAACTCATCGAGTACAAAACCTACCTGCAGGTGACCCTAAAACTCCTGGGACCCCAAATCCCATGGGATTTCACCCCCCCAGACTCCATAAAACCCCCATTCCCATAGAAACCCCAAGTGGGGCTGCTGCACGCGGCACCGAGAAACTCATCGAGTACAAAACATACCTGCAGGTGACCCCAAAACTCCCGGGACCCCAAATCCCATGGGATACCCATTCCTGGGATGCCCCATTCCCATAGAAACCCCACATGGTGCTGCTGCACCGCGGCACCGAGAAACTCGTCGAGTACAAAACGTAACTGCAGGTGACCCCAAAACTCCCGGGACCCCAAATGCAATGGGATCCCCATGAGACCCCCATTCCTGGGATCCACTATTCCCATAGAAACCCCACGTGGGGCTGCTGCACCGCAGCACCGAGAAACTCATCGAGTACAAAACATACCTGCAGGTGACCCTAAAATTCCCAGGATCCCCGTTTTATGGGATCCCCATTCCCATGAGACCCCAATTCCTGGGATCCCCCATTCCCATAGAAACCTCACGTGGGGCTGCTGCACCGCGGCACCGAGAAACTCATCGAGTACAAAACATACCTGCAGGTGACCCTAAAACTCCTGGGACCCCAAATTTGATGGGATTTCACCTCCCAGAGTCCTTAAAACCCCCATTCCCATAGAAACCCCACATGGGGCTGCTGCACCGCGGCACCGAGAAACTCATCGAGTACAAAACCTACCTACAGGTGACCCCAAAACTCCCGGGACCCCAAATCCCATGGGATCCCCATGAGACCCCCATTCCTGGGATCCCCTATTCCCATAGAAACCCCACGTGGGGCTGCTGCACCACGGCACTGAGAAACTCATCAAGTACAAAACCTACCTGCAGGTGACCCCAAAACTCCCGGGACCCCAAATCCCATGGGATCCCCATTCCCATGAGACCCCCATTTTTATGGGGATCCCCACGTGGGGCTGCTGCACTGCGGCACTGAGAAACTCATCGAGTACAAAACAACCGCAGGTGACCCCAAAACCCCGGGACCCCAAATCCCATGGGATACCCATTCCTGGGACCCCCATTCCCATAGAAACCCCACGTGGGGCTGCTGCACCGCGGCACCAGAAACTCACCCAAAAAAAAAACCACCCCCAAGGTACCCCAAAACCCCTGGGCCCCCAAACCCCTCAGTTTACACCCCCCAAAACCCCAAAAAACCCCCCCCCCTAGAAACCCCACGTGGGGCTGCTGCAGCGGCACCAGAAACTCATCGAGTACAAAACATACCTGCAGGTGACCCCAAAACTCCCGGGACCCCAAATCCCATGGGATCCCCATTCCTGGGATCCCCCATTCCCATAGAAACCCCACGTGGGGCTGCTGCACCGCGGCACCAAGAAACTCATCGAGTACAAAACATACCTACAGGTGACCCCAAAACTCCTGGGACCCCAAATCCCATGGGATCCCCATTCCCATGAGACCCCCATTTTTATGGGATTACCACGTGGGGCTGCTGCACCACGGCACCGAGAAACTCATCGAGTACAAAACCTACCTACAGGTGACCCTAAAATTCCCGGGAAATGGTCACAGGCTGGGAAAACTGATCCTGGGAATCCCCATTCCTGGAAATCCCATCCCTGGGATGCCCCATTCCCATGGGATTCCCGTCTTTGGGATCTCCATCATCCAATCTCTGGGATCTCTGGGACTTCCCATTCCTGAGATCCCCCATTTCCATGGGATCCCCCATTCCTGGGATCCCCCAGGCCTTGAACCCCCATCCCTGGGATCCCCATTCCCATGGGATCCCCATCTTTGGGATCTCCATCATCCAATCTCTGGGATCCCTGGGATCCCCCATTTCCAAGGGACCCCCATTTTTATGGGATCCCCACGTGGGGCTGCTGCACCGCGGCACCGAGAAACTCATCGAGTACAAAACATACCTACAGGTGACCCTAAAATTCCTGGGACCCCGAATTCAATGGGATTTCAGCCCCCCAGAATCCTTAGGATACCCATTCCCATGAGACCCCCATCCCTGGAAACCCTGTTCCCATGGGATTCCCATCCTTGGGATCTCCATCATCGGATCTCTGGGATCTCGCATTCCTGGGATCCCCCATTTCCATGGGATTCCCATCTCTAGGATCTCTGTGTGTCCCTTCAGCCCTGATCCCAAACTGGAATGTCCATGTGTCCAGCCAGCCCTGATCCCAAACTGGAATGTCCATTTGTCCCTCCAGCCTCTGATCCCAAACTGGGCTATCCATTTGTCCCTCCAGCCCTGATCCCAAACTGGGGTGTCTGTGTGTCCCTCCAGCCCCTGATCCCAAACTGGAATGTCCATTTGTTCCTCCAGCCCCTGATCCCAAACTGGAATGTCCATTTGTCCCTCCAGCCCTGATCCCAAACTGGGGTGTCTGTGTGTCCCTCCAGCCCCTGATCCCAAACTGGAATGTCCATTTGTTCCTCCAGCCCCTGATCCCAAACTGGGCTGTCTGTGTGTCCCTCCAGCCCCTGATCCCAAACTGGAATGTCCATTTGTTCCTCCAGCTCTGATCCCAAACTGGAATGTCCATTTGTCCCTCCAGCCCTGATCCCAAACTGGAATGTCCATTTGTCCCTCCAGCCCCATAACTGATCCCAAACCGAATGTCCATGTGTCTCTCCAGCCCCTGATCCCAAACTGGAATGTCCATTTGTCCCTCCAGCCTCTGATCCCTCCATCCCATCCCATCCCATCCCATCCCATCCCATCCCATCCCATCCCATCCCATCCCAGGATTTTCCCTCCATCCCCGATTTCCCCCCCCATTCCCATCTCCCCTGCTCCCCCTCTCCTCCCAGTGCTCCCAGTATTCCCAGCCCTTCCCTTCCCGTTTCCCTCAGGCTCTCCCGTATTTCGACCGCCTGGACTACGTCTCCATGATGTGCAACGAGCAGGCTTACTCCCTGGCCGTGGAGAAGCTCCTCAACATCCGCCCCCCTCCCCGGGCCCAGTGGATCCGAGGTGAGCATCCCGCCGGCATTCCCAGCTCCAGGAATCCCCAAAATTTCGGGATTCACCCCCTTTTTCCCCCCTGTTTTTCAGTTCTCTTCGCCGAGATCACGCGGCTGCTCAACCACATCATGGCCGTGACCACCCACGCGCTGGACATCGGGGCCATGACGCCCTTCTTCTGGATGTTTGAGGAGAGGGAGAAGGTGGGTTTGGGGTGCTGGGGTGGGGTTTGGGGGTGTTGAGGGGGAGGAGAGGGATTGGGGTTGGTTGTCTCTGTGTTTCCCCGCAGATGTTTGAGTTCTACGAGCGAGTGTCGGGGGCGAGGATGCACGCGGCCTACGTGAGGCCTGGAGGGGTGCACCAGGTGAGGGGGCTGGGCTCTGTTTCCATGGCAACCCTGTCCCCATGGCAACCTTGTCCCACTCCCCATGGCAACCCCGTCCCCATGGCAACCCCGTCCCCATGGCAACCCCGTCCCCATGGGAACCCCATCACCATGGCAACCCCATCCCCATGGCAGCCTCATCCCATCCCCATGGCAACCCCATCACCATGACCTCATCCCATCCCCATGGCAACCCCATCACCATGGCAGCCTCATCCCATCCCCATGGCAACCCCCTCCCATGGGAATCCTGTCCCATAGGAACCCCATCCCCATGGGAATCCTTCAATCCCACCATCCCCATAGGAACCCCATCCCCATGGCAACCCCATCCCATGGCAACTCCATCCCCATGGCAACCCATCCTATAGGGTCCTCATCTGCATGGGAACCCCATCCCATCCCCATGGCAACCCCACCCTATAGGATCCCCATCCCCATGGCAACCTCATCCCATCCCAATGGCAACCCCCTCCCATGGGACCCCCATCCCATCCCCATGGCAACCCCATCCCATAGGAATCCTGTCCCCATTGCAACCCCATCCCCATGACAACCCCATCCCCTTGGCAACCCCATCCCATCTCCATGGCAACCCCATCCCCATGGGAACTTCATTCCATAGGATCCCCATCCCCATGACAACCTCATCTCCATAGCAACCCCGTCCCATGGGAATCCTGTCCCATAACAACCCCATTCCATGGGAACCCCATGCCCGTGGCAACCCCATCCCCATGGCACCCCCATTCCATGGCAACCCCATCCTGTAGGAACCCCATCCCCATGGGAATCCTTCAATCCCACCATCCCCATAGGAACCCCATCCCCATGGCAACCCCATCCCATCCCCATCACAACCCCATCCCATCGGAACCTCATCCCATCCCCATGGCAACCCCATCCTATAGGATCCTCATCTCCATGGCAACCCCATCCCATGGCAACCCCATCCCATCTCCATGGCAACTCCATCCCCATGGCGACCCCATCCCCATGGCAACCCCATCCCATAGGACTCTATCCCATCCCCATGGCAACCCCATCTCCATGGCAACCCCATTCCATGGGACCCCCATCCCATCTCCATGGCAACCCCATCCCTGTAGGACCCCCATCTCCATGGCAACCCCATCTCCATGGCAACCCCATCCCATCCCCATGGCAGCCCCATCCTATAGGATCCTCATCTGCATGGGAACCCTATCCCATCTCCATGGGAACCCCATCCCATCTCCATGGCAACCCCATCTCAGGAGATCCCCATCCCCATGGGAACCTCATCCCATCCGATCCCCATCTTGATTGCAATCCCATCCCATCTCTATGGTGACCCCATCCTATAGAATCCCCATCTGCATGGGAATCCCATCCCATCCCATGGCGACCCCATCCCCATGGCAACCCCATCCTATAGGATCCCCATCTCCATGGCAACCCCATCCCATGGGAATCCTGTCCCATAGGAACCCCATCCCCATGGCAACCCCATAACGGTGGAAAGCTACATCCTTGGCACACCTATTCCCCAGGACCCCCATTCTTCCAGGATTCCAATTCCCCTAGGACCCCCATCCCCAGGATCCCCCATTCCTGGGATCCCCCATCCCCAGGATCCCCCATTCCTGGGATCCCCCATTCCCTGGGACCCCCATTCCTGGGATCCCCCATTCCTGGGATCCCCCATCCCCGGGATCCCCCATCCCCGGGATCCCCCATCCCCGGGATCCCCCATCCCTGGGATCCCCCATTCCTGGGATCCCCCATTCCTGGGACCCCCCATTCCCCGGGACCCCCCATTCCCTGGGACCCCCATTCCTGGGATCCCCCATTCCTGGGACCCCTCATCCCCAGGATCCCCCATTCCCAGGATCCCCCACACCCCCATCCCTGGGACCCCATTCCCCCGTTCCCATGGGACCCTCCATCTCCCGGGATCCCCCATCTTTGGGATCCCTATCCCTTGGGCCCCCTCTGGGCCACCATCCCATATCCTCTGGTGCCACCTGAGCCTCTGCTTGTCCTGCCTGTCCCACCACTCCCAGTTATCCCACTAATCCCAGTTATCCCCCCAGTCCCACCAGTCCCAGTTATCCCCCCCCCCCCCCCCCCCCAGTCCCAGTTATCCCCCCAGTCCCACCACTCCCAGTTATCCCACCAGTCCCAGTTATCCCACCTGTCCCAGATATCCCAGTTATCCCACCAGTCCCAGTTATCCCACCAGTCCCAGTTGTCCCACAAGTTCCAGTTATCCCACTAATCCCAGTTATCCCACTCAATCCCAGTTATCCCACCTGTCCTACCAATCCCACCTGTCCCAGATATCCCAGTTATCCCACCAATCCCAGTTATTCCACCTGTCCCACACCTGTCCACCAATCTCACCAGTCCCAGTTATCCCACCAGTCCCACCAATCCCAGGTGTTCCATGTCTCACCTGTCCCACCAATCCCACCAGCCTGCCAATCCCAGTTATCCCACCTGTCCCACCAATCCCAGTTATCCCACCAATCCCAGTTACCCCACCAGTCCCACCTGTCCCACCAATCCCAGTTATTCCACCTGTCCACCAATCCCACCAATCTTAGTTATCCCACCAGTCCCATGTGTCCCATGTCTCACCTGTCCCACCAGTCCCAGTTATCCCACCTGTCCCACCAATCCTATCAATCCCAGTTATCCCACCTGTCCCAGCAGTCCTATCAATCCCAGTTATCCCACCTGTCCCACCAATCCTATCAATCCCAGTTAGCCCACCTGTCTCCCACCTGTCCCCCCACCTGTCCCCCACCTGTCCCCATGTGCCAGGACCTGCCCCTGGGGCTGATGGACGACATCTACGAGTTCGTGAAGAACTTCTCCATCCGGATCGACGAGGTGGAGGAGGTGAGAGGGTTGGGGAATTTGGGGAGGGGGGGACAGGGCTGCTGTCACCTGTCACCTGTCACCTGTGTGGGGCTGGGGCGGGGGGGATGAGGTGACGCATTGGGGTGGAGGGGGAGAGGGACAGGTGAGGGGACAGGGACAGGGGAGGGAGACAGGACAGGGACAGGTGAGGGGGACAGGGGACAGGTGGAGGGACAGAACAGGTGAGGGGGACAGGTAAGGAGAACATGACAGGTGAGGGGGACAGGTGAGAGGGACAGGGGAGGGAACAGAACAGGTGAGGGAGACAGGACAGGGACAGGTGAGGGGACAGAACAGGTGAAGGGGACAGGTAAGGAGAACGTGACAGGTGAGGGGGACAGGGGACAGGTGAGGGGACAGAACAGGTGAGGGGGACAGGACAGGAACAGGTGAGGGGGATAGGGACAGGTGAAGGGGACAGGGAACAGGTGAGGGGACAGAACAGGTGAAGGGGACAGGGACAGGTGAGAGGGACAGGAACAGGTGAGGGGGACAGGGGACAGGTGAGTGGGACAGGGGACAGGTGAGGGGGACAGGGGACAGGTGAGGGGGACAGGAACAGGTGAGGGGGACAGGGGACAGGTGAGGGGGACAGGAACAGGTGAGGGGGACAGGGGACAGGTGAGTGGGACAGGTGAGGGGGACAGGGACAGGACAGGGACAGGTGAAGACTACCAGGGCAGGTGACAGTACCAGGGCCAGGTGAGGGGTACCAGGACAGGTGAGGGGTACCAGGGCCAGGTGTGCCAGGTGTGCCAGGTGTCCCTGTCCCCTCCCCAGATGTTGACCAACAACCGCATCTGGAAGAACCGCACTGTGGACATCGGCGTCATCACGGCCGAGGAGGCTCTGAACTACGGCTTCAGGTGAGGCTGGGGGCTCCCCCACCCCCAGGTGTGTCCCTCCACCCCCCAGGTGTGTCCCCCCTTCTCCCCAGGTGTGTCCCCACCTCCCCCACTCCCCAGGTGTGTCCCCCCTTCTCCCCCACCCCCAGGTGTCTCCCCCACCCCCAGGTGTGTCCCCCCTTCTCCCCAACCCCCCAGGTGTGTCCCCCCCACCCCCAGGTGTGTCCATTCCACCTCCCCCCACCCCGAGGTGTGTCCCTCCCCTCCCCAGGTGTGTCCCCCAATCTCCCCCACCCCCAGGTGTGTCCCTCCACTTCCCAGGTATGTCCCCCTGTCTCCCCCACTCTCCAGGTGTGTCCCCCCTTCTCCCCAGGTATTTCCCCCCCACCCCCCAGGTGTGTCCCCCCTTCTCCTCCACCCCCCAGGTGTGTTCCCCCCACCCCCCAGGTGTGTTCCCCCACCCCCCAGGTGTGTCCCCCTTCTCCTCCACCCCCCAGGTATGTCCCCCCATCTCCTCCATCCCCCAGGTGTGTCCCCCTGATCTCCCCCCTCCCCAGGTGTGTCCCTCCACTCCCCAGGTGTGTCCCTCTCACCTCCTCCATCCCCCAGGTGTGTCCCCCTTTCTCCCCAGGTATGTCCCCCCATCTCCCTCACCCCCCAGGTATGTCCTCCCTTCCCCCCCACCCCCAGGTGTGTCCATTCCACCTCCCCCACCCCCAGGTGTGTCCATTCCACCTCCCCCACCCCCAGGTGTGTCCCCCCACCCCCAGGTGTAGTCCCCCCCTTCTCCCCAGGTGTGTCCATTCCACCTCCCCAACCCCCCAGGTGTGTCCCCCCCTTCTCCCCAGGTGTGTCCCTCCAACCCCCAGATGTGTCCCCCGTCTCCTCCATCCCCCAGGTGTGTCCCCCTGATCTCCCCAACCCCCCAGGTGTGTCCATTCCACCTCCCCAACACCCCAGGTGTGTCCCTCCACTCCCCAGGTGTGTCCATTCCACCTTCCCAACCCTCCAGGTGTGTCACTTCCATCTCCCCCACCCTCCAGGTGTGTGACCCCACCTCCCCACCCCCCCCAGGTATGTCCCCCCTTCTCCCCTACCCCTCAGGTGTGTCCCCCCACCTGGCCGAGCCCTCAGGTGTGTCCTCCCTTCTCCCCCGGTGTGTCCCCCCACTCTCCAGGTGTGTCCCCCCATCTCCCCCACCCCCAGGTGTGTCCCCCCACCCCCAGGTGTGTCCCCCCATCTCCCCCACCCCCAGGTATGTCCCTCCACTCCCCAGGTGTGTCCCCCCACTCTCCAGGTGTGTCCCTCCTTCTCCCCCACCCCCAGGTGTGTCCCTCCACTCCCCAGCTGTGTCCCCCCACCCCCAGGTGTGTCACTTCCATCTCCCCCACCCCCAGGTGTGTCCCTCCACTTCCCAGTGTGTCCATTCCACCTCCCCAACCCCCCAGGTGTGTCCCCCCGCCCCCAGTGTTCCCCCCCTCCCCAGTGTTCCCTCCAACCCCCAGATTTCCCCCCATCTCCTCCCCTCCCCAGGTCCCCCTGATCTCCCCCACCCCCCAGGTGTGTCCCCCCTTCTCCCCAGGTGTGTCCCCCCACCCCCAGGTGTGTCTCCCCATCTCCCCCACCCCCCAGGTATGTCCCCCCTTCTCCCCCCACCCCCAATTTCCCCCCCACCCCTCAGTTTTCCCCCACTGTACTGGTTCCCTCCCACCTCCTTCCCCCCAGTTCCCCCCCCCCACTCCCCCCTCCCCCACCCCCAGGTGTGTCCCTCCATCCCCAGGTGTGTCCCCCAATCTCCCCCACCCCCCAGGTGTGTCCCCCAACCCCCCAGGTGTGTCCATTCCACCTCCCCAACACCCCAGGTGTGTCCCCCAACCCCCCAGGTGTGTCCCCCTGATCTTCCCCACCCCCCAGGTGTGTCCCCCCATCTCCCCCACCCCCAGGTGTGTCCCCCCCCCCCAGGTGTCTCCCCCCCCCCCCAGGTGTGTCCCCCCATCTCCCCCACCCCCCAGGTGGCCCCCCCCCCCAGGTGTGTCCCCCCATCTCCCCCACCCCCCAGGTGTGTCCCCCCCCCCCAGGTGTGTCCCCCCATCTCCCCCACCCCCCAGCTGTGTCCCCCCACCCCCCAGGTGTGTCCCCCCACCCCCAGCTGTGTCCCCCCACCCCCAGGTGTGTCGTCCCCCCCCAGGTGTGTCCCCGCCCCTCGGCGCTCAGGTGTGTTTTCGGGGTGTCGCAGCGGGGTGATGCTGCGGGGCTCCGGCATCCAGTGGGACCTGCGCAAGACTCAGCCCTACGACGTGTACGACCAGGTGGAGTTCGATGTCCCCATCGGCTCCAACGGCGACTGCTACGACAGGTGAGACCCCACCTGGGCTCGGGGGGGCCTGGGGGGTTCTGGGGGTCCTGGGGGGTCCTGGGGGGTCCTGGGGGTTCTAGGGGGGTCCTGGGGGGTCCTGGGGGGTCCGGGGGGGTCCTGGGGCATCCTGGGGGTTTCTGGGGGGTCTCTGGGGGGGTCCTGGGGGGTTCTGGGGGGGTTCTGGGGGGTCCTGGGGGGGTCCTGGGGGGTCCTGGGGGGTCTTGGGGGGTTCTAGAGGGGTTCTGGGGGGTCCTGGGGGTCCTGGGGGGTCTTGGGGGGTTCTAGGGGGGTTCTGGGGGAGTCCTGGGGGGTCCTGGGGGGTTCTGGGGGGTCCTGGGGGGGTCCTGGGGGGGTTCTAGGGGGGTTCTGGGGGTCCTGGGGAGTCCTGGGGGGTCCTGGGGGGTCCTGGGGGGGTCCTGGGGGGTTCTGGGGGGTTCTAAGGGGGTTCTAAGGGGATCCTGGGGGGTCCGGGGGGTCCTGGGTGGTCTCTGGGGGGTTCTAGGGGTCCTGGGGGGGTTCTGGGGGGTTCTGGGGGGTTCTAGGAGGTTCTGGGGGGTCCCGGGGGTCCTGGGGGTCCTGGGGGGGTTCTGGGGGGATTCTAGGGGGGGTCCTGGGGGGTCTTGAGGGGGTCCTGGGGGGGTTCTGGGGGGTTCTGGGGGGGTCCTGGGGGGTGCTGGGGGGGTCCTGGGGGGGTTCTAGGGGGGTTCTGGGTATCCTGGGGGGTCCGGGGGGTTCTGGGGGGTTCTGGGGGTGCTGGGGGGGTTCTGGGGGGGTCCTGGGGGGTTCTGGGGGGTCCTGGGGGGTTCTGGGGGGCTGCTCCCCATTGCCCTGGGTCCCCCAGTCCCAATACCCCCTTTCCCACGGCACCCCATTCCTATGGGATCCCCGTTTTCCTTGGGATCCCCCACACCTGAGATTCCCGTTCCCCTGAGGATCTCAGGTGTGAGGAATCCCATTCCCCCATTCCCATGGGATCCCCCATTCCCCCAAATCCCCCATTCCCTGAAACCCCCATTCCCATGGGACCACCCCATTCCCAGGATCCCCCCATCCCTGGGATCCCCATTCCCTGAAATCCCCATTCCCAGGATTCCCCGTTCCCCCAAAATCCCCCATACCTGAGATTCCCATTCCCCTGAGAATCTCAGGTGTGCAGAATCCCATTCCCCCAACCCCATCCCAGATCCCCCATTCCCCAAAATCCCCCAATCCCTGGAATTCCCATTCCCTGGGATCCCCCATTCCCCATTCCCTGAAATCCCCATTCCAATGGGATCCCCATACCTGAGATTCCCGTTCCCCTGAGGATCTCAGGTGTGAGGAATCCCATTCCCCCATTCCCATGGGATCCCCCATTCCCCCAAAATCCCCCATTCCCAGGATCCCCCAATCCCTGGAATCCCCATTCCCTGAAATCCCCATTCCAATGGGATCCCCGTTTTCCTTGGGATCCCCATACCTGAGATTCCCGTTCCCCTGAGGATCTCAGGTGTGAGAAATCCCATTCCCCAGGACACCCCCCACCCCCTTTTCCCGTCCCTATAACACTTTTGGGGTGGCAGGTACCTGTGCCCTACTAGCAGTTTTGGGGTCACAGTTTTGGGCATCGGTGCACTATAGCAGTTTTGGGGTGGCAGGTACCTGCGCCCTACAGCAGTTTTGGGGTCACATCCCAATTTTGGGGTCCCACTCTGGGTTCCCAGGTACCTGTGCCATATAACAGTTTTGGGGTGGCAGGTACCTGTCCCCATCCCAATTTTGGGGTGACTTTGGGGTCGCAGGTACCTGTGCCATATAACAGTTTTGGGGTCCCAGGTACCTGTGCCATATACCAATTTTGGGGTCACTCTGGGGTCCCAGGTACCTGTGCCATATACCAATTTTAGGGTCACTTTTGGGGTCGCAGGTACCTGTGCCCATCCCAATTTTGGGGTCACTTTTGGGGTCACAGGTACCTGTGCCCTATAACAATTTTGGGGTGATTTTGGGGTCCCAGGTACCTGTGCCATATAAGAATTTTGGGGTCACTTTTGGGTTCCCAGGTACCTGTGCCATATACCAATTTTGGGGTTACTCTGGGGTCCCAGGTACCTGTGCCCTATAACATTTTTGGGGTCACAGTTTTGGGGTCGCATCCCAATTTTGGGGTCACAGTTTTGGGGTCACAGTTTTGCGGTCGCATCCCAATTTTGGGGTCTCTCTGGGTTCCCAGGTACCTGTGCCCATACCAATTTTGGGGTGATTTTGGGGTCCCAGGTACCTGTGCCCTATAACAGTTTTGGGGTCACAGTTTTGGGGTCGCATCCCAATTTTGGGGTCTCTCTGGGGTCCCAGGTACCTGTGCCCTATAACAATTTTGGGGTCCCAGGTACCTGTGCCCATCCCACTTTGGGGTCACAGTTTTGGGGTCGCATCCCAATTTTGGGGTCTCTCTGGGGTCCCAGGTACCTGTGCCCTATAACAATTTTGGGGTCCCAGGTACCTGTGCCCATCCCAATTTTGGGTTCCCAGGTACCTGTGCCCTATAACAGTTTTGGGGTGACTTTTGGGTTCCCAGGTACCTGTGCCCTATAACAATTTTGGGGTCTCTCTGGGGTGGCAGGTACCTGTGCCCATACCAATTTTGGGGTGATTTTGGGGTCCCAGGTACCTGTGCCATATAAGAATTTTGGGGTCACTTTTGGGTTCCCAGGTACCTGTGCCCATCCCAATTTTGGGGTCACAGTTTTGGGGTCCCATCCCAATTTTGGGGTCCTCTGGGGTCCCAGGTACCTGTGCCCTATCCCAATTTTGGGGTCCCAGGTACCTGGGGTCCCATCCCAATTTTGGGGTCACAGTTTTGGGGTCGCATCCCAATTTTGGGGTCTCTCTGGGGTCCCAGGTACCTGTGCCGGGTGGAGGAGATGCGGCAGTCGCTGCGCATCATCCTGCAGTGCCTCAACAAGATGCCACCTGGCGAGATCAAGGTGGACGACGCCAAGGTGTCACCTCCCAAACGCGCCGAGATGAAGGTGACGTGCCGCTGTCACCCCCGGCGGGGCGGGGACACCTGGGTGCTGGGGGTGGGGGGACAGGGACAGGGGACAGGGGTGGGGGACAGGGACAGGGACAGGGGACAGGGGACAGGGGACAGGGGACAGGGACAGGGACAGGGACAGGGATGAGTGACAGGTGACAGGGACAGGGGACAGGGATGAGTGACAGGTGACAGGGACAGGGGACAGGGACAGGGACAGGTGACAGGGACGAGTGACAGGGACGAGTGACAGGTGACAGGGATGGGTGACAGGGACAGGTGACAGGGACAGGGGACAGGGATGGGTGACAGGGACAGGGATGAGTGACAGGTGACAGGGACAGGGGACAGGGACAGGTGACAGGGACAAGTGACAGGTGACAGGGATGGGTGACAGGGACAGGGACAGGGGACAGGGACAGGGGACAGGGACAAGTGACAGGGGACAGAGACTAGTGACAGGTGAGAGGGACAGGTGAGAGGGTTGAGTGACAGGTGTGAGGGACAGGTGACAGGAACGGGTGACAGAGGCTAGTGACAGGTGAGAGGGATGGGTGACAGGGACGAGGGATAGGTGGCAGGGACAAGTGACAGGTGACAGGGACAGGGGACAGGGATGAGTGACAGGTGAGAGAGACAGGTGGGGGGGTGCCAGGGACAGGTGACAAGGACAGGGACAGGGGACAGGGACGAGTGACAGGGGACAGGGACAGGTGACAGGGACAGGTGACAAGGACAGGGACAGGGGACAGGGACGAGGGACAGGTGAGAGGAACAGGTAAGGGGGATGAATGACAGGCGAGAGGGACAGGTGAAAGGTGCCAGGGACAGGTGACAGCTGTGAGGGACAGGTAATAGGTGACAAAGACAAGTGACAGGTGTGAGGGACAGGTGAAAGGTGCCAGAGACAGTGACAGGTGACAGGGACAGGGGACAGAGACTAGTGACAGGTGAGAGGGATAAGTGACAGGGACAAGTGACAGGTGAGAGGGACAGGGGACAGGTGACAGAGAGAAGTGACAGGTGTGAGGGACGGGTGAGGGGTGCCAGGGACAGGTGACAGGTGACAAAGACAAGTGACAGGTGTGAGGGATGAGTGACAGGTGCCAGGGACAGGTGACAGGGACGGGTGACAGAGACTAGTGACAGGTGAGAGGGATGGGTGACAGGGACGAGTGAAGATGACAGGGACAGGGGACAGGGATGAGTGACAGGTGAGAGGGATGGGTGACAGGGATGAGGGACAGGTGACAGGGACAGGGGACAGGGATGAGTGACAGGTGACAGGGACAGGTGACAGCTGTGAGGGACGGGTCACAGGGATAAGTGACAGACGAGAGGGACAGGTGGCAGGTGAGAGGGACATGTGTGAGGGACAGGTGAAAGGTGACAGGGACAAGTGACAGGTGTGAGGGACAGGTGACAGTGCCAGGGACAAGTGACAGGTGAGAGTAACAGGTGACAAAGACAAGTGACAGGTGCAGAGAACAGGTGAGGGGTGCCAGGGGCAGGTGACAGGTGTGAGGCAGAGGTGACAGGGACAAGTGACAGGTACCAGGGTCAGGTGGTGCCCCATGGGAGGGACATTTGACAGGGACAGGTGACAGGTGACAGGTGGGAGGGACATCAGGGCTGGAGACAGTGAGGCAGGTGGTACCAGGTCCAGGTGTCACCAGGGTAGGTGACACTGGGACCAGGTGACACCCAGGGCAGGTGACACCAGAACCAGGTGACACCAGAACCAGGTGCCACCAGGGCAGGTGACACTGAGCCAGGTGACAATCGCTCAGGTGACACCAGGGCAGGTGACAATACCAGGTGCCACCAGGGCAGGTGACAATGGCTCAGGTGACAGCCGCTCAGGTGCCACCAGGGCAAGTGACAATGGCTCAGGTGACAATGGCTCAGGTGCCACCAGGTCACAGGTGCCCCCAGGGCAGGTGACACCAGGTCCAGGTGGCACCAGGGCAGGTGACAATGGCTCAGGTGACAATGGCTCAGGTGGCACCAGGACAGGTGACAATGGCTCAGGTGACAATGGCTCAGGTGCCCCCAGGGCAGGTGACAATGGCTCAGGTGACACCAGGTCACAGGTGCCCCCAGGGCAGGTGACAATGGCTCAGGTGCCCCCAGGGCAGGTGACAATGGCTCAGGTGCCCCCAGGGCAGGTGACAATGGCTCAGGTGGCACCAGGGCAGGTGACAATGGCTCAGGTGACACCAGGTCACAGGTGCCCCCAGGGCAGGTGACAATGGCTCAGGTGCCCCCAGGGCAGGTGACAATGGCTCAGGTGGCACCAGGGCAGGTGACAATGGCACAGGTGGCACCAGGACAGGTGACAATGGCTCAGGTGACAATGGCTCAGGTGCCCCCAGGGCAGGTGACAATGGCTCAGGTGGCACCAGGACAGGTGACAATGGCTCAGGTGACAATGGCTCAGGTGGCACCGCTGTCCCCGCAGACGTCCATGGAGTCGCTGATCCACCACTTCAAGCTCTACACCGAGGGCTACCAGGTGCCACCAGGGGCCACCTACACTGCCATCGAGGCGCCCAAGGTGACACTGCGCGCCGTGCTTGTCACCAGCTCCGCCCCGACCCTGTCCCCGTGTCCCCAACCCTGTCCCAACCCTGTCCCCGTGTCCCCAACCCTGTCCCTGTGTCCCCAACCCTGTCCCAACCCTGTCCCTGTGTCCCCAACCCTGTCCCTGTGTCCCCAACCCTGTCCCAACCCTGTCCCCAACTCTGTTCTTGTGTCCCCAGCCCTGTCCCAACCCTGTCCCTGTGTCCCCAACACTGTCCCCAACCCTGTCTCCATGTCCCCAGCGCTGTCCCTGTGTCCCCAACCTTGTTCCCACCCCTGTCCCTGTGTCCCCAGCTCTATCCCCATGGAGTTGGTCTGTCCCCAACCCTGTCCCCAACCCTGTCCCCATGTCCCTCAGGGTGAGTTCGGGGTGTACCTGGTGTCTGACAGCAGCAGTTACTGTCCCCATGTCCCTAACCCTGTCCCTATGTCCCCCCCTGTCCCCATGTCCCTAATCCCTGTCCCCATGTCCCTATCCCTGTCCCCATGTCCCTCACCCTGTCCCCATGTCCCCTCAGGGTGAGTTCGGGGTGTACCTGGTGTCCAACGGCAGCAGTTACTGTCCCCATGTCCCTAACCCTGTCCCCAGCCATGTCCCCGTGTCCCTAACCCTGTCCCCAACCCTGTCCCCATGTCCCTAACCATGTCCCCAGCCATGTCCCTGTGTCCCTAACCCTGTCCCCAACCCTGTCCCCATGTCCCTATCCCTGTCCCCCTGTCCCTCAGGGTGAGTTCGGGGTGTACCTGGTGTCCAACGGCAGCAGTTACTGTCCCCATGTCCCTATCCCTGTCCCCATGTCCCTCACCCTGTCCCTAACCCTGTCCCCATGTCCCTATCCCTGTCCCTAACCCTGTCCCCATGTCCCTAACCCTGTCCCCATGTCCCCAACCCTGTCCCCAACCCTGTCCCCAACCCTGTCCCCATGTCCCTATCCCTGTCCCCATGTCCCCAACCCTGTCCCCGTGTCCCTCAGGGTGAGTTCGGGGTGTACCTGGTGTCCGACGGCAGCAGTCGCCCCTATCGCTGCAAGATCAAAGCGCCGGGATTCGCACACCTGGTATGGCCTGGGGACACCTGGGGACACCTGGGAACACTCAGGGGAAACGGGGACACCTGGGGACATGAGACATGGGGATGGGACACCTGGGGACACCTGGGGACACTGAGGGGACACTCAGGGGATACATGGGGACACTGAGGGGACACTGAGGGGGATACCTGGGGGACACCTGAGGGACACCTGGGGATACCTGGGGACACCTGGGACATGGGATGGGTCACTGGGACAGGAGTCATGGGGACACTGAGGGGACATGGGGACACCTGGAAACACCTGGGGACACTGAGGGATACCTGGGGACACTCAAGGGCCACTCCGGGGACATGAGACATGGGGATGGGACACCTGAGGGACACTGAGGGGACACCTGAGGGACACCTGGGGACACCTGGGGACACTGAGGGGACACTGAGAGACAGTTGGGGACACTGAGGGAATGCCTGGGGACACCTGAGAACACTGAAGGGACACTCAGGGGACATGAGACATGGGGATGGGACACCTGGGGACACTGAGGGGACACTGAAGGGACACCTGGGGGTCACCTGGGAATACTGAAGGGACACCTGGGAACACCTGGGGACATCTGGGGACACTGAGGGACACCTGGGGACACAGGATGGGTCACTGGGACAGGAGTCGTGGGGACACTGAGGGGACATGGGGACACCTGGGAACACCTGGGGACACCTGAGGGACACCTGGGGACACCTGAGAGACACCTGGGGACACTGAGAGACACTTGGGGACACTGAGGGGACACTGAGAGACACCTGGGCACTACTAGGGGCGCTGGGGGCCCGACACCTGGGACACGGGATGGGTCACTGGGACAGAGGTCATGGGGACACCTGGGAACACCTGGGGACATGAGGACACTGAGGGGACGCCTGGGGACACCTGGGGACACTCAAGGGACACTCAGGGGACATGAGACATGGGGATGGGACACCTGGGGACACTGAGGGACACCTGGGGACACCTGGGCTGAGGGGACACTGAGGGGACATGGGGACAAGTGACACCGGGAGGTCCCTCTGGGTGGAGCACTGAGGGTCCCTGGGGGTTCCCATTGGGGTCCCAGTGGTTAATTGGGATTTAATTAGAGCTTAATTGGGGGTTAATTAGGGGTTAATTGGGGGTTAATTGGGGGTTAATTAGGGGTTGATTGGGGGTTAATTAGGGGTTGATTAGGGGTTGATTGAGGGTTAATTAGGGGTTGATTGAGGGTTAATTAGGGGTTGATTGGGGGTTAATTAGGGGTTGATTGGGGGTTAATTAGAGAGTTAATTAGAGGTTAATTGGGGGTTAATTAGGGGTTGATTAGGTGTTAATTAGGGGTTGATTGGGGTTAATTGGGGGTTAATTAGGGGTTGATTGGGGATTAATTAGAGGTTGATTGAGGTGTTAATTAGAGGTTGATTAGGTGTTAATTAGAGCTCTCTGGAGGTTAATTAGTGGTCCCTAGGGGGCGCTGTGGTTGGGTTAATTGGGTGTTCCTGCGGGCTAATTAGTTGTTAATTGGGGGTTGGTTCCATGGGTTAATTAGCTGCTAATTACGGTTAATTGCTGTTGCTGTCCCAGGGGGCTGGACAGGATGTCCCAAGGTCCTCCATGGGTTAATGGGTGTTAATTAGCGGCTAATTAGGCGTTAATTGCTGTCCCCAGGCGGGCTGGACAGGATGTCCCAAGGTCCTCCATGGGTTAATGGGTGTTAATTAGCTGCTAATTAGCGTTAATTGGGGTCCCCAGGCCGGGCTGGACAGGATGTCCCAAGGTCCTCCATGGGTTAATGGGTGTTAATTAGCTGCTAATTAGCGTTAATTGCTGTCCCCAGGCCGGGCTGGACAGGATGTCCCAAGGTCCTCCATGGGTTAATGGGTGTTAATTAGCTGCTAATTAGCGTTAATTGCTGTCCCCAGGCCGGGCTGGACAGGATGTCCCAAGGTCCTCCATGGGTTAATGGGTGTTAATTAGCTGCTAATTAGCGTTAATTGCTGTCCCCAGGCCGGGCTGGACAGGATGTCCCAAGGTCCTCCATGGGTTAATGGGTGTTAATTAGCTGCTAATTAGCGTTAATTGCTTTGAGTCCCCAGGCCGGGCTGGACAGGATGTCCCAAGGTCCTCCATGGGTTAATGGGTGTTAATTAGCTGCTAATTAGCGTTAATTGCAGTCCCCAGGCCGGGCTGGACAGGATGTCCCAAGGTCCTCCATGGGTTAATGGGTGTTAATTAGCTGCTAATTAGCGTTAATTGCTGTCCCCAGGCCGGGCTGGACAGGATGTCCCAAGGTCACATGCTGGCAGACGTGGTGGCGATCATCGGTACAGCCCTCCTTGGGGTTTTCCCATTTTTGGGGTTTTTTCCCCAGTTTTGGGATCTCCCTCCCCGGTTAGGGTCTCCTTCCTCATTTTTGGGGTTTTTTCCAAATTTTTTGGGGTTTTTTTCCCAATTTTTGGGGTTTTTTTTTCCCATTTTGGGGTTTTTTTTCTCCAATTTAGGGTTTTTTTCCTCCAATTTTGGGGTTATTTTTTCTCCCCTTTTGGGGTTTTCCCCCATTTTTGGGGTTTTTTCCCCCATTTTTGGGATCTCCCTCCCCGTTTAGGGTCTCCTGCCTCATTTTTGGGGTTTTTTCCAAATTTTTGGGGTTTTTTTTCCCCATTTCTAGGGGTTTTTTTCTCCAATGTTGGGGGTTTTTCCAAATTTTTTGGGGTTTTTTTTCCCATTTTTGGGGGTTTTTTTTTCCATTTTTGGGGTTTTTCCCCAGTTTTGGGATCTCCCTCCCCGGTTAGGGTCTCCTTCCTCATTTTTGGGGTTTTTTCCAAATTTTTTGGGGTTTTTTCCCATTTTTGGGGTTGTTTTCTCCAATTTTGGGGTTTTTTCCCCCATTTTTGGGGGTTTTTTTCTCCAATTTTGGGGTTTTCTCCCCAGTTTTGGGTTCCCCCTCCCCTTTTAGGGTCTCCTCCCTCATTTTGGGGTTTTTTTCCCCCATTTTGGGGTTTTTTTTCTCCATTTTTGGGGTATTTTTCCCCATTTTTGGGGTTGTTTTCTCCAATTTTGGGGTTTTTTTCCCCATTTTTGGGATCTCCCTCCCCGTTTAGGGTCTCCGTCCTCATTTTGGGGTTTTTTCTCCAGTTTTGGGGGTTTTTTTTCCTCCAATTTTGGGTTTTTTCCCAATTTTTGGGGGTTTTTTTTCCCCCATTTTGGGGGTTTTTTTCTCCATTTTTGGGGGTTTTTTTTCTCCAGTTTTGGGGTTTTTTTTTCTCCAGTTTTGGGGTTTTTTCCAAATTTTTTTGGGTTTTTTCCCCATTTTTGGGGTTTTCCCCCATTTTTGGGATCTCCCTCCCCTTTTAGGGTCTCCTGCCTCATTTTTGGGGTTTTTTTCCTCCAATTTTGGGGGGTTTTCCCCATTTTTGGGATCTCCCTCCCCGTTTAGGGTCTCCTCCCTCATTTTTGGGGTTTTTTCCTCATTTTTTGGGGTTTTTTTCCTCCAATTTTGGGGGTTTTTTCCCCCATTTTTGGGGTTTTTTCTCCAATTTTGGGGTATTTTTCCCCCATTTTGGATTTTTTTGTCCCCTTTTGGGTTTTTTCTCCCTTTTTTGGGGTTTTTCCCCAGTTTTGGGATCTCCCTCCCTGTTTAGGGTCTCCTGCCTTGTTTTTGGGGTTTTTTCTCCCATTTTTGGGGGTTTTTTTCCCCATTTCTAGGGGTTTTTTTCTCCAATTTTGGGGTTTTTTCCCTCCATTTTTGGGGTTTTTGGGATCTCCCTCCCCGTTTAGGGTCTCCTTCCTCATTTTGGGGTTTTTTCTCCAGTTTTGGGGTTTTTTTTTCCTCCAATTTTGCGGTTTTTCCCAATTTTTGGGGTTTTTTTTCCCCATTTTGGGGGTTTTTTTCCCATTTTTGGGGGTTTTTTTCTCCATTTTTGGGGTTTTTCCCCATTTTTGGGGGTTTCTTTTCTCCAGTTTTGGGGTTTTTTCCAAATTTTTTTTTGTTTTTTCCCCATTTTTGGGGTTTTCCCCCATTTTTGGGATCTCCCTCCCCTTTTGGGGTCTCCTTCCTCATTTTTGGGGTTTTTCCCCATTTTTGGGGTTTTTTCTCCAATTTTGGGGTTTTTTCCCCAGTTTTGGGATCTCCCTCCCTTTTGGGGTCTCCTTCCTCATTTTTGGGGTTGTTTTCTCCAATTTAGGGGTTTGTTTCCCCATTTTGGGGTTTTTTTTTCCTCCAATTTAGGGTTTTTTTCTCCAATTTTGGGTTTTTTTCCCCCATTTTGGGGTTTTTTCACCAATTTTGGGGGTTTTTCTCCATTTTTGGGATCTCCTTGCTCATTTTGGGGTCTTTTTTCTCCATTTTGGGGGTTTTTTCCCCCATTTTTGGGGTTTTTTTCTCCAATTTTGGGGTTTTTTTCCCAGTTTTGCGTCTCCTTTTTGGGTCTCCTTGTTCATTTTTGGGGTTTTTTCCCCATTTTTGGGATTCCCCTCCCCTTTTGGGGTCTCCTTGTTCATTTTTGGGGTTTTTTCCCCATTTATGGGGTTATTTTTTCTCCCCTTTTGAGTCTCCTGCCCCAATTTTGGGGTTTTTCCCCCCATTTTTGGGATCTCCCTCCCCTTTTGGGGTCTCCTTCCTCATTTTTGGGGTTTTTTTTCCCATTTTTGGGGTTTTTTCCCCCATTTTTGGGATCTCCCTCCCCTTTTGGGGTCTCCTTCCTCATTTTAGGTTTTATTTTCCTCCAATTTTGGGGTTTTTTCCCATTTTTGGGATCTCTTTCCCCCATTTTTGGGATCTCTTCCTCCATTTCGGGATCTCCTTCCCACCCTATTTTTGGGATTCCTCCCTCTTTGTGGGATTTCTCCCCTTTTAGGTTTTCCCTCCCATTTTGGGGTCTCTTCTCCCATTCTTTGGGGTCCTCCCTCCCCATTTTAGGATTTCCCTCCCCATTTTAGGATCTCCTCCCACTCTCTTTTCTCCTTCTTCCCCTATTTTTGGGGTTCCTTCCCTCTTTGTGGGATTTCTTCCCTTTTGGGATTTCCCTCCCCTCTTACACTCTCCTTCCCCATTTTAGGCTCTCCTTCCCCTTTTTGGGGTCTCCTTCCTTTTTAGGATTCTCCTCCCCCTTTTTCGGGTTCTCCTCTCCTTTGGGGTGTTTTTTCCCATCCCAACACCAATTTCCCACTTTCTCACCCCAATTTTGGGATCCCCTGACCCAATTTTAGGATCCCCTGACCCAATTTTGGGATCCCCTGACCCAATTTTAGGATCCCCTGACCCAATTTTGGGATCCCCTGACCCAATTTTGGTATCCCCTAACCCCATTTTAGGGTCTCTCTCCCATTTTAGGATTCCCTAACCCCATTTTGGGGTTTCTCCCCCAATTTTGGGATCCCCTAACCCCATTTTAGGGTCTCTCCCCAATTTTAGGATCCCCTAACCCCATTTTAGGATCTCTCCCCAATTTTGGGATCCGCTAACCCCATTTTAGGGTCTCTCCCCCCGTTTTGGGATCCCCTAACCCCCTTTGGGATCCCCTAACCCCCTTTGGGATCCCCTAACCCCATTTAGGATCCCCTCACCCCATTTAGGATCCCCTAACCCCATTTGGGATCCCCTCACCCCATTTTAGGGTCTCTCCCCCATTTTAGGATCCCCTAACCCCATTTTAGGGTCTCTCCCCCATTTTAGGATCCCCTAACCCCATTTTAGGATCCCCTAACCCCCTTTGGGATCCCCTAACCCCCTTTGGGATCCCCTAACCCCATTTAGGATCCCCTAACCCCATTTGGGATCCCCTAACCCCATTTGGGATCCCCTAACCCCATTTGGGATCCCCTAACCCCCTCTGGGATCCCCTAACCCCATCTGGGATCCCCTAACCCCATTTAGGATCCTCTAACCCCATTTAGGATCCCCTAACCCCTTTGGGATCCCCTCACCCCATTTTAGGATCTCTCCCCCATTTTAGGATCCCCTAACCCCATTTAGGATCCCCTAACCCCATTTTAGGATCCCCTAACCCCATTTAGGATCCCCTAACCCCCTTTGGGATCCCCTAACCCCATTTTAGGGTCCTCTCACCCCATTTGGGATCCCCTAACCCCATTTTAGGATCCCCTCACCCCATTTTAGGATCCCCTAACCCCATTTGGGATCCCCTAACCCCATTTGGGATCCCCTAACCCCATTTAGGATCCCCTAACCCCATTTGGGATCCCCTAACCCCATTTGGGATCCCCTAACCCCCTTTGGGATCCCCTAACCCCATTTAGGATCCCCTCACCCCCTTTGGGATCCCCTAACCCCATTTGGGATCCCCTCACCCTCTTTGGGATCCCCTAACCCCATTTGGGATCCCCTAACCCCATTTGGGATCCCCTAACCCCATTTGGGATCCCCTAACCCCATTTAGGATCCCCTAACCCCATTTGGGATCCCCTAACCCCATTTAGGATCCCCTAACCCCATTTGGGATCCCCTCACCCCATTTAGGATCCCCTAACCCCCTTTGGGATCCCCTAACCCCCTTTGGGATCCCCTAACCCCATTTGGGATCCCCTCACCCCATTTGGGATCCCCTCACCCCATTTTAGGATCCCCTAACCCCATCTGGGATCCCCTAACCCCATTTGGGATCCCCTAACCCCATTTAGGATCCCCTAACCCTCATTTGGGATCCCCTAACCCCATTTGGGATCCCCTCACCCCATTTAGGATCCCCTAACCCCATTTGGGATCCCCTAACCCCATTTTAGGATCCCCTCACCCCATTTAGGATCCCCTAACCCCATTTGGGATCCCCTAACCCCATTTAGGATCCCCTAACCCCATTTAGGATCCCCTAACCCCCTTTGGGATCCCCTAACCCCATTTAGGATCCCCTAACCCCATTTGGGATCCCCTAACCCCCTTTGGGATCCCCTCACCCCATTTAGGATCCCCTAACCCCATTTGGGATCCCCTCACCCCATTTAGGATCCCCTAACCCCCTTTGGGATCCCCTAACCCCATTTTAGGATCCCCTCACCCCATTTGGGATCCCCTCACCCCATTTAGGATCCCCTCACCCCATTTGGGATCCCCTAACCCCATTTGGGATCCCCTAACCCCATTTGGGATCCCCTAACCCCATTTTAGGATCTCTCACCCCATTTTAGGATCCCCTCACCCCCTTTTCCCCCGCAGGCACTCAGGACATCGTGTTCGGGGAGGTGGATCGATGAGGAGCTGCCGCTCGGTTTTGGGATCTTCCCACCCCTCGTTTCGAGTCCAAGAAATCCTAAATCCGGCCCTGAGTGTCCCTTTGTCACCCTTTGTCCCTTTTGTCCCCTTTTTGTCCCCCTTTGTCACCCTTTGTCCCCAAATTTCTGTCCCCTCTCCGGATTTCCCCTTCCCTGGGGCCACCAGGGACTCTTTTGGGGTCTTCCCACTCCTAATTTTGAGTTAAATAAATCCTAAATCGGGCCCTGAGTGTCCCTTTTGTCCCTTTGTCACCTCTTTGTCCCTTTTGTCCCTTTTGTCACCCCCTTGTCACCCCCTTGTCCCCAAATTTCCCTCCTCCCTCCATATTTCCCCTTCCCTGGGGGCTCTTTGGGGTTCTTCCACCCTCATTTCCCACCCCAAATAAATCCTAAATCGGGCCCTGAGTGTCCCCTTTGTCACCTTTTGTCCCCTTTTGTCCCCCTTTGTCACCCCTTTGTCACCCCACTGTCCCCTTTGTCCCCAAATTTCCCTCCTCCCTCCATATTTCCCCTTCCCTGGGGTTTCTTTTGGGTTCTTCCCACTCATTTCCCACCCCAAATAAATCCTAAATCGGGCCCTGAGTGTCCCTTTTGTCCCTTTGTACCTCTTTGTCCCTTTTGTCACCAATGTCCCCCAGATTTCCCTCCTCCCTCCGGATTCCCCCTTCCCTGGGGTTTCTTCTGGGGTCTTCCCACTCCTAATTTTGAGTTAAATAAATCCTAAATCGGATCCTGAGCGTCCCTTTTGTCCCTTTTGTCACCTCTTCATCCCTTTTCTCCCCTTTTTGTCCCCCTTTGTCCCCCAATTTCCCTCCCCGGGAGCCTCCAGGGGTCTCCCTCCCCCCAGATTCGGGGTTCGGTGGCCTCGGGTGACACTTGGGGACAGCGGAAGGCAGGCAGGGGAAGTGGGGGGAGGGGCCGGCGCTGTGGTCACCCCGCTCGTGACCGAGGGGACACCGCGGGGACATCATGGGGACAGCGGGCTGCCGCTGGCTGCTGGCGCTGGCGCTGCTGGGGGGAGCTGGCCTGGCTGAAGGTGGGGACAGAGGGGACAGAGGGGACAGAATGGGGACAGAGGGGATTTGGGGTGGCCAGGGAATTTTGGGGCTCCAGGAAATGGGGGAGATCTCAGGGATTTGGGGTTCCAGGAAACTGGGGGGGATTTGGAAGATTTTGGGGATTTGGGGTGTCCAGGAAATTGGGGATTTGGGGGATTTTGAGGATTTTGGGGTTCCAGGAAATTAGGGGGATTTGGAAGATTTTGGGGATTTGGGGTGTCCAGGAAATAGGGGAGACCTCGGGGATTTGGGGTGTCCAGGAAATTGGGGATTTGGGGGATTTTGGGGATTTGGGGGATCCAGGAAATTGGGGATCCAGGAAATGGGGGATCTCAGGGATTTGGGGTGTCCAGGAAATTGGGGGATTTGGAGGATTTGGGGGATCCAGGAAGTGGGGGCAGAGCTCGGGGATTTGGGGTTCTAGGAAATTGGGGTGTCCAGGGGATTTTGGGGCTCCAGGAAATGGGGGAGATCTCGGGGATTTGGGGTTCCAGGAAATTGGGGGGATTTGGGGATTTGGGGGATTTGGAAGATTTTGTGGGTTTGGGCAATCCAGGAAATGGGGGAGACCTCGGGGATTTGGGGTGTCCAGGAAATTGGGGATTTGGGGGATTTTGAGGATTTGGGGTGTCCAGGAAATTGGGGTGTCCAGGGGATTTTGGGGATCCAGGAAATTGGGGGACTTTGGGGATTTGGGGGATTTGGGGGATCCAGGAAGTGGGGGAGATCTCAGGGATTTGGGGTGTCCAGGAAATTGGGGACTTTGGGGATTTGGGGGATTTTGAGGATTTTGGGGATTTGGGGTTCCAGGAAATTGGGCAATCCAGGAAATGGGGGAGTTTCAGGAGATTTGGGGGATTTGGGGTGATGGGAAATGGGGGATCCAGGAAATGGGGGATCTCGGGGATTTTGGGGTTCCAGGAAATTGGGGTGTCCAGGGGATTTTGGGGATCCAGGAAATGGGGGAGATCTCAGGGATTTGGGGTTCCAGGAAATTGGGGGGATTTGGGGGATTTGGGGGATTTGGAGGATTTTGGGGATTTGGGGGATCCAGGAAATGGGGGCAGAGCTCAGGGATTTGGGGTTCTAGGAAATTGGGGGACTTTGGGGATTTGGGGGATTTGGGGGATCCAGGAAGTGGGGGAGATCTCGGGGATTTGGGGTGCCAGGAAATTGGGGGACTTTGGGGGATTTGGGGGATCCAGGGAAGTGGGAGCAGAGCTCAGGGATTTGGGGTGTCCAGGAAATTGGGGGACTTTGGGGATTTGGGGGATTTGGAAGATTTTGGGGATTTGGGAGATCCAGGAAATTGGGCAATCCAGGAAATGGGGGAGTTTTAGGAGATTTGGGTTGATGGGAAATGGAGGAGCCAGGAAATGGGGGATCTCGGGGATTTGGGGTGTCCAGGGGATTTTGGGGTTCCAGGAAATTGGGGGACTTTGGGGGATTTGGAAGATTCTGGGGATTTGGGGGATCCAGGAAATTGGGGATCCAGGAAATGGGGGAGATCTCAGGGATTTGGGGTGTCCAGGAAATTGGGGACTTTGGGGATTTGGGGGATTTTGAGGATTTTGGGGATTTGGGGGATCCAGGAAATGGGGGAGACCTCGGGGATTTGGGGTGTCCAGGGAATTGGGGGATTTGGAGGATTTGGGGGATTTGGGGGATCCAGGAAGTGGGGGAGGTCACAGGGATTTGGGGGATCCAGGAAATCGGGGTGATGGGGAAGCGGGGGGGAAATGGGGGAGAGCTCAGGGATTTGGGGTGGCCAGGAAATGGGGGGATTTTGGGGGATTTGGGGGATCCAGGAAGTGGGGGAGGTCTTGGGGATTTGGGGTCCAGGGGATTTGGGGTCCAAGGGGATTTGGGGTCCATGGGATTTGGGGTCCAAGGGGATTTGGGGATGCATGGGATTTGGGGTCCATGGGATTTGGGGTCCAGGGGATTTGGGGTCCATGGGATTTGGGGTCCATGGGATTTGGAGTCCTGGGGATTTGGGGTCCAGGGGATTTGGGGTCCAAGGGGATTTGGGGTCCATGGGATTTGGGGTCCATGGGATTTGGGGTCCAAGGGATTTGGGGTCTTGGGGATTTGGGGTCCATGGGATTTGGGGTCCCAGGATGGGTCACAGCTCCTTCCCCGGTGGTCTTGGATTTCGGGGTGACCCAGAGCCGGGCGCAGCCCCCCGGGGGTCACCCAGAGGAGTTCCAGATGTCACCCTGAGGGGTCCTGGGGTCACCCAGAGGAGTCAGACGGATCCCGGGGGTCACCGAGAGGGGTCACTCAGAGGGTCCTGGGGTCACCCTGAGGGGTCCCAGGGTCACCCGGATGAGTTACAGGTGTCACCTAGAGGGGTCACCCAGACGAGTCCCGGGGGTCACTCAGAGGGTCCCGGCTGTCACCCAAAGGGGTCACCCAGAGGGTCCTGGGTGTCACCTAAAGGGGTCACCCAGAGGGGTCACCCAAACGAGTTCCTGGGGTAACCTAGAGGGGTCATCTCGAGGGGTCATGGGGTCACCCAGAGGAGTTCCGGGGGTCACCCTGAGGGGTCCTGGGGTCACCCAGAGGGGCCACCCCTGAGAGTCCCAGGGTCACCCAGAGGGTCACCCAGAGGCTCCTGGGGGTCACCCAGAGGGTCCTGGAGTCACCCTGAGGAGTTCCGGGGGTCACCCAGAGGGTCACCCAGACGAGTCCTGGGGGTCACCCAGAGGGTCAGCCTGAGGGTCCTGGGGGTCACCTAAAGGGGTCCCGGGGGTCACCCAGACGAGTCCCAGGGGTCACCCAGAGGGTCCCGGGTGTCACCCAGAGGGGTCACTCAGAGGGTCCTGGGGGTCACCTAGAGGGGTCACCCAAAGGGGTCACCCTGAGGGTCCCGGGGTCACCTAGAGGGGTCACCCAGACGAGTCCCGGGGGTCACTCAGAGGGTCCCGGGGTCACCCAGAGGGGTCACCCAGAGGTCCTGGGGTCACCAGAGGGACCAGAGGGTCCCAGGGGTCACCCAAAGGGGTCACCCAGAGGGTCTGGGCTCACCCAGAGGGGTCACCCAGAGGGTCCCAGGGGTCACCCAAAGGGGTCACCCAGAGGGTCCCAGGGGTCACCCAAAGGGGTCACCCAGAGGGTCCCAGGGGTCACCCAGAGGCTCCCGGGGTCACCTAGAGGGGTCACCCAGAGGGGTCACCCTGAGGATCCTGGGGTCACCCAGAGGGGTCACCTAAAGGGGTCACCCAGAGGCTCCTGGGGTCACCCAAAGGGGTCCCAGGGGTCACCCAGAGGGTCCCAGGGGTCACCCAGAGGGGTCACCCAGAGGGGTCACCCAGAGGGTCCCAGGGGTCACCCTGAGGATCCTGGGGTCACCCAGAGGGGTCACCCTGAGAGTCCCAGGGTCACCCAGAGGGTCACCCAGAGGCTCCTGGGGTCACCCAGAGGGTCCCAGGGGTCACCCAGAGGCTCCCGGGGTCACCCAGAGGGGTCACCCTGAGGGTCCCAGGGTCACCCAGAGGGGTCACCCAGAGGCTCCTGGGGTCACCCAAAGGGGTCCCAGGGGTCACCCAGAGGGTCCTGGAATCACCCTGAAGTTCGGGGTCACCCAGAGGGTCACCCAGACGAGTCCCGGGGGTCCCAGAGGGTCACCAGAGGGTCTGGGGGTCCCTAAAGGGGTCCGGGTCACCCAGAGAGTCCCAGGGGTCACCAGAGGGTCCGGGCACAGAGGGGTCCAGAGGGTCCTGGGTGTCCCTAGAGGGGTCACCCAGACCACCCTGAGAGCCCAGGGTCACCAAAGGGGTCACCCAGAGGGTGGGGTCACCTGGGGATCCTGAGTCACCCTGAGCCCCGGGTCACCTAGAGGGGTACCAGAGGGTCTGGGGGTAATAAAGGGGTCCGGGGTCACCCAGAGCCTGGGGTCACCTAGAGGGTCGGGTGTCACCCAAAGGGGTCACCTAGAGGGGTCACCCAGAGGGGCCACCCTGAGGGTCCCGGGTGTCACCCAGAGGGGTCACCCAGAGGCTCCTGGGGTCACCCAGAGGCTCCTGGGGTCACCCAGAGGGTCCCAGGGGTCACCCAGAGGGTCCCGGGGTCACCCAGAGGGTCACCCAGAGGGTCACCCAGAGGCTCCTGGGGTCACCCAGAGGGTCCCAGGGGTCACCCAGAGGGTCACCCAGAGGGTCCCGGGGGTCACCCAGAGGGTCACCCAGAGGGTCACCCAGAGGGTCACCCAGAGGCTCCCGGGGCTCCCCAGCCTCACTCCCACCCCCCACCGCTCATCCCACCGCTGCCTCCAGCGCCACCCAAGGTGACACCGCCACACCCTCCCCCGCCCCCTGCGGTGCCACACCCCCCCGAGCGTGTCCCCACCGGGTGCCACCACCCCCTGCCCGTCTGGGGACCCCTGAGCCCCCCAAAAACCCCCGCAGGGTCCCTGGTGGAGCCCGAGATCTGCTACGTGCTGGACGCCATCCTCTTCCTCTACAGCCTCATCCTCACCGGCCTCTACTGCCGCCTCAAGGTGGGGGGGGACACCCCCTGAACCCCCTTTTTCTGGGGGGCGATCCCCATTTCCGGGGGGTCTTCAGGCCTTCCCCTCCCCGGATTGGGTTGTTTTTTTTTTTTCCCCCCGATTTTTTATTTCGTTTTTTTCGCTTTTTTCCTCCTTTTTCGCACCAGATCGTGGCTCGGCGAGCGCGGCGAGCGCCTGAGCAGGTAGGGGGTGGGGAGGGGGATTTTTGGGGGGTCTTGGGGGGATTTTGGGGGGTCCTGGGGGGAATTTGGGGGTCCTGGGAGAGAATTTAGGGGGCCCGGAGGGATTTTTGGGGGTCCTGGCGGGGAATTTATGTGTTCTAGGGAAGAATTTTGGGGTCCTGGAGGGAATTTGGGGGGTCCTGGGGGGGAATTTTGGGGTCCAGGGGGAATCTGGGGGGTCCTGGGGAGGATTTGGGGGTCCTGGGAGAGAATTTAGGGGGTCTGGAGGGCATTTTGGGGGTCCTGGGGAGAATTTGGAGGTCCTGGAGGGGGATTTTGGGGTTCTGGGATGAATTTGGGGGTCCCGGGTGGAGTTTTGGGGGTCTGCGGGGGAATTTTGGGAGTTCTGGGGGGGGAATTTGGGGGTCCTGAGGGGAATTTTGGGGGTCCTGGTGAAGATTTTGGGGTCCTGGAGAGAATTTTGGGGTCCTGGAGGGAATTTGGGGGTCCTAGGGGGGATTTTGGCGTCCTGGGGTGGATTTGGGGGGTACTGGGAGGAAATTTGGGGGTCCTTGGGGGAATTTTGGGGTTCTGGTGAGGATTTTGGGGTCCTGGAGAGAATTTGGGGGTCCTGGAGGCGGATTTTGGGGTCCTTGGGGGAATTTTGGGGATCCAGGGGGAATTTGGGGCTCCTGGGTTGATTTTGGGGGTCCTGGGGGGAATTTGGGGGTCCCGGGTGGAGTTTTGGGGGTCTGCGGGGGAATTTTGGGAGTTCTGGGAGGGAATTTTTGGGGTCCTTGGGGGAATTTTGGGGGTCCTGGTGAGGATTTTGGGGTCCTGGAGGGAATTTTGGGGATCCAGGGGGAATTTGGGGGTCCTGGGAAGGATTTTGGGGTCCTGGGGGAGAATTTTTAGGTCCGGGGGGGAAATTTGGGGTCCTGGGGGCGATTTTGGGGCTCCGGGGGGATTTTGAGGGTTCCAGGGAGGATTTTGGGGTCCTGGGGGGAATTTGGGGGTCCTGGGACGAATTGGGGTCCTAGAGGGGATTTTGGGGCTCCAGGGGGGAATTTGGGGCTCCTGGGTTGATTTTGGGGGTCCTGGGGGGGAATTTGGGCTCCTGGGGTGATTTTGGGGGTCCCGGGGTGGATTTTGGGTGTCTGGGGAGGAACTTGGGGTTCTGTGGGGATTTTGGGGGTCCTGGGGGGAATTTGGAGGTCTGGAGAGAACTTTGGGGATCCAGGGGGCATTTTGGGGGTCCTGGAGGGGAATTTGGGGTCCCGGCTGGAGTTTTGGGGGTCCCGGGGGGAATTTTGGGAGTTCTGGGGGGGAATGTAGTGGTCCTAGGGGGGATTTCGGGGTCCTGGGAAGGGTTTTGGGGTCCCAGGGGAATTTGAGGCTCCTGGGAGAGAATTTAGGGGGCCTGGAGGGATTTTTTTGGGGGTCCTGGAGAGAATTTGGGGGTCCCGGGGGGAATTTGGGGTCTGGGAGGATTTTGGGGGCTCCTGGGTGGAATTTGGGGGTCCTAGGGGGAATTTTGGCATCCCGGGCTGGAGTTTTGGGGTTCTGGGGGGAATTTTGGGGCTCCTGGGTTGATTTTGGGGGTCCTGGGTGGAATTTGGAGGTCCTGGGGCGATTTTGGGGTCCTGGGGAGGATTTTGGGGTCCCGGGGTGGATTTTGGAGGTCTGGAGAGAACTTTGGGGATCCCGGGGAGGATTTTGGGGATCCCGGGGAGGAATTTAGGGATCCCGGGGTGGATTTTGGGGTCCCGGGGTGGATTTTGGGTATCCCGGGGTGGATTTTGGGGTCCTGGGGAGGATTTTGGGGATCCCGGGGTGGATTTTTGGGGATCCTGGGGTGGATTTTGGGGATCCTGGGGGTGGATTTTGGGGATCCCGGGGAGGATTTTGGGGATCCCGGGGTGGATTTTGGGTGTCCGGGGAGGATTTTGGGGTCCTGGGGTGGATTTTGGGGTCCCGGGGAGGATTTTGGGGTCCTGGGGTGGATTTTGGGGTCCCGGGGAGGATTTTGGGGTCCTGGGGTGGATTTTGGGGTCCCGGGGAGGATTTTGGGGATCCCGGGGAGGATTTTGGGGATCCCGGGGAGGATTTTGGGTGTCCTGGGGTGGATTTTGGGGATCCCGGGGTGGATTTTTGGGGTCCCGGGGTGGATTTTGGGTGTCCCGGGGTGGATTTTGGGGTCCTGGGGTGGATTTTGGGGTCCCGGGGAGGATTTTGGGGATCCCGGGGAGGATTTTGGGGTCCCGGGCAGGATTTTGGGTGTCCTGGGGAGCATTTTTGGGTCCCGGGGTGGATTTTGGGGTTTTGGGGTGCTGTGGGTGTGTCCGGTTGTTCTTCCCCCCAAAAAACCCCCAAAGCACTTTCGCTTTCCCTTCCCGCCGCAGAAAGAAGAAACTCTTTACGCTGTGAGTCACTCGGGGGAAGTTCTGTCCGGCGGGGATTTTGGGGTGTCCGGGGGGGGTGACACAGCCCGGGGTGTGCCTGTCCTTGGGGTGACACAGCCTGGGGGGTCCTGGGGGGTGACACATCCCCCAGGGTGTGCCTGTCCCTGTTTTGGGGTGACACATCCCGGGGTGTCCCTGTCCCTGTTTTGGGTTGTCCCTGTCCCAGGTGTCCCTGTTTTGGGGTGACACATCCCAGCCGGGGGGTCCCTGTTTTGGGGTGACACAGCCCGGGGTGTCCCTGTCCTGGGGTGACACAGCCTGGGGTGTCCTGGTGGGGTGACACATCCCCCAGGGTGTGCCTGTCCTGTTTTGGGGTGTCCCTGTCCTTGGTGTGTCCCTGTCCTGGTTGGGGTGACACAGCCCGGGGTGTCCCTGTCCCTGTCCTGGGGTGTCCCTGTTTTGGGGTGACACATCCTGTCCTGCGGTGTCCCTGTCCTGTTTTGGGGTGACACATCCTGGGGGTGTTCCTGTCCTGGTGGGGTGACACATCCCCCAGGGTGTGCCTGTCCCTGTTTTGGGGTGTCCCTGTCCCAGGTGTCCCTGTTTTGGGGTGACACAGCCCGGGGTGTCCCTGTCCTTGGGGTGTCCCCGTCCCTGTTTTGGGGTGACAAATCCTAGGAGGGTCCCTGTTCTGGGGTGACACATCCCAGGGTGTCCCTGTCCTGTTTTGGGGTGTCCCTGTCCCAGGTGTCCCTGTCCCTGTTTGGGGTGACACATCCCGGGGTGTCCCTGTCCTGTTTTGGGGTGTCCCTGTTTTGGGGTGACACATCCTGGGGGGTCCTGGTTTGGAGTGACACATCCTGGGGATGTCCCTGTCCTGTTTGGGGTGTCCCTGTCCCTGTTTTGGGGTGACACATCTCGAGCATGTCCTTGTTCTGGGGTGTCCCTGTCCTGGGGTGTCCCTGTCCTGTTTTGGGGTGACAAATCCTTGGAGGGTCCCTGTTCTGGGGTGACACATCCCGGGGGTGTCCCTGTCCTGTTTTGGGGTGTCCCTGTCCCAGGTGTCCCTGTTTTGGAGTGTCCCTGTCCCTGTTTTGGGGTGACACATCCCGGGGTATCCCTGTCCCAGGTGTCCCTGTTCCTGTTTTCGGGTGACAAATCCTAGGAGGGTCTCTGTTTTGGGGTGACACATCCTGGATGGGGGTGACACGTCCTGGGGGGGTCCTTGTCCCAGGGGTGACATGTCCTGGGGTGTTCCTGTCCTGTTTTGGGGTGACACATCCAGCCGGGGGTGTCCCTCTCCCAGGTGTCCCTGTCCCTGGTTGGGGTGACACATCCCAGGGTGTCCCTGTCCCTGTCCCTGTCCCTGTCCTTGTCCACCCCCGCTGTCCCCAATGACCCCAGGTGCCCCAAATTCAGGGTGACAGTGACAGTGGGGGGTGTGACGGTGACAGTGGGGGTGACAACGGTGGTGACACCGGGGGGTGACAGCGGGAAGTGACAGTGACACTGGGGGTGACACAGGGGTGAAAGGGAGTGTGACAGTGACACTGGGGGGTGACAGTGGGGGTGACAGTGGCACTGGGGGTGACATTGGGTGGGTGACACTGGGTGGGTGTCACTCTGATGTCACTCTGGTGTCACTCTGGGTGTCACTGGTGTCACTCTAGTGTCACTAGTGTCACTCTGGTGTCATTGGGTGGGTGACAATCTGGGTGTCACTCTGGTGTCACTTAGGTGTCACTGGGTGGGTGACAATCTGGGTGTCACTCTGGTGTCACTCTGGTGTCACTCTAGTGTCGCTAGTGTCACTCTGGTGTCATTGGGTGGGTGACAATCTGGGTGTCACTCTGGTGTCACTCTGGTGTCACTCTGGTGTCACTCTGGTGTCACTGGTGTAACTCTGGGTGTCACTCTGGGTGACAATCTGCTGTCACTCTGGTGTCACTCTGGTGTCACTGGTGTAACTCTGGGTGTCACTCTGGTGTCACTCTGGTGTCACTGGGTGGGTGACAATCTGAGTATCACTCTGATGTCACTCTGGGTGACAATCTGCTGTCACTCTGGTGTCACTCTGGTGTCACCCTGGTGTCACTCTGGAGTCACTCTGAGTGTCACTCTGGTGTCACCGTGTCACTGGGTGGGTAACAATCTGCTGTCACTCTGGGTGACAATCTGCTGTCACTCTGGTGTCACTCTGGTGTCACTGGTGTCACTTAGGTGTCGCTGGGTGGTTGACAATCTGGGTGACACTCCGGTGTCACTCTGGTGTCACTCTGGGTGACAATCTGGTGTCACTCTGGTGTCACTCTGGTGTCACTGGTGTCACTCTGGTGTCACTGGTGTAACTCTGGGTGTCACTCTGGGTGACAATCTGCTGTCACTCTGGTGTCACTCTGGTGTCACTCTGGTGTCACTGGTGTAACTGGGTGTCACTCTGGAGTCACTGCTGTCACTATAGTGTCACTCTGGTGTCACTCTGGTGTCACCCTGGTGTCACCCTGGTGTCACTGGGTGGGTGTGACTGTGGTGTCACTCTGGGTGTCACCCTGGGTGGGTGACAATCTGGGTGTCACTTTGGTGTCACTCTGGTGTCACTTAGGTGTCACTCTGATATCACTCAGGGTGTCACTGGTGTCACTGGTGTCACTGGTGTCACTCTGGTGTCACTCTGGTGTCACTGGTTGGGTGACAATCTGAGTGTCACTCTGATGTCAGTCTGGGTGACAATCTGGTGTCAGTCTGATGTCACTCCGATGTCACTCTGGTGTCACTCTAATGTCACTCCGGTGTCACCCTGGTGTCACTCCGATGTCACCCTGGTGTCACTCCGGTGTCACACCGATGTCACTCTGATGTCACTCTGGGTCACTCTGGTGTAACTGGTGTCACTCTGGTGTCACTGGGTGGGTGACAATCTGAGTGTCACTCTAGTGTCACTCCGATGTAACTCTGGTGTCACCCTGGTGTCACCCTGGTGTCACTCTAGTGTCACTCTGGTGTCACTGGTGTCACTCTAGTGTCACTCTGGTGTCACTGGTGTCACTCTGAGTGTCACTCTAGTGTCACTCCGATGTAACTCTGGTGTCACTCTGGTGTCACTCCGATGTCACTCCGGTGTCACTCCGATGTCACTCTGGTGTCACTGGTGTCACTCTGGTGTCACCCTGGTGTCACCCTGGTGTCACTCCGGTGTCACTCTGGTGTCACTCTAGTGTCACCCTGGTGTCACCCTGGTGTCACTCCGGTGTCACTCTGGTGTCACTCTAGTGTCACTCTGGTGTCACTGGTGTCACTCTGGGTGTCACTCTAGTGTCACTCCGGTGTCGCTGGTGTCACCCAGGTGTCACTCTGGGTCACGCTCCCCTCTCCCCGCAGGGTCTCAGCTCTGAGCACCAGGAGACCTACGAGACTCTGCAGATCAAACACTCCTGACACCCAGTGTCCCCAGTGTCCCCAAATGTCCCCAGTGTCCCCAGTGTCCCCAATGTCCCCAAATGTCCCCAATGTCCCCAACCCTGAACATCCCCAACTCCAGAATGTCCCCAACCTCTGTCCCCTGTGTCCCCAACCCCCAAATGTCCCCAATGTCCCCAACCCCAGAATGGCCCCAATGTCCCCAACCCCAGAATGTCCCCAACCCATGAATGTCCCCAACCCCCAATGTCCCCAGCCCTGAATGTCCCCTCTGTGTCCTCAAACCCAATTTCTCCCAGTTTGATTAATTAAAATAACCCATTTCTCCCAGTTTAATAAATTCAAAACCTCATTTCTCCCAGTTTAATTAATAAAAAAACTTCATTTCTCCCAGTTTAATTAATAAAAACTCAATTTCTCCCAGTTTAATTAATTCAAAACCCAATTTCTCCCAGTTTCATTAATAAAAAAACTTCATTTCTCCCAGTTTAATTTATAAAAACTCAATTTCTCCCGGTTTAATTAATTCAAATAACCCATTTCTCCCAGTTTAATTAATTAAAATAACCCATTTCTCCCAGTTTAATTAATTAAAAAACTCAATTTATCCCAGTTTAATTAATAAAAATAACCCATTTCTCCCCATTTAATTAATGAAAAACTCAATTTCTCCCAGTTTAATTAATTAAAATAACCCATTTCTCCCAGTTTAATTAATTCAAAACCCAATTTCTCCCAGTTTAATTAATAAAAACTCAATTTCTCCCAGTTCAATTAATAAAAATAACCAATTTCTCCTAGTTTAATTAATTAAAAGCCCCAATTTCTCCCAGTTTGATTAATTAAAAAACTCAATTTCTCCCAGTTTAATTAATTAAAATCCCCAATGTCTCCCAGTTTGATTAATTAAAAAACTCAATTTCTCCCAGTTTAATTAATGAAAAACCACAATTTCTCCCAGTTTAATTAATGAAAAACCCATTTTCTCCCAGTTTAATTAATAAAAACTCAATTTCCCCCAGTTAAATTAATTAAAAACCCCAATTTCTCCCAGTTTAATTAATGAAAAATCAATTTCTCCCCATTTAATTAATTAAAATAACCCATTTCTCCCAGTTTGATTAATTAATAAACTCAATTTCATCCAGTTTAATTAATTAAAATAACCCATTTCTCCCAGTTTAATTAATAAAAACTTCATTTCTTCCAGTTTAATTAATGAAAACTCAATTTCTCCCAGTTTAATTCAAATAACCCATTTCTCCCAGTTTGATTAATTAAAAAACTCAATTTCATCCAGTTTAATTAATTAAAAACCCCAATTTCTCCCAGTTTAATTAATTAACATAACCCATTTCTCCCAGTTTAATTAATAAAAACTCAATTTCTCCCAGTTTGATTAATTAAAATAACCCATTTCTCCCCGTTTAATTAATAAAAACTCAATTTCTCCGACTATAATTAACTCAAAATTAAATTTCTCCCAGTTTATTAAGAAAGCAGTTTCTCCCAGTTTCAAAAAGGACGCAAACAATAAAATTGATCCTAAAAATGTAAAAATTTCAGGTTTTTTTCCAGGGAAATGCATTAAAAGGAAAGGTGGGAATTCTGTGATCCCGGATTTTTTTAGGGAAAATTTGGGTTTGGATCTCTGAAATTAAAATGGGTTAAAAAAGGGATAAAAATGGGTAAAAATTGGGATTAAATGGGGTAAAAATAGAGATAAAAATAGGGATAAAATGGGTAAAAATAGGGATAAAAATAGGGATAAAAATGGGTAAAAATACAGATAAAATGGGGTAAAATGGGTTAAAAATTGGGATAAAAATGGGTAAAAATAGGGATAAAAATGTGGTAAAATAGGGATAAAATGGGTTAAAAATAGGAATAAGAACGGGTTAAAAATAAGGACAAAATGGGTTAAAACCATGGATTTAAAGGGTTAAAAATAGGGATAAAAATGGGGTAAAAATTGGGATAAAAATGGGGTAAAATAGGGATAAAATGGGTTAAAAATAGGGATAAAAATAGGGATAAAAATGGGTAAAAATTGGGATAAAAAGCGGGTGAAAATAGGGATAAAATGGGTTAAAATAGGGATTAAATGGGAAAAAATAGGGATAAAAATGGGTTAAAAATAGGGATAAAATAGGGGAAAATAGGGATAAAAATGGGTTAAAAATAGCAATAAAATGGCAAAAAATAGAGATAAAATGGGTAAAAATAGGGATTAAAAACAGGGTAAAAATGGGGGGAAAGGGTTAAAAATAGGGATAAAATGGGTTAAAAATTGGGATAGAAATGGGGTAAAATAGGGATAAAAATAGGGTAAAAATAGGGTAAAAATAGGGATGAAATGGGGATAAAATGGGTTAAAAACAGAGATAAAAATGGGCAAAAATAAGGATAAAAATTGGTAAAAATAGGGATAAAATGGATTAAAAACAGAGATAAAAATGGGAAAAATCAGGATAAAAATGGGGAAAAATAGGAAAAAATGGGCAAAAATAGGGATAAAAATGGTTAAAAATAGGGATAAGTGACACGGTGCCATCAGGAGGTGACACAGGTGACACCAGGAGGTGACCCAGGTGATGTCATGGTGACAGCAGGGTGACAGCAGGGTGACATCAGGAGGACACGGTGACATCAGCAGGTGACACCAAGGTGACAGCAGGTGGCGCATGTGACCCAGGTGACATCAGGAGGTGGCACAGGTGACAGCAGGTGACACAGGAGGTGGCACAGGTGACACCAGGTGACCCAGGTGACATCAGGAGGTGGCACAGGTGACAGCAGGTGACACAGGAGGTGGCACAGGTGACACCAGGTGACAGCAGGTGACATCAGGAGGTGGCACAGGTGACAGCAGGTGACATCAGGAGGTGGCAGAGGTGACCCAGGTGACACAGGAGGTGGCACAGGTGATGCCAGGTGACACCAGGTGACACAGGAGGGGCCCAGGTGACATCAGTGAACAAGGTGAAAAGGTGGCACAGGTGACACAGGAGGTGGCCCAGGTGACATCACGGTGACACCAGGTGACACAGGAGGTGGCCCAGGTGCCATCAGGTGCCATCAGGAGGTGGCAGCGCTGGTGACACGCCAAATCTTCCTCTCCACCCTGTTACAGAGACTGTCGGGCATCCCGGAGTCCCTGCGGGGACAAAGCGACAGTGTGACAGTGACAGAGTGACAGGGACAGTGTGACAGTGACAGTGTGACAGTGACAGTGTGACAGTGTGTCAGTGTGACAGTGTGACAGGGACAGTGTGACTGTGACAGAGTGACAGTGACAGGGACAGGGACAAAGTGACAAAGTGACAGCGACAGTGTGACAGCGTGACAGCGACAGTGTGACAAAGTGACAACATCACAGTGTGACAGGGACAGTGTGACAATGTGACTGACAGAGTGACAGGGACAGTGACAATGTGATAGTATGGCAGTGTGACACAGTGACAATGTGACAGGGACAGTGTGACAATGTGACAATGTCACAGTGTGACAGTGACAGAGTGACAGTGTGACTGTGAGAGAGTGACAGTGACAGTGACAATGTGATAGTATGACAGTGTGACAATGTGACAATGTGACAGTGACAGTGTGACAGGGACAGTGACAAAGTGACAGTGTGACAGGGACAGTGTGACTGTGAGAGAGTGACAGTGACAGGGACAGTGACAGTGTGACAGCGACAGTGTGACAATGTGACAGCGACAGTGTGACAAAGTGACAACGTCACAGTGTGACAGTGACAACATGACAATGTGACTGAGTGACAGGGACAGTGACAATGTGATAGTATGGCAGTGTGACACAGTGACAATGTGACAGGGACAGTGTGACAGTGCGACAGAGTGACTGTGAGAGAGTGACAGTGTGACAATGTGACAGTGTGACAATGTGACAGTGTGCCTGTGACTGTTACAGTGACAGGGACAGTGACAAAGTGACAGTGACAGTGTGACAATGACAGTGTGACAATGTGACAGTGTGACACAGTGGCAATGTGACAGGGACAGTGTGACTGTGAGAGAGTGACAGTGACTGTGACAGTGTGACAGTATGACAGTGTGACAGGGACAGTGACAGTATGGCAGGGACAGCAGGGGACAGTGACACTGAGCGGCCTGGTGGCACCATGGGGACAGCAGGGGACAGCAGGGGACACAGGAGGTGACACAGGTGACCCAGGAAGTGGTGCGGGTGACACAGGAGGGGACAGGAGGTGACACAGGAGGGGACAGAGATGACAGAGGTGGCCCAGAAGTTGGCACAGCACACAGGAGGTGACACAGGAGACAGAGGTGACAGAGGAGGTGACAGAGCACACAGCAGGTGCCAGGAGGTGACCCAGGAGGTGACACAGGTCACAGAAGCGACAGAGGTGACACAGAAGGTGACACAGGTGACACAGAAGGTGGCAGAGCACACAGAGGTGACAGAGGTGACACAGCAAGTGACACAGGAGGTGGTACAGCACACAGATGATGACAGGGGGTGACACAGGGGGTGGCACAGCACACACAGGTGACACACAGGTGACACACAGGTGACACACAGGTGACACACAAGTGACACACAGGTGACACAGGTGTCCCCTCACTGGAGGTGCTGCAGTTTCTCCCTGCCCATCTGTGCCCGGTGACACAGGTGACACAGGTGACACAGGAGGTGGCACAGCACACAGAGGTGACACAGGAGGTGACAAAAGTGGTGACAGAGCACACAGGAGGTGACGCAGCAGGTGACACAGCAGGTGACACAGGAGCTGACAGGAGGTGACACAGATGACACGGAAGGTGGCAGAGCGCACAGAGGTGACACAGGAGGTGACACAGGTGACACAGAAGGTGGCGCAGCACACACAGGTGACACACAGGTGACACACAGGTGACACACAGGTGACAGAGGTGTCCCCTCACCGCAGGCGCTGCACTTTCTCCCTCCCCAGCCGCGCCAGCCGCTCCGCCCTGTCCCGCGCCGCCTGTCGCTGTCGCTGTCCCTCCAGCACTGTCGCCTCTCTGTCGCGCTGCCGCTGCTGCCACCTGTCGGCGATCTGTCGCCGCAGCTCGGCCGCGTGGTGGCGCTGTGTCACCTCCCGCTGCTGCTGCGACAGCCGCTCCCGGGCCAGCGCCGCCTGCTGGTCACTGTGGGGACAGTGTGACACCATGGGGACAGTGTGACAGTGTGACAGTGACACGGGGATGGCGCTGTGTCACCTCCCTTTGCTGCTGCGACAGCCGCTCCTCGGCCAGCGCCGCCTGCTGGTCACTAAGGGGAATGGGGAATGGGACACCATGGGGACAGTGTGACACCATGGGGACAGTGTGACAGTGTGACACCGTGAGGGGTGGCACAGGGACTGCAACACTGTCACAACACCTGGGGTGGCACTGGTGAGGAACTCCTGCCACTCCCTCTCCAGCTGTTGTCACCTGATTGTCACCCCATTGTCACCCTCACCTGAGCGCGGACAGGAACTCCTTTCTCTCCCTGCTCCAGCTGTTGTCAGCCAGCTGTTGTCACCTCAGTGTCACCTGACTGTCACCTCAGTGTCACCCCAGTGTCACCCTCACCTGAGTGCTGTCAGGAACTCCTGCCTGTCCCTCTCCAGCTGTTCGGCCAGCTGTTGTCACCTGATTGTCACCTGATTGTCACTTGATTGTCACCCTCACCTGAGCAGTGTCAGGAACTCCTGTCTCTCCCTCTCCAGCTGTTGTCACTGCAGTGTCACCTGATTGTCACCTGATTGTCACCTCAGTGTCACCCCATTGTCACCCTCACCTGAGCGTGGTCAGGAACTCCTGCCTGTCCCTCTCCAGCTGTTCGGCCAGCTGTTGTCACCTCAGTGTCACCTGATTGTCACCTCAGTGTCCCCCCAGTGTCCCCTGATTGTCCCCCCCTTTCCCCCCCCTTTTCCCCCCCCCCCCGGAGGGGGGAGAACCCCTCCTTCCTCCCCCCCCCGCTGTTTTCACACCACCCCCCCCCCTTCCCCTTACCTTCCTCCTCCCCCTCCCCACTTAAAGGAATTCCCTTCCCTCCCTCCCCCCTCTTTTTTTTGGTTGTTTTTTTTGTCACCTGATTGTCACCTGATTGTCACCCCCTCACCTGAGCAGCGGTCAGGAACTCCTGCCTGTCCCTCTCCAGCTGTTCGGCCAGCTGTTGTCGCCGCAGTGTCACCTGCAGGCTCCGCCCCTCCCGCAGCTCCCGCAGCAGCTCCGCCCTGCGCTGCGCCTGCTGCACCTCGCGGTGGCGCCACTGCCGCTCGGCCGCCTCCACACTGCGCTGGGTGCGCAGGGCCTCCTGAGGGGACAGTGGGGACATTGAGGACAGTGACACTGGGGACAGTGACAGGGACACTGGGGACAGGGACAGTGCCACTGCCGCTCGGCCGCCTCCACACTGCGCTGCGTCCTGAGCGCCTCCTGAGGGGACATTGGGGACACTGGGGACATTGGGGACAGTGCCAGTCCCATTGGGGACAGGGACAGTGCCACTGCCGCTCGGCCGCCTCCACACTGCGCTGCGTCCTGAGCGCCTCCTGAGGGGACAGTGGGGACATTGGGGACATTGGGGACAGTGACAGGGACATTGGGGACATTGGGGACATTGGGGACACTGGGGACACTGGGGACAGTGACAGGGGGGACATTGGGGACATTGGGGACATTGGGGACATTGGGGACAGTGACAGGACATTGGGGACAATGGGGACAGTGACACTGGGGACAGTGACAGGGACATTGGGGACAGGGACAGTGCCACTGCCGCTTGGCCGCCTCCACACTGCGCTGCGTCCTGAGCGCCTCCTGAGGGGACACTGGGGACAGTGACGGGGACATTGGGGACATTGGGGACATTGGGGACAGTGACAGTGACAGGGACAGTGCCACTGCCGCTCGGCCGCCTCCACACTGCGCTGCGTCCTGAGCACCTCCTGAGGGGACAGTGGGGACAGGGGCAGGGACAGTGCCATCCCCTGGGGACAGCACCTTGGGGACATCTCTGCGAGTGGCTTTGTCCCTGGTGCCACCACTGCAGGACATCCCCAGGTGCTCCTGTGGATTTTCCACACCCAGGGGGACAACTGGGGTTGGGACAGGGCTGGTGTCACTGTCACTGTCACTGTCACACTGTCACTGTCACTGTCACATTGTCACACTGTCACAATGTCACTGTCACATTGTCACCCACCCGTTGTTCCTGCTGTCCCCTGTGCAGCTCCAGCTCGGCTCTCACTCTGATCAGCTCCTTCTGTCACTGTGTCACTGTCACTGTCCTGGTGTCACTGTCACACTGTCACATGTGTCACATTGTCACATGTGTCACATTGTCATTGTCACCCACCCGTTGTTCCTGCTGTCCCCTGTGCAGCTCCAGCTCGGCTCTCACTCTGATCAGCTCCTTCTGTCACTGTACTGTCACTGTCACTGTGTCACTGTCATTACATCCTCACTTCACTCCCCCCCCCTTTGCCCCCCCCCCCCTACTCTCCTTTCTCTCCTCCTTATATCCCTGTCACTGTATTACTGTCACGTATCACTGTCCCAGTGTCACATTGTCACACTGTCACTATTGTCACTGTCACTGTCCCAGTGTCACATTGTCACATTGTCACCCACCCGTTGTTCCTGCTGTCCCCTGTGCAGCTCCAGCTCGGCTCTCACTCTGATCAGCTCCTTCTGTCACTGTGTCACTGTCACTGTGTCACACTGTCACTGTGTCACACTGTCACTCACCCTTGTTCCCTGTCCACTGTGCACTACCTCTCACTCTGATCAGCTCCTTTGTCACTGTATCACTGTCACTGTGTCACATTGTCACATGTGTACACTGTCACCCACCCTCTGCTCTTGCTGTCCCCTGTGCAGCTCCAGCTCGGCTCTGACTCTGATCAGCTCCTTCTGTCACTGTGTCACTGTCACTGTTCACTGTCACTGTGTCACACTGTCACCCACCCGTGTTCCTGTGCCCCTGTGCAGCTCCAGCTGCTCACTCTGATAGCTCCTTCTGTACTGTCACTGTCACTGTCACTGTATCACTGTCACTGTCACACTGTCACTGTCACTGTCACTGTCACCCACCCTCTGCTCTTGCTGTCCCCTGTGCAGCTCCAGCTCAGCTCTCACTCTGATCAGCTCCTTCTGTCACTGTGTCACTGTCACTGTGTCACTGTGTCACTGTGTCACTATGTCACTGTGTCACTATCACTATCACTGTCACTGTACGTCACTGTGTCACATTGTCACATTGTCACCCACCCTCTGTTCCTGCTGTCCCCTGTGCAGCTCCAGCTCGGCTCTGACTCTGATCAGCTCCTTCTGTCACTGTGTGACTGTCACTGTGTCACACTGTACGTCACTGTGTCACATTGTCACTGTCACATTGTCACCCACCCTCTGTTCCTGCTGTCCCCTGTGCAGCTCCAGCTCGGCTCTCACTCTGATCAGCTCCTTCTCTCTCTGCCGACGGAGTTCCTCCTGCTCTGCTTCCCGCGCCATGTCACGGGCCTGAGGGGACAGTGGGGACATCGTTGGGGACATTGGGGACAATGGGGACATTGGGGACAGTGGGGACATTGGGGACATTGGGGACAATGGGGACATTGGGGACAATGGGGACATTGGGGACATTGGGGACAATGGGGACAGACATCTCCTGGTTCCCGCACGATGTACGGGCCTGAGGGGACATTGGGGACATTGGGGACATCACTGGGGACATTGGGGACGTCACTGGGGACAGAGCTGCTCCTGCTCTGCCGCACAATGTCACAGGCCTGAGGGGACATTGGGGACATTGGGGACGTTGGGGACAATGGGGACAGACATCCTCCTGCTCTGCTTCCCTGGCAATGTCATGGGCCTGAGGGGACATTGGGGACATCGTTGGGGACATCAGGGGGTGACAGGGACACAGTGGGAAACAGAGTCCTGGGGAGGTGACAAAGCTCCTTGGGATGGTGACCAAGCCCCACGGAGGTGACAAAGTCTCCTGGGGAGGTGACAAAGCCTCAGGGAGGTGACAAAGCCCCAGGGAGGTGACAAAGTCTCCTGGGGAGGTGACAAAGCTCCTTGGGACGGTGACAAAGCCTCAGGGAGGTGACAAAGTCTCCTGGGGAGGTGACAAAGTCTCTGTCCCACACCCTGGGAGGTGACAAAACACCCTGGGGAGGTGACAGAGGTGACGAAGTCCCTGTCCCTGTCCCACCTCCCAGCTCAGCTGCTCCTGCAGAGCTCTGGGGAGGTGACAGAGGTGACAAAGGTGACACACAGGTGACAGAGGTGACAAACAGGTGACACAGAGGTGACAGAGGTGACACACAGGTGACACACAGGTGACACACAGGTGACAAAGGTGACAATCACCTCCCCGCTGAGCTGCTCCCGCAGAGCTTGGGGAGGTGACAGAGGTGACAACGGTAACACACAGGTGACACAGGTGACACACAGGTGACACAGGTGACAAACCTCCCGGCTCAGCTGCTCCCACAGCACTCTGGGAGGTGACAAAGGTGACACAGAGGTGACAAAGGTTACACACAGGTGACAGAGGTGACAGAGGTGACACAAAGGTGACACAGGTGACACAGGTGACAATGACCTCCCTGCTGAGCTGCTCCTGCAGCGCTCTGGGAGGTGACAGAGGTGACAAACAGGTGACAAAGGTGACACACAGGTGACACAAAGGTGACAATGACCTCCCGGCTCAGCTGCTCCTGCAGCGCTCTGGGGAGGTCACAAAGGTGACAGAGGTGACAGAGGTGACACACAGGTGACAGAGGTGACAAACAGGTGACAAAGGTGACAATCACCTCCCCGCTGAGCTGCTCCTGCAGCGCTCTGGGGAGGTGACAGAGGTGACAAACAGGTGACACAGAGGTGACAGAGGTCACAAAGGTGACAAACAGGTGACACAGGTGACACAGGTGACAATCACCTCCCTGCTGAGCTGCTCCTGCAGAGCTCTGGGGAGGTCACAAAGGTGACAAAGAGGTGACAAAGGTGACAAACCTCCCTGTTGAGCTGCTCCTGCAGAGCTTGGGGAGGTGACAGAGGTGACAAACAGGTGACACACAGGTGACAATGACCTCCCTGCTGAGCTGCTCCTGCAGCGCTCTGGGGAGGTCACAAAGGTGACAGAGGTGACAGAGGTGACACACAGGTGACAAAGGTGACACACAGGTGACAAAGGTGACACAAAGGTGACAATGTCCTCCCAGCTGAGCTGCTCCCACAGTGCTGTGGGGAGGTGACAAAAGGTGACACAGAGGTGACAGAGGTGACAAACAGGTGACACAGGTGACAAAGGTGACACGGAGGTGACACACAGGTGACAGAGGTGACACGGAGGTGACACACAGGTGACAGAGGTGACACAGGTGACACAAAGGTGACAATGACCTCCCTGCTGAGCTGCTCCTGCAGCGCTCTGGGGAGGTGACAGAGGTGACAAACAGGTGACAGAGGTGACACACAGGTGACAAAGGTGACACA
>JAKEPQ010000816.1:0-176199 GCA_024500445.1 Entomyzon cyanotis
GAGGTGACACCACGGGCACACTGGGGCACAGGTCAGATCATATGGGGTCTCTGTGGGGGCCTGAGATGTCCAAGTCATGGAGGACCTGGGTTCAACGCTGCTGTGTCCCTGGCAGTGACACAGAGGGAACAGAGCACAGGAGGAGAAGTCCTCAATCCACCAGGGTTGCAGGACCCCTGTGGTGACAGGTGACCCCAGTGTGTCCCCCTTTGTTTCCTGCAGTGACCGCAGGAGTTGTTGGGTCCCTGCTGTTCCTGGTTCTTCTCGCGGGTGTCATCAGGGACTGTCACTGGTGGCACCGCATGGGTGAGTGACAATGGGTGATGGGGGCCCAGTGGGTGCTGGGAAATCCCCCAGAGAAGGGAGGGGACAGGGTGGCACCCACAGTCTCTGATTTGGGAGGGGCTGAGCGTCCTGTGACCTCAGCTCAGGGCCCTGGGCAGTTTGGGGAGGTGTTGGAGTGTCGTGCAGGGATGCTGGGGGTTCTTTCAGGGATCCTGGGAGAGTTTGGAGGTTCCTCCTCACTGGCTGATCTTGGGATTTTGGGGGCTCAATGAGTTGGGGACACTAGGATAGTTCAGGGTTTCTAGGGGACATCAGGGATACTCGGGGGTCCTTGGGAGAATTGAGGTTCTGGTGAGGGTTCAGGATCCGCAAGGATGGCTGGGGGCCCCTGGGACCCCGCAGTCACCCCCTGTTTTCCTTTGCAGGTGCCAGGAAGCACCAGAACAGGTGAGTGGGGGGCTCCAGTCACGACCCCCCTCTTACCCAAACCCCCAGGACCTCCCATCCCCTCCCACACACTCCCTTATCCCCACAGGGCCCCGCCAGAGCCTGAAGCCCCCCCAGTGGAGAAACCTGAGGCGACCTACGTGGAGCTGCTGGGGCCAAATGGGCAACCGTGGGAACCCAGTGACATCTACGAAATTCTACAGCCAAAGTTGTGACACTCTGGGAAGTGGGGGGCACTGGGGACACTTGGGGTTCCTCCTCCACGGCTTCTGTGGTTGCCCATCCTGTTTGTGAGGTGGCCACGAGTCAGGGGAGGCTGCACAGAGCACCCAGTGCTCCCCATTCCCCCCTCCCAGTAGCACAAGGGGCTCCCCCATCCCCTTTCCAGTACCTGCAGAGGAGCCCCAATCCCCATCCGAGTGCTCTGAGTAACCTCAGTGACTTCCCCATTCTCCCCCCGCAGTGCTCCCAGTACCCCCAGGGGATCCCCATTCCCCCTCCCAGTACCCCCATGCTCCCAGTGACTCTGTGTTCCTCCTCCCAGTGCTCCCAGTACACCAGGTGGCTTCCCATCCCCCTTCCCAATTCCAAGGGAGCACAGGACCTGTCTCCCTGCTCCTGGGACAAAAATGCAGCTTTTTGGTTAAAGTGGCAGAAATGGTGTTTCTTTGTTCAGCTCTCTCGGGCTTTAGCAATGGGATTCTCCAATTTTGGGTTGCCACTAAAAACCAGGGGTGTAAGATTAGATCCTGTAGGATTTGAGGGTCTGTTTGTTGGTTTTGGACAGTCAGTACAGAGACGAGAGATCTCTGAAGCCAGGTTGTAGAGCATGGAGTTTATTGTGAAAGAGCGTGAGTGTAGGAGACCTGCTAGGGGCTGCCAGGCAGCCCAAAGCATGTCAGAGAAGCAAGAGAGAGCGAGAGAGAGGGAGAGAGCAAAAAGAGATCAATAACAAGAGAGCATGCTGCCGTTCACAATACAATAAATCATCTTCTGTGTTGAATATTCTAATTCTCATTAACCAATCTAGAACAAGCTACAAATCCTACAACATTTACATACAACCTATAAGAATGATCGCATTACCATACGGCGTTATATTTTAAACCCTAAAAACTACTTTTTGGACCCTCTGCCAAGCAGGCTGGGTCTGCTTTGACCCTTGGACCTGCCTGCAGGCAGAGGGTATGATTTCATCAAGAAGGGGGATTACCTTCAGTCGGCTGTACCATTGTTTTCTAGTTGTTCAGTAACTGGGGTTGGTAACTCAAAGCTTGTCTTCATTTCAATCTCCATATCCTCAGCATCTTTTGCCAGGTAATCATATTTATAAGGCTTTTCTATTTCATCATCCCCAATACAGGGGCTGCTGCCCCTTCCCTCCCGGTGGAGGCACAAAAGGTGAAGATCCCAAAGGGCTGAGAGAAGAACAATTTCCTGCAAACAGCAGTGACAGAAGAAAACCAACCGCAACAGCAACAAGATTCAGAATCAAAAGGGTCAGAAAAGGAGAAATTTCCAGGGAAAGCCCCTGGAAAGGGACAAATGCCAGCACATTTCCTCCTCCAGGAAGAACCTGGCAGGGATTTGGACCTTCATTGCTTTGATGGCCAAAGCAGCCTTCAGGAGGCTCTGGATTCTCTTCTTCCCTGTCTCAAAACCCTCTGTCCCGGTTTAGAGACAAGTCTCGGACAGAATGCTTGGGGATGAACATTTCCTCTGAAAAAAGGGTTTCAGCAATCCCTTCCCACTGATACGAAATGAATTTTTAGTAGGTGAAAATGAAAAACTCTGTTTATTTGACAAACAAGGTGCCCACGTGGCACAGGAGGGAAATAAGTAACTCTTAGATATTGAACCGTCAGAATGTCACCCCCCCACACACAGCCCACACCCACAGCAGCAAAAACAAACCCAAAATGTCGGGTAAGGGGAAAAATACCTCCACCGGCCATGTGCTATGAAAAACAAAATGGCAGATAGTTTTGTCTCAGGGAAGGGAATAAGAGTCCACACAGCAGCTTGGGGAAGAGAAAAAACAGATGGGAACCTGCTGAACCTCTGACGTTGGTCTCCTCCATGCTGCAGACAAGGTTGGTGAATTTTAGAGTCTTTTCTTTCACTGGCTCACCTTCTCCCGAAGTCCAGGGCTGGGTGGAGTTGCTCTGGCAGCTCCCCACAGGTCCTGCTGACCATCTCCCCAGGGATGGTCTGATCTTCAGACCAAAAAGCAAGCCGAACAGCTCCAGAAGAAACAACAGAAACCACTGAAGAATTGCTACTGCAGTCCTGTGAAAATCTTGCCTAAGCTAACAAAACCCAAGCTAGCTAAAAGCAGCAATGTAGCACCTGTCTGCTCTGCAAAGCTGAGCACAAGGGAGTGAGGGTTTGGACCAAGCCCAAGCCAGAGTTCCTCTGGCTCCTGCTCCTCCCCGGACCACACCTAAAGCTACAGGACGCATTTCTGGGCATAAAGCAGACGATCAGGAGTAGAGACTCATTATAAAATCACCCCCAGACACCCTCCTCTGCCGTGTTCCCCCTCATTATGATGTCATCAATGCACTGTGGGTTTTCTGGAGCCTCCCCCTTTTCCAGGGCAGGCAGGATCAATCTGTGGCAGTTGAATTTCCGCTGTCTCCACAGCAGCTTTGCCAAAGCCCAACTATGTCCTTTGAGGTCCCTGAAATCCCCGCTCTTCACAGAATCGGTGCCAAGGATTCCCACGGCCACTCCCAAGGGGCTGATTTGGCCATTCCCACTCGGGGTCACTTCAGCGGGAGCTGTCCGCGGTGCTGCCGGGAGCAGCACCGTGTTGGGTCTCGCCCTGGGCTTTCTGTGCCGGAGCTCAGCACTGCCATCGAGCTCTGCCTGCCCGCCCTGCCTGTGCCCGCTGCTGGCCAGAGGATCCTGGCTGCCTCTGCTGACTCAGACTTGGGCAATGTCCAGTGCTGAGACTGGACAGGGCCGTGTGGGTTTGTGGGGGGAGCAGCCACTTCTTTCCCTCTCATGCTGGTTAGTTGTTACCACCCGGGGAATTTCTGAGCTCACATCACACCCTGCCCACTATGAGTGAGTCCCTGCAGCCTCTGCCCTGCTGGAGCCACCAGCGCCCTTTGCTAGCTGTGGTCATAACCACACCAAAGGGGAAAAAACAGAATTGAGCAGGTTGGAAAATTCTGTTATTGTGTTGTTGTTTGTTTTGTTCCATTCCATATATTTTCTAGTAAAGACCTGTTATTCCATTTTCTACATTTTTTCCTGGAAGCCCTGGAATTTTGAAATTAAGATAATTTGGAGAGAGGGCTCTTCTTTTTGTTCCAAGAAGATTCCTGCCCTCCTTGTCAGACATTTGTCTTTTAAACCAAGACACATTCCTATGGAAAACAGACATCCTTGGACACCTGGCACCAGCGAGTGCAGGGAGGAAGGAGGGGAATGAGGGGCTGCGGGAACCTGAACGGGGATCTCAGGGAGTCCAAAGGGAATGTTGGGCTTTGGCAGAGCTGCCATGGAGACAGAGGCAGTTCCACAGCTCAGTTCCTGGCCTGGGCTCTCCCAGGACCCTTCTGCTGTGGGGCTGCTGAGGGTGGAAGAACAACAGGGCCCAATGGACATTACAACAGGACCCCATTGGAAACATAGCCTCGACCAGGACAAACACAAGGGTTGATGAGCTGAGATAAGGAACTGGGAGAAAATGCTCCAAGGACAAAACAGGCTAAACTGAGGCTGCTGCAAAGTGAAATTTATTACTAACAGAGTCAGAGGAGGATAATGAGAAGTAAAATAAGCCCTAAAGACACTGTTCCTGCCCCCAGCCTTCCCACTGATAGCACAGGGGGAACAGGGTATGGGGGTTTGGGTCAGTTCATCACCAGAACCTTCTTCTGCTGCTGCTTAGGGAGAGGAGTTCTTCCCCTGCATTGCTGTGGGGTTCCTCCACAGGAGACAGCTCTCCATGAACCTCTCCAGCATGGGTCCAAATCTCTCAAGCAGCAGCACACACACTGCTGCAATGTGAGCTCCTCCCACAGACAGACAGACCTTCCAAAACTGCTTCAGTGTGGCTCCCTCATCCACAGGGTGCAGACCTCCGAGGCCAGGCCGTTCCATCTCGGGAGCAAGGCCTCTCTCTCTATGGGGTCTCCCAGTGGATCACAGCCTCCTCCAGGCATCCACCCGCTCCAGTGTGGGTCACTCTCCCATGGGCTGCAAGTGAATCTCTGCATCCCCATGGACCCCATGGGCTGCAGGGGGACAACCTGCTTCACCATGGTCTCACCATGGCCAGAAGAGGAAATTTGGCTCTGGCACCAGGAGCACCTCCTCCCCACCTTCTCCACTGACCTTGGTGTCTCCATGTTGTTTTCCCTCACATGTTCTCACCTCCTCCTTCTTCTCTGGCTAGAATGAACTATATATGCATGTTGTTTTGATTTTCTTCTTAAATATGTTATCACTGAGGTGTAACCAACATCTCTAATTGGCCCAGGCCACATTCCCTTAGATTTCACTTGGATCCTGCAGTCGCCCATGAGGTGCTGGCAGCTCTGCGTAGGTCACCTGGGGATCCTGGGGTGTGGTGGCACGGGGGGACGCTGCGAGAAACACTGGCTGTGGGATGGGGAGGGGTGACACCCGTGGGTGACGTGTCCCTGTGTGTGCCACCCCGCACTCACCTCCCATCTTGCTTGGTCATCACGACGTGGGTGTAGTGCACCTCCCCCTCCTCTGGAGGGGCTGGGGGCTCCGGGGGACCCTGCTGGGATAAGGAGGTGTGTGGGAGGGGATAGGAGGTGTTGGGGGTTGGGATAAAAGGGGAGTCATGGCTGGAGCCTCCCACTCACCTGTCCTGGTGCTTCCTGGTGGCTGCAAAGGAAGGAGGTGGAGGTGACTGTGGGGTCCCAGGGCTATGACCCGACTCAGGAATCCTGAACCCCACTGGACCCTCAAATTCCCCCCAGGACCCCCAAGCATTCCTGAAGTGCCCTAGAACCCCTAAACCACCCCAGTGCTCTGGACCTCCTGAGTCTGCAGAACCCCAAGCCCGATGGGAGGGGACCCCGCAAAGTCCCCCAGGATCCCTGAAAGAATCCCCAACATCCCTGCTGGATCCTCCAGCACTGCCCCAAATCCTTGATGACCTCAGGCAAAGGTAACAGGGGGTTCAGCACTGCCCAAGTCAAGCACTGTGATTGCTGCCCCATCACCCCCACATTCTAGAGGGCTGTCCACATCCCCAGGCCCCCCATTGCCCCCGTTGTCACCCACCCATGCTGTTCCACCGGCACCAGGCCACAGCTATACCCACAAGCAGGAGCAGGAACACAAGGGATCCACCAACCCCTGCAGCCACTGCTGGGGACAGAGAGGGATACATCAGCATCACCTGTCATTCTGGGGGTCCTGCAACCCTGGTGACCACGTGTGACCCCACCTGTGCCCCAGAGTCCCCATGGTGTCACCTCCAGGGCCAGCTCTGGGCTGAGCGCCCGGAACACACGGTGCTCATCCAGCTGGTTGGTGGCCACACACTGGTAGGTGCCAGAATGTCCCACATCGATGTCCCCAAGATCCAGGAGGGGACCCTGGGCCACCTCCCGTCCATTTTGCAGCCAGGTGAAGGTGACAGGTGCTGAGCCCACCTGCACCGAGCAGCGCAGGGTCACGGGGTCACCTGTGTGCACCTGGAGTGCCGGGGGCCAGGGGTGATGGTGGCATTGGCCACGGGCACTGCGGGGACAGAGACGGGGCTGAGGCTGGGGGAGGGGCTGGAACACGGTGTGGGGGGATGAGGAGGTCTGTGCATGGTGGCACCTGGACACAGAGGGTCCCCTTCACACATGACTGTGTCCCACAGTGGTGGAGGTCACACCTGGTGTAAAGTGAGGGCATGCAATGGGTGGGATGAGGGTGTGGTGGGGGATACTGTGAATGGGAGTGACCGCAAGCTTGAGGGACCCTCTCACCCAGGACCATGTCTGAAGGTGATGGTGGCCGTCACCCTGTAGGGGGTGTGGATTCGTGTGGATGGGATGTGATCAATTGGATGAGGCAGATCGTGGGGGGTGTCACCCCAATCCTCAGTGTCCCGCTCACTCAGGAGGGTCACACTCAATAGGGTGACTTGATGTGACTTGATGTGGGATGTGGGATGTGACAGGTGGGATGAGGGAGCAATGGGTGGGATGTCCTGGGTTGGGATATCTGGACCCAGATGGTCTCAGTAACCTGGGACTGTGACACGCAGTGGTGAGGCTGTGACCTGGGGTGGGTTGGAGATGGTGTGGGGGAGATGAGGTGGGATGGGGAATTCCATGGGTGGGATCACCCTGAGCCCAAGGGTCCCACTCACCCAGGACAGTGACATTCAGTGTGGGGCTCTCGGCCATGCTGTCCCCATTGCTGGCCTGGCACTGGTAGTGGCCGCTGTCATTGTCCCCAACCTTGTTCAGCTCCAGGTGGGGGCCAGTGCCCAGGGGTGTCCCCGAGCCCTCCCGGTGCCAGGAGAAGGACAGGGGATGTGTCCCCGCGGCCACCGTGCAGTTCAGCACCAGGCTGTCACCCAGTGCTACCTGTCCATTGGGTGGTTGTGCAGACAGGGACACCCCTGAGACTGGGATCCCTGTGGGGGAGACAAAGGGAATGGGAGACCCTGGAGGGATGAGGGACACCAGGGAGCAGTGAGTGACTCAGGAAAGGGAGGATCAGAGAGGGGTGGGGGGATCCCAGTGAGGAAGAAGGATGCCCAGAGATGGGGAGGCTTGGAAAGGGGTGGAAGGGACTCCAGGGAGGGATGGAATGTTAGGAAGGGGAGACATGGAGTGGGTTGGAGGGGACCACAGGGCAGGTTTTGGGGAGCGAGCCAGGGCTAGTGGGACCTTTGAATAATGGAGGTACCTAGGAGAGGGAGAGGTGTAAGGGAGGAGTGGTTTGGGGACGAGGTGAGGGATGCAGGGACCAGGGACACTCATGGGAGGACCGAGGGAGGGACCTGGAGAAGGCAAGGAGGCAGATAGAGAGAGAGTCAGGCAGGGCTGGGGTACCCGGGAGGCTGTGGGGGTTGCCGTGCCCATCCCCGCACTCACTGCGCACCGTGACGCGGAGCCGGGCGCTGCTCTTCCGCACGGCCCCCCCTCGGAGCGCACCTCGCAGCTGTAACTGCCCGAGTGGGAGACCCCCACGGCGGGCAGCAGGAGCTGCGGGGACCCCTGCGGGCCCCCCAGCAACTGCCCGTCCCGGTAGAAGATGTGCAGGAGGGTGGCTCGGGGCCGCAGGGGGCTGGGGGTGCTGAGGCAGCTGAGATTCAGGGGGGACCCCTCGGTGGGCTCGGGGGGACCCTCCAGCTTCAGCACCGGCACCGAGAAGAGCTCTGGGAAGGAGATGGGAGGTGGGGATGTGACTCTGAGTCTGCTGGGAAGTCTCTGAGTCTGCTGGCTGAGGGGATGTCTCGTTATTGGAGATCCAGCTGTGGGGTGCTCACCGTGCACTGTCACTGCCACTGTCACTGACTCTGACACTACATGACAGACCGATGCTCACCAAGCCACTGCAGTGGTAGCTGCCACTGTGGTGCAGCTTCAGGGGGAACAGGGACAGCTCAGTCCTCCTGGGAGAGCCCCCCAGCTCCTTCTTCTCATGGTAAAATAGCACCCTGCTGGCTGACGTGTCCTTCCAGCCCCGGCAGCGCAGTGTCACCGTGTCCCCCTCCAGCAGTGCCCCTGCCGGCACCTGCAGCACCAGCCGGTCTGTGGGACAGGGGGAGCCCATTGCACTGAGGGGCTTGAGAAGGGTCCAAGGTGGGACCCCAAGGCACCAGGGACCACTGGGGGAATCTCCATCGTGCGGAAGGATCCCAGGGAGACCCGGGATGGCCCCATTGCACCAGCGTCCCCATGGTGTTCCCATCCCACTGGGATGCCCTGGGGAGCACTGGGATGTCCCCATGTAAAGGGAACAGACTCTTGCCACAGGAGCAGTGTGAGGCCAGCCACAGAGCAGAGCCCACCCAGAGCCATCAGTGGGCCATCCATCCCCATCCCCTGCTCACCATCTAAGACGCTCACGATGGGGCTGCGCCTGGTGCTGTGTGTTTGGCAGTTGTAGGTGCCACTCTCAGTGACAATGAAGTGGTCAGCTGCATCCTGCCACCAGCGCTGCCCATCCTTGTACCAGGTGGTGGCACCAGCAGTCCCCAAGCCCTGGCAGGTCAGTGTCACTCGGTCCCACAGCACCGCTGGTGTCCAGGGGGATCCACGAGGAGCTGGGTGGTCTGAGCACCTGTGGGTAACAGGGGACACCAGCCTGCCAGGGCCAGCACAGGGCTGGGGACGGTGGGGCAGGGACATGGCATCTGCCTGAGGACTCACCGGCAAGGCTGAAGGTCTGGGCTGGAAGGAAGAAGGGAGAGGGGCTGGATGGGAGTGGCACCATGGGGAGAGCAGTACCCGGGGACAGGGTGTTGGGGTCATCCCCAACTGTCCCTTTTGGGACACTGGTGTGGCCCAGAGGTCTTGTGGACAGGGACACATTGGGCCACCCTGGGCTGAGGCATGACATGGGGACACTGTGGACACTCCGGGCATGGTGACACCACCATGCTGGCAACGGTCCCACAGTCCCACAGCACATCGCTCCACATCCTCATCCCCATGGCCCTGTGCCTATGATCCCATTGTCATGGCATCTGTCCCCATGGGCTATCCTCATGTTGCTTGTCCCCTTGTCCCTTTGCCTCCATCCTTCTCCCCTTGCCCCTGTACCCACAGCTGCCCCAGCCCCATGATGCCTCTCATCACACCTCAGTCCCCCCATTCCTGTACCCTGTTCTTGTCCCCAGAGCCACTCCATGACCCCATTCACACCAGGGTCCACCCCCACGCACTGGCTTTGGTGGCATTGGGGAACTCAGGGGACCCTGCAGCCCTCCCCACCACTCTCTGCCTCACCAGAGCCGTCCCTGGGGCATCAGGCCTGTGCCTGGAGCACTCACCCCACAGGAGCAGTGCCACCTTCCTGGTCATCCCAGTGTTCCTGGCCATCGAGGCTGGATGTCACACACTGACTGCGCCAACTGTCCCCTGAGCGGCGGCTCTTTGGCTTAAGGGGAAGGAAGCGAGGTCACATCTCATCTCCACGTGTGGGTGGCCCTTGGTGGGGGCAGGGTGGTGACAGGCTGGGGCCAGGGTGGGGATATGATGGGGACATGATGGGGACATGGTGTTCCCAGGCATGGGGGGCTCAGGGGATGTGGGGAGCTCAGGATGGGTGTCCCGGGGCAATGGGGCTCCAGGGAATGGAGGTCCTGAGGAGGAGGACTCACAGGGAATGGCTGTCTGGGGATTGGGGGTCCCCCAGGCAGGGGGGTTCAAGGATGGGAGTACCAGGGGAGCATGGTAACCATGGATTGGAGTAATGGCGTGTGGGTCCCAGGGACAGGGGTGTGGGGGGAAATCAGGGAACCCTTGGGAATAGGGGATTCTTGGGGAATGGGGGCTCATTGGATCAAGGGAATGGGGTCCTGGGCACTGGGAGTCTTGTTATGGTGATGCCAGGGAGGTGGGACCTAAGGAATGGGGGTCCTATTTTTGGATTCCCAGGGCAATGGGGGTCCCAGGGATGGGCACTGACTGGGTGGGCATGTGGGCTGAGCTCTTTCACTGGGTGACTCAGATGTTGGGGTGACCCAGGGCACAGCAAAGCCCCCTAGCTTGGGGAGCACCTTATGAGGATAGTGAGGGTCTCTGATGTACTCCAGGGATGCACCATTCACCCGCAAGGATTTTGCCTCTCTCTGTTTCTATTTTTCCTTATTTTCCACATTTTCACACTACCACCCCCAATTCCCACCCATCCCACACCCTGGCTCAGCAATCCCAGGGAGCAACTGAGCAGGGAACAGGTTTGGGGGATGCCAGGGAGGGGGAAAAGGAAGTGCAGGGGATTTGGGGAGGTGTGGGGGAGCTGTAGGGGATGGGGGTGTCCAGCTGTGTCCCCCCAACATTTTCACTTTCCCTTTCCTGCAGCAGAAGGAAGAGGCTGTTTGTGCTGAGAGTCAGAAGAGGGGGGCAGGCTCAGTCCTGGGGTGTCGAATCCAGTGGGGTCCTGTCCTGGGAGATCCTTGTTCTGGGGGTGACACATCCTGGATTCCTCTGTTCAGGGAAGGCTCTGTCCACCCCCAGTGTCCCCAGTGGGGCACTGTGACCTCTGGGGTGCCACAGCTTGGGAAATGCCCCATCCCCTCTGTGTCCCCCTTGACGGCACCTCCTTCAGTTTGGGAGCCCCTAGTGCCCCCTTTAGGAGCCCCAAGGTGCAGCCCCTTCCCCTCCAATCTTGCAGCCCCCCAAGGCCCTTCTGTGGGTGAGAAGCCCCCACAGGAGTGACAGAAACCCCCACAACCTCCCATAACCACCACCCCTCCCTGTCCCTGCAGGGCCTCAAAATGCTGGGAACCAGGATGAGCATGAGACCTTCCAGATGAAACACTTGTGACCCCACTGACTGTGCCCCCTCTGTCCAGAACACTCGAGGACAATCCTGGCCCCTCTCCCTACAGAGCTGGGATGGAAAACTGGAGCTGACTTTAGAAGAGCAGCATTTGCCAGCCCTGCTCTGGCCAACCCCAGGGGCAGCCAGCACCTGAGGCTCCCACCTGCCCCCTTGGCCCCCTTTGATTCTCACAGCTTTAGAGCTGCTCAAAGGCGAGAATTGTGTGGGGGAAAAAGGCCTGGCTGTGGTTTGCTCAGCCCTGCAAGAAGCACAGAAAACAACTGGAGCTCAAGCAGTGGCTCTGCGAGGGCCTTTGATGGTTTTCAGAGCAGGGCTGGGTGGAAACTAACCGTGCAGGGGGCAGCTGTGAGGGAACCAGTCCGGAAATGCAGCAATTGATCATTTTGTCCCTCTGGCCAAGGGACTGAGAGAGCCCCAATTATACTGCAAAGACAACAACAATCTGCTCAACAGCCTGACCTGGACCCCCCTCCTGTACAAAACCTGCAGCCCTTTGGAAGCTCCCAGAAAGAATGTTTGGTCCTGGCTGTGGCCACCAGACAAGAGGGAAAAGTGTGGAAATATTGATCAGGGGCTGTACATGTGGATCTGGGGATCACAGGGGTGAGAGCAGGAGCAGGGAGTGCCCAGGCAGGGGAATTCAGGGCAGGATGGAGGGGATTTACCAGGGAATGACACCCTGAGGGACACACAGGCATTTCCACAGATTCCTGTGCAGTGGTCCAAGGATGGAAAGAGTTGTTCCATTTTTGGGAGCAGAATCCATGGGAAGTAAATCAAGTCTCAGGGGGAGAATGAGAAAAATTGGGAAGAGTTCCTAAATATGGCCGAAGAAAAGCCTTCCTTATATGGTGTGTTTCTGACCAGCAGACAGGAAACAATCGCATGGACCTGTTGGACACTCAGGGAGATTCCACACTCTGTACTATCCAAAGCAAACGCTGCTGTGGGATACACGAATGGAGTCCTAAAGCAAACCATATATTCTCAGTGCTTTGTGATTTGTTTTTGTTTATATTGTGAGCGACTTGTTTGGAGACCAACTCTCAAAAAGATCCTATAAACCATGCCATTTTATCTTTGTCAGTTTGATTTGGCTTCGTTTGTTTTCTTTACTCATAAAAAAAGGTGTGGCAAAAGCGTTTTACTTGCATCCTATGGATGTGTAATTTTGTCTCAACCAATTGGGAATAAGGGAATTCTATCCAATTTAGTCTGAGAATTGCCCTTGTCCAGGCAAGGTCATTAAAGGACATGTCTGAAGTTGGGGCATTTCCAGAGGTAACAGCGCCCCACAGGTGGTGGTCAGGGGAGGTGGTCAGGATTCCCCTGGGATGTGTCACCCCCAGAGCAAGGACCCCCCATGACCAGACCTCCACCCAGATGTGTCACCACACCAGAAGAGCTCTTTTCCCCCAGGACAGGACCCCCTGGATGTGTCCCCCAGGACAGAACCAGCCCCATGTCTGACTCTTTCCCTATTTGGTGCAGTTACAGTCACAGCCAGCAGGGGCGCTGTTGGCTCCCAGCTGTGTAGGGCAGGTGCGATGATTCACCCGCGGCTGCAGGGGGCGCTGTGGCGCGAGCTCAGCTGCCTCTCCACCTGGCAATGGCGGCTCAGGTGACAGAGAATGGAGACAATGGCTTCCTTTGTGAAACTCACGGGGAGCAGCTGGTTTGAGTGCCACTGCAGGTGGTGAGCTGGACTGTAGCAGGAACCTCAGAGCAGTGGGCTGGAAGAGCAGAGCCGAGCACACCCAGGGTGGCAAACAAAGTGTGGACAAAACTCTGAAGCCCTGGCAAGAGCCGCAGAGGTTGGGGCAGATGCAGGGTGTCGAGTGAAAGTGTAGCAAAACCCTTTCACAACAGTGGCAGGAAGACAGCCAGGCTGGGCAGCGGCAGCTGAGCTCCTGCAAGCGGCTGGGAGAAACTCCCTCCAGAGAAGGGAAGGCGGTCAGGGTCCTGGGTTTCCCCTGAGGAACCCAAGCAGATGGTGAGGGTCGCTCCCAGTGAGATTGGGTGCTGGAAACATCCCAGTTAAACAGATGCTCTTACGAGCAAAGGCTCCTTACCTCACCCATGGTAAGGAGAAGCAGCAAAGGACAAAACTCCACAGTAGCAGTGAATTCTCCCCTCAGGCACAGCCCAGCACCAAGAGCACAAACATCTCTCCTGCCATCCCCCTGAGAGCAAGAGAGCAAGAGAGCGCTGAGAGGGCTGAGCCCAGCCCCTGACCCCCAGCCAAGTCTCACTGTATCTCTGCACTTCCCAAGAGAAAACCTTCCTGCTAGACTGCAGCAAACTGCACCCCTTCCCCCTCCTCCCCACCTGTTACATCTTTTGCCTCTTAACTACCCCCCTTTCCATCTCTTAGAAAATAAAGGGGAAAAAACTTCCCGGAGAGAAAGAAAAAAAGAAAAAAAATCAAACTAACCTTCAAGAGGAGGTCCATTCAGAGCCACGAGACTTCATGGTTCCCTTTACGAGCACATTGGTGCATCCCACAGCAGTGTTTGCTGTGGATAATACAGAGTGTGGAATCTCCCTGAGTGTCCAACAGGTCCATGCGATTGTTTCCTGTCTGCTGGGCAGAAACACACCATATAAGGAAGGCTTTTCTTCAGCCATATTTAGGAACTCTTCCCAATTTTTCTCATTCTCCCCCTGAGACTTGATTTACTTCCCATGGATTCTGCTCCCAAAAATGGAACAACTCTTTCCATCCTTGGACCACTGCACAGGAATCTGTGGAAATGCCCGTGTGTCCCTCAGGGTGTCATTCCCTGGTAAATCCCCTCCATCCTGCCCTGAATTCCCCTGCCTGGGCACTCCCTGCTCCTGCTCTCACCCCTGTGATCCCCAGGATCCACATGTACAGCCCCTGATCAATATTTCCACACTTTTCCCTCTTGTCTGGTGGCCACAGCCAGGACCAAACATTCTTTCTGGGAGCTTCCAAAGGGCTGCAGCTTTTGTACAGGAAGGAGGAGGGTCCAGGTGTTGGGGGTTGAGTATATTTAGAATTTCTCCCCATTCCTGTTACTAAGCAACAAATAGTTGAGTGTTTTAGAGCCATCAAGTCTTTTGTAAAAGACAAAAGCTGGGCTTGGGCAGGGCAGGTGAAGGGAAGAGCCGGCCCTTGGAACAGGAGCTCGTCGTTCGGACACGAAGAGGAGAGGCTGCTCTTTGCTTTTCGGCTGCCACCGGAGGAAATCCAACTGTGCCGTTTTTTTCTCTTCTCCTGGCTGGGTGAGCTTTTGATTCAACCTTTTTCCCACTGGGAAGGGCACGTTTCCCCGGGCTGCGTTTCCTCGCAGCAGCTGCCAGGGAGCCCGGCTGCCTTTGCCGCCTGCCCCCGCCCTCTGCCGATCGAGACCGCGGCGTCTGCTGTGACTGCAGAAATCCTTGCTACCTCGCTGGCTGGCCAGGAGAGAGAGGGCCAGCTCCTACCCCCTGCTGCCCTGCTTTCTCGCTGCTCCGAGCTGCTTTCGCTGCCTTCCACGCTTTCTCAGCCTGCTCACCATTACTAGCTGCCTGAGGCTGACCTGATCCTGCGCCACAGCGCCACCTGCAGCCGCTCGGGAGTCATCGCACCTGCCCTGCCCGGCCGGGAGCTCAACAGCGCCCCTGCTGCTTGCGACTGTGATTGCACCACACGGGAAAAGGCTCGGCAGCTCACAAATCATCTGCTATTGGTTTTCTGGTTCTAGTTGTGGTTGCTATTACTGTTATTGTTTGTTTATAGATACTAGTAAAGAACTGATATTCCTTATTTTTTCCCATACCTTTGCCTGAAAGCCCTTGATTTACAAAATTAAATAATTCGGAGGGGGGGAGAAAAAATCACAATCTCTGTTCTAAGGGAGGGTTCAACCTCTCTTGGCAGACACCTGTCTTTCAAACCAAGACACCAGGTCAGGCTGTTGAGCAGATTGTTGTTGTCTTTGCAGTATATTTGGGGCTCTCTCAGTCCCTTGGCCAGAGGGACAAAATGATCAATTGCTGCATTTCCGGACTGGTTCCCTCACAGCTGCCCCTGCACGGTTGGTTTCCACCCAGCCCTGCTCTGAAAACCATCAAAGGCCCTTGCAGAGCCACTGCTTGAGCTCCAGTTGGTTTCTGTGCTTCTTGCAGGGCTGAGCAAACCACAGCCAGGCCTTTTTCCCCCCACAATTCTCACCTTTGAGCATTGCAGGGGTGAGAATTTCCTCCAAAAAAAAGTTGAGATAAAGAAAAAGGGGGGGGGGGGGGGGGGGGGGGGGCCCGGGGGAGCATCTCTAAAGCTGTGAGAATCAAAAGGGGCTGGGAGTACCCTCAGGAACTGTTTCCTGCTCTGGAGCTCTCCAGGATCGCTGAACCACAAAGTGGATGTGGGGCGGATGCAAAATGAGGGAAATAAAGAAAAAAATGAAAATGAAGAGAGGAAAAGGCATGGGATGAGGGCACAGCCCCGGAGTCCTGCCCTGTGCTGCCTCCCCAAACACCCCATGGGGGCTATGCTGAACTGTAGGTCACTCCAAAATCTGAGGCACCCAGTGAATGAGCTGAGACCCAGGTGCCCAACCAGCCACTGTCCATCCCTGGGGCCACCATTCCTCTGGGACCCCAATCATGGATCCCCCATTCTTTATGTCCCGCATCCTGGGATCCCCCTTGCCCCTAAGATCCCGATTTCCATGGGGCACCCCTTTCCCCTGACACCTCCATCCCATGCGGACCCCCATGCTATGATCCCAAATCCTGGGAGCTCATGTTCCCCTGGAAACCCCCATCCCTGGGCCCCCCAACACAGGGCCCCCGTCCCATGTGAATCCCCCCTTCCCACTGAACCCCATTTCCCTGGACACACATCCTTGGCTCCCAACACCCCCTCAGGCTCCAATTTCTGGGCACACCTTGTCCCCACCATGTCCCCACCATGTCTGCACCATGTCCCCACCCTGCCCCCATCAAGGGTGACCAACATGTGGGAACAAAATGTGAGATTGTTTGCTTCTCACTACCCGGGGGACAGGAGGCCCCAGCAGCCTGTGAGAACCAGCCTGGATGGCCAGCAACACCGGGATGGCCGGGAAAATGGCACTGCTCCTGTGGGGTGAGTGCTCTGGGCATGGGCCTGACACTTGGGGATGGCCTTGGTGACGCAGAGAGTGGTGGGGAGGGGGCACAGGGGGCTGTGGGGTCCTCTGAGTTCCCCAATGCAAGCAGTGCCACTCCATGGTGTGACGGGGATCATGGGGTGGCTGTGGGGACAGGAAGAGGGGGATAGGAATGGGGGGACAGAAATGGGGGATAGGGATGTGGGGAGAGGCACCATGGGACTGTGACGGCTGTGGGGACATGTATGGGGGAGCTGCGATGCAGAGACAGGGACAAGGGGACAGACACTATAAAGATGTGGCCATGGGGACAGGTGCCATCGGAATGGGATCACGGGCACAGGGCTATGGGAATGTGGGCGTGGGGACAAGGGCTGTGGAGCTGGTGGAAGTGACCTGTGCCAGCACATGGTGCTGTAGAGTCCCCATGCCTGGGATGTCCACAGTGTCCCCGTGTCCTGCACCAGCGCAGAGTGCCTGAGGTGCCCCTGTTCCTGAGAGGTCTGTGCCACACTGGTGTCCCCACAAGGACTATTTGGGGACAGCACCTGCTCCTGGTGCTGCTGTCTCCATGGGGTAAACCCACCCAACCCTATCCCTTCTCTCTTCCAGCCCAGACCCTCAACTGGTGAGTCCTTGGAGAGGTGCCATGTCCCTGCCCCGCTGTCCCCAGTCCCACACTGGCCCTGGCAGGCTGGTGTCCCTTGTCACCCACAGGTGCCCAGACCACCCAGCTTCTTGTGCAGCCCCCCTTGGACACTGGCGATTCTGTGGGACAAGGTGACACTGACCTGCCAGGGCTCAGGGACACCCAATGCCACCACCTGGTACAAGGATGGGCAGCGCTGGGGGAAGGATGAATGGGATCAGTTTGTTGTGACGGAGAAAGGAACCTACAAGTGTGACAGACCTGGCACGGGGCTCAGCCCCCCCGTGGCCATCTTAAACGGTGAGGGAGGTTTGTGTCCCCAGCCTGGCACCCGCGGGGACCCCGAGGTCTCTCGATGGGCTCTGCTTCCTGGGTCACCTCCCTCGTGTGATGAGAGCCTGTCCCCTGCACATGGGGACATCCCAGAGCATCCCAGTGCAAGGGGACCTCGTGTTTGAATTGGGGAGCCCTGTGTGTGACCCAATGGGGGTGTCTCGCTGCCAACTGGCACTGCCTGGTGTGACAGGACCCCCCTGTCCCCCAGAGTGGCTGGTGCTGCAGGTGCCAGCGCGGGTGCTGCTGGAGGGGGACACGGTGACACTGCACTGCCGGAGCTGGCGGGACAAATCGGTCACTGGGGTGCGCTTCTACCTTGGGGACAAGGAGGTGGGGAGGCCCCTAGATGGGACCGAGGTGTCTCTGTCGCCCCTGCGGCTGAACCACAGCGGCCAATACTGCTGCGGGGGCTGGGTGGACTCCGAGCTCTCGCCGTGGGTGAAGTCAGCACCGGTGACAGTGACAGTGCACGGTGAGCACCCCAAAACCCCGATATCCAGACACCCCCACAGTCCCTCCCCAGGTATTGAGGGTCACCATCCCCATGGCCATCTCATCCCCAGAGCTCTTCTCGGTGCCGGTGCTGGAGCTGGAGGGTCCTCCTGAGCCCACCGAGGGGTCCTCGCTGAATCTCAGCTGCCTCAGCACCCCCAGCCCCCTGCGGCCCCGAGGCCCCCTCCTGCACCTCTTCTACCGAGACAGACAGTTGCTGGGGGTCCCGCAGGGGTCCCCGCAGCTCCTGCTGCCCGCCGTGGGGGTCTCCCACTCGGGCAGTTACAGCTGCGAGGTGCGCTCCGAGGGGGGTGCTGTGCGGAAGAGCAGCGCCCGGCTCCGCGTCACGGTGCGCAGTGAGTGCGGGGATGGGCGCGGCAACCCCCACAGCCTCCCCGGGTACCCCAGCTCCAATTGGGGTTTCCCCAGGTCTCTCCTCGACACCATGTCCATGTCACTCCATCCTTTCCCAGGTCCCCCATCACTGTCCCGGCTCCCCCATCCCTCCCTGAATCCCTACCCTGAGTCCACCTACCCCTCTTTGATGTCCTCCCATGCTTCTCTGGTCCTCCTATCACCGTCTGGGTTCCCACACTCCTCCTGGGGCACCCCCATCCCTCTCCAAGTGTCCTCCCTGAATCCCCCTGATGCCTCCCTGGGCTCCCTTCTACCACTTTCCAAGTCTCCCCCCAAGTCTGGGCCACCTTCGTCCTCACTGGGGTCCTCCCACTACTCTCTGATCCCCCTTCCCCAAGTCATTCACTGTCCCCTGCTGTCCCCATCCTGCAGGCATCCCACTCTCAAGGGTATCCCTGTCGGCACCGCCTATGGCAACACCTCGGATGTCTCCGCCCTGCAACCTCCCGTGGGTGCCAACCCTGCCCGGGGACTGGCCAAGGTTGGGGGTCCCATGTGGGGCTGCCCAGGGGGGTCAGAGCTCCCGTCCAGTGCTCCCAGTGCTCCCAGTGCTCCCAGGATTCCCCATTCCCCCTCCCACTGCCAGGGGAGCACAGGACCCTTTTCCCTATTATTGCATCCAAAACACAGCTTATTGATTAAACTGATAGAAATGGGGTTTGTTTGTCCAGCTCTGCCTGTTCAGCTCGGGAAGGAGGAGGGTCCAGGTCAGGCTGTTGAGCAGATCCTTGTGGGATTTGCAGGATTTCTGGGGCTCTCTCAGTCCCTTGGGGAGGGTGACAAAATGATCGATAGGGACATTTCCGGACTGGTTCCCTCGCAGCTGCACCGAGAGCCCCGGGACGGAGCCGGGGACAGCCTGAGGTGTCCCCCGAGCCCAGCCCAGCCCCGCCGCAGCCCTGCCCGGTGCCCCCCGGTGCCCAAAGTCCCGCAGCCGGCGCTCCCCGAGCGGCTCTGAGCCCCGCAGCTGCTGCGGAGCCTCGGCCGGGCTCAGCCCTGGGGAGGGCGGGGGGCGCCGGGAGGGAGGGAGCGGGAGGCTGGGGGAGAGCAGGGAGCCCGGGAGGAGCCGCCGGGCCTGCGGGAGCGGAGTGCTGGGCTCGGTCACCGTGGCAGGTGGCGCTGCCATGGCGCTGCGAGTGGCGCGACTGTCCCGGGCTGCGGCAGCGACGGTGGCCATGTGTCCGGAGCGGCTGGGACACATGGCGTGTGGCCATGACGGTGGCGTGTCCGGAGCCACTGTGGCCATCCAGCCGGGGTCACCCCCAGCCCCAGCAACGCTGCAGGGCAGAGCCACTACTCGATGATTCCACACTTTTCCTTCTCATTCGGTGGCCACAGCCAGAACCCAAACACTCTTTCTGGGAGCTTCCAAAGGGCTGCAGGTTTGAGCCAGGAAGGAGCAAGCTCCAGGTCAGGTTGTTGAGCAGATTGTTGTTGTATTTGCAGGAGTTCTGGGGCTCTCTCAGTCCCTTGGCCAGAGGGACAAAATGATCAATTGCTGCATTTCCGGACTGGTTCCCTCACAGCTGCCCCTGCACTGTTTCCACCCAGCCCTGCTCTGAAAACCATCAAAGGTCTTCGCAGAGCCACTGCTTGAGCTCCAGTTGTTTTCTGTGCTTCTTGCAGGGCTGAGCAAACCACAGCCAGGCCTTTTTCCCCCACACAATTCTCACCTTTGAGCAGCTCTAAAGCTGTGAGAATCAATGCCAGGGGGGCAGGTGGGAGCCTCAGAGCAGGGCTGGCAAATGCTGCTCTTGTAAAGTCAGCTCCAGTTTTCCATCCCAGTGCTGGGGGGAGGGGCCAGGATTGTCCTCGGATGTTCTGGACAGAGGGGGGACAGTCAGTGGGGTCACAAGTGTTTCATCTGGAAGGTCTCATCCTCATCCTGGTTCCCAGCATTTTGAGGCCCTGCAGGGACAGGGAGGGGTGGTGGTTATGGGAGGTTGTGGGGGTTTCTGTCACTCCTGTGGCGGCTTCCCACCCACAGAAGGGCCTTGGGGGGCTGCAAGATTGGAGGGGAAGGGGCTGCACCTTGGGGCTCCGAAAGGGGGACTGGGGGCTCCCAAATTGAAGAGGTGCTGTCAAGGGGGACACAGAGGGATTGGGGCATTTCCCAAGCTATGGCACCCCAGAGGTCACAGTGCCCCACGGGGGACACTGGGGGTGGACAGAGCCTTCCCTGGAGAGAGGATTCCAGGATATGTCACCCCCAGAACAGGGAGCCCCCTGGACAGGACCCTTTTGGTTTTGCCCCCAGGACTGAACCCACCCCAGTCTTCTGACTCTCAGCACAAACAGCCTCTTCCTTCAGCTGCAGGAAAGGGAAAGTGAAAATGCTGGGGGCACAGTCAGACACCCCCATCCTCCACAGTCCCTGCCCCTCCCGGCACCCCATGCACCCCCTTTTTCCCATTCCTTGGGGTCCCCCCAACATGTGACCTGCTCAGGTGCTCTCAGATCACTGAGCCAAGAACTGGGGGGGGGGAGTGTAGTGCACAGTTTAGGAGAACAATGAAAAATAGTAGTAAAGAGAGGAAAAAGCCCCTGGGTGGGGTGGTACAGAACCAGAGAGCCATGGCAACCCCCTTCAGTGTGCCCCCTGGCCCTGAGCACCCCGGGGAGGGCTGCGCTGGGCTCTGGGAAATCCCAAAATCTGAGGCATCCCGTGAAGGAGCTGCAACACATGCCCACCTAGCTGCTCCCTGTGCCTGGAACCCCCATTTGCTAGGGACACTGAACCACGGGATCACCCTTACTGTCCCCTCCCTGGGTACCCCCATCTCAGGACCTCCATTGTCCAGGACACGTCTCCTCTACATCTTATCCCATGGGTCTTGCATTCATCCAGGACCTCCCCTTTCCACAGGACCCCCAGTTTCCCCAGCAGGGCAATCACAGGGACACTGATCCCATGACTACAAATCCTCGGGGCCTACATTTCCCTTGGGCCCCCATGCCTTGGCATCTCTTCTCCTGGGACCCCCATTCCCCAGGACCCGTATTAACTGTTACTTCCCCTCTTCAGCACCCCCAATTACCTGAACACTCATCCTCAGCTCCCCACTTTCCTTGAGCCCCCCATTCCTAGGACCCTGTGACCCACCATGTCCCACTGTTGCTCCACCACGGCCCCACGATGGCCCCAGCATCTCTCCACCATATCCCCAGCCTGCCCCTACCCTGCCCCCACCATGAGCCACCGACACGTGGGGACAAAATGTGGCCTCGCTTCCTTCCCCTTTGGCCGAAGAGCTGCCACTGAAGGACAGGTGGCCCCAGCAGTGTGTGACAGCCAGCCCAGATGGCCGGGGACACTGTGATGGCAGGGGCGGTGGCACTTCTCCTGTGGGGTGAGTGCCCTGGGCACAGGGGTGACACCCCAGGGATGGGCCTGGTGAGGCAGAGAGCGGTGGGGAGGGGGCACAGGGGGGCTGCGGGGTCCCCTGAGGTGTCCAGTGCCAGCAGAGGCACTCCATGGGGGTGGACCCTGGTTTGACCTTGGTTCTGGGGTGGCTGTGGGGACAAGAACAGGTGGACAAGAAAGGTGGGACAGGGAGAAGGGGACAAGCACCATGCAGATGGGCCATGGGGACAGGTGCCATCACAATGGGATCAAAGGCACAGGGCCATGGAGATGTGGCAATGGGCACTGATGATGTGGCACTGGGGGATGACCGGTGCATGTGTGGCTATGGCAATGACACATCCCCCAACCTCTCCACAACCACTGGGGACTGTTTCCTAGCACTTTCCCAGAAGAACTGGTGTCCCCCACAGGGACAGTTTGGGAACCACAAACACACACCCTATCCCAGGTGCAGCCCTCCCCACAGGGCAACCCCCACCCAGACCCTCTCCCTTCTGTCTTCCAGCCCAGAACCTCAGCCTCGCTGGTGAGTCCTCAGGCAGATGCCATGTCCCTGCCCTGCTGTCCCCAGCAACATGGTGGCCCTGGCTGGTGTCTCCTGTCACCCACAGGTGCCCAGACCGCCCAGCTACTCATGGAGCCCCCCTGGACACCAGCGGTGCTGTGGGACAGAGTGACACTGACCTGCCAGGGCTCGGGGACACCCAATGCCACCACCTGGTACAAGGATGGGAAGCGCTGGGGGAAGGAGGGAAGCGGCAGCTTCCTTGTCACTGAGAGTGGCACCTACATGTGTGAGATACCAGACATCAGGCTCAGCGACCCCTTGAACGTCTTGAATGGTGAGGGGGGAAGTGGCGATGGGTGTTCCCCACGGGGCTCTGGCTGGGCTTCACTGTGTCTTGTGTCACATGATGAGAGCCCATGCCCTGCACAAGGGAACATGCCAGTACACCCCTGTGCAAAGCAGTGCATCCCCTGTCCCACAGATGAGCCGGTGCTGCAGGTGCCTGCACGGGCACAGCTGGAGGGGGACACGGTGACGCTGCGCTGCCGGGGCTGGCGGAACAGGTTGGTCACCGCGCTGAGATTCTACCACAATAACAAATATCTGCGGGAGTCCCTCAGAAGGGCAGAGCTGTCCCTGCTCCCCCTGAAGATGCACCATGGTGGCCACTACCACTGCGGGGGCGGGGTGGGCTCCAGGATATCACCGTTGTGGAAGGAGTCGGCGCCAGTGCCACTGACAGTACATGGTGAGCACCCCCACAGCTGGGACCCCAATACCCCGTGATATTGACTCCCACAGCCAAAACTCCCACACCACCTTCCCCAGGCTGAGGGTCACAATTGTCCCCTCTTTTCCTTTCCAGAGCTCTTCACGGTGCCGGTGCTGGAGCTGGAGGGTCCCCCGAGCCCACTGAGGGGTCCCCCCTGAATCTCAGCTGCCTCAGCACCCCCAGCCCCCTGCGGCCCCGAGCCCCTCTCCTGCACCTCTTCTACCAGGACGGGCAGTTGCTGGGGGGCCTGCAGGGGTCCCCGCAGCTCCTGCTGCCCGCCGTGGGGGTCTCCCACTCGGGCAGTTACAGCTGCGAGGTGCGCTCCGAGGGGGGGGCCGTGCGGAAGAGCAGCGCCCGGCTCCGCGTCACGGTGCGCAGTGAGTGCGGGGATGGGCACGGCAACCCCCACAGCCTCCCCGGGTCCCCCTGCCCTGCCTGGGTGTCCCATCTCCCCCAGACACCTTTTCCGGGTCCCCACATCACTGCCCTTTGCCCCCTCATTCCTCCCACAGTGCCCTGCCTGGGTACCCCCATCACTTCCTGGGTCCATTCACCTCTTCTGCATCCCTCTCAGATTCCCTCATCCTTCACCGAGTCACCTCACCCCTTTCTGGTTCCACCCACCCTTCCCTGATGTCCCCCCATGGTCCCCTGGTCCTCCTGTCACTGTCTGGGTCCCCACAGCCCTCTCTGGGTTCCCCACAGCCCTCTCCCCGTTTCCCCTCCGTGAATCTCCCATCCCTACCTGCAGTCCCTTTCCAAGCCTCCCCAAATCTCTGAGCCCCCTCTTCCTCACTGGGGTCCCCCACCCCGCTCTGAACCTCCCCATGACCCTCACTGTCCCCTGGTGTCCCCAGTCCCTCACTGTCCCCTGCTGTCGCCCTCTCACAGGGATCCCAGTATCAGGGGTGTCCCTGTCGGTGCAGCCTCCCGGGGGACAGGTGGCACTGGGTGACAGCCTGGTGCTGAGCTGCACAGTGGCTGCTGGGACAGGTCCCCTTTCCTTCTCCTGGCACCGGAAGGGCTCGGGGACACCCCTGGGCACTGGCCCCCGCCTGGAGCTTCACCACGTTGGGGACAGTGACAGTGGCCACTACCAGTGCCAGGCCAGTGATGGGGACAGCATGGCCGAAAGCCGCACAGTGAATGTCACTGTCCTGGGTGAGTGGGACCCTCAGGCTTGGTGTGATCCCAAACGTGGCATCATCATTCCCTCCCACCCATCCCCCCACACCTAATGCCAGTCTCTCCCCCAGCCTCAGCCCTGTCTCTGTCCCCGCAGTGCCCGTGGCCAATGCCACCATCACCCCTGACCCCCGGCACACCAGGTGCACGCAGGTGACCCCGTGACCCTGCACTGCTCGGTGCAGGTGGGCTCAGCACCTGTCACCTTCACCTGGCTGTACAATGGACGGGAGGTGGCCCAGGGTCCCCTCCTGGAGCTTGGGGACATCGATGTGGGACATTCTGGCAGCTACCAGTGTGTGGCCACCAACCAGCTGGATGAGCACCGCATGTTCCAGGCACTCAGCCCAGAGCTGGCTCTGGAGGTGACACCGCGGGCACACTGGGGCACAGGTGGGGCACAGGTGGGGTCATATGGGGTCACCGGGGGGTGTGGGGGTGTATGGGGTCACTCCTGAGGTGGGTGGTGACCCTCATGACCCATCTGTCCCCCAGTAGTGGCTGTGAACATCGGCAGGACCCTCCTGTACCTGGTGCTGCTCCTGGCTGTCATCGGGGGCTGTCACTGGTGGCACCGTCTGGGTGGGTGACAGTGGGGAGGTTGGGGGTCCTGGAGTGAGGGGAACCCCAGAGTGTGGGGAGAGATGGGGCAGCACCTAGAGCTCCCGAACTGATGGAAACTGAGCCCCCAGTGATCTTGGCTGGGGTCCTGGCGGGTTGGGGGGGAATTTGGTGGGTCTTGGCTGTGCTCCAGGGGGCATCCCTGGGTGGCATTTGAGGAACATTGGGGTGGCACTGCGAGAGACTGGGGGGTTTAGGGAGCTCTTGGAGGGTTGTGCAAGGATGCTGGGGGCTCTTTCAGTGATTCTATGGAAGTTTGGGTGATGCCCCTCCCTGCCATGCTTGAGGTTCTGGGACTCAGGGAGTCAGGGGCACTAGGGGGGTTGGGGGCACTACAGTGGTGCAGGAATTCTAGGCATTCAGGTGTTCCTGGGGTCCAGGCGGGAATCAGGATCTGGTGGGAATCGGGGCTGCAGTGGGGATTTGGGGTTCCCGTGAGGGTTTGGGGTCCCGAGGGTGGTTGGAGCTCCCGAGGTCCCAGGAAGGTTCAGGGGTCTCGGGGACCTCACAGTCACCTCCTCCCCTTTTCCTTGCAGCCTCCAGGAAGCCAGGAAGGTGAGGGGGGGGCTCCGGCCATGACTCCCCCTGTTCCCCCTCCCCCTGCCAGGGGGCACAGGACCCTTTATCATGTTTTTGGAGCCAAACTGCAGCTTGTTATTAAAGCGGCGAAAATGGGGTTTGTTTGTTTGTTCAGCTCTTCCTGTTCAGCTCGGGAAGGAGGAGAGTCCAGGTTAGGCTGTTGAGCAGATCCTTGTGGGATTTGCAGGATTTTTGGGGCTCTCTCAGTCCCTTGGGGAGGGTGACAAAATGATCAATTGTGGCATTGCCGGGCTGGTTCCCTTGCAGCTGCACAGAGAGCCCCGGGACGGAGCTGGGAGCGGCCTGGGGGTGTACCCCGACCCCAGCCCAGCCCTGCCCCAGCCCTGCCCGGTGCCCCCCGGGGCCCAAAGCCCCTCAGCCGGCGCTCCCCAAGCGGCTCTGAGCCCCGCAGCTGCTGCGGAGCCTCGGCCGGGCTCAGCCCTGGGACCGGCGGGTGATTCGCCCCAGTCAAGCCTGGAGGCACTTCAGAGACCAAGTCAGAGAAGTGGGTATTTGCTTTATTCGGTGCACCGGATGTGTGGGGAATTCTCTCCGCGAAACACACACACACCAGTACCTCCAAAGGCACAGTGTTATAGGTAAAACTCATGAATATTCATTACGTTCTCCAGGATAGGAGTGGTTATACAAATTACTTCTCATAAGTCATTAATATTATTAGTGATTTCTTGTACTCAATGGCAAAAGGATTCCTTTTGCCCCCTTTGATCTTGATAAGATTAAGGGAATCCACAAGGCCAGAAGTGTTATCAGCCTTCAGCCCTGGACGGGCGCCGTGCTGGTGGAAGGGGCAAAAGCTCAAAGAAACAAGGATGGTTGAAGCACAAATAGATTTGGGTTTTCTATTTGACCACTCCTTTCTCATGGAGGGCGCCGGGAGGGAGGGAGCGGGTGGGTGGGGGAGAGCAGGGAGCCCAAGAGGAGCCGCAGGGCCTGCGGGAGCGGAGTGCTGGGCTCGGTCACCATGGCAGGTGGCGCTGCCATGGCGCTGCGAGTGGCGCGACTGTCCCGGGCTGCGGCAGCGATGGTGGCGATGCGTCTGGAGCGGGTGGGACAGCTTCTGTGGCTTGCCTGGCTCCTTGTCTCATGTCTGGACACACTTAGAAAACAAACTTGCACAGTGATAACACATGTTAGAGTGGGGAGAAGGATGAATTCTTGCCTCTTTCAACTCCCCATTGGAAATTCTTATACAAATCAAGTTCCTAATAAGTCAGAAATTAAGATCTAATGAACTAATGTTTTACTCCTGCAGGTTAATAAACCTCTTTCTAATTATAATTTCTTAAATGCATGTATTACTCTAAATGCATATGTAGAATTAGTAATCACTATCTTGCTCCAATATATCTCACAGGATCTCACAAGCACCTACAGCTCTGCTGCTCGAGCTGACCATGTGAGAGGCAATGTCTCACTTATTTTAACTCTTTCATAAATGATAGTGTATCTTTCAAATTGTTACTCTTCTATTGCTCTTGAAGACTCACCACCAAACACATTCCCTCCCCAAGGCTAGGGAGTGCCCACGAATCTTCCCTAGCCTGGGTCTGGAGATTCATCACCTGAATGCTGTGCAGTCATGGGTTCTCCTCAACCCCCTCAAGGAGGCTGAGTCAAACCCTCTCGTTTTTCAATTCTAAATACTCTTGTTTTACTAAACAAGATTCACGGTACGATAACCGCACTGGTCATCTATCCAGATGCTCCTTGAGTCAGTACATTTTCAACTTGGTGTGAAACTTATGAGGTATATTCCTATTGTCAGCCCTCGGGCCTCATTTACCATCAGAGCCCTGGCTGCACAACTTTGCAGATAATGCGGCCAGCCTCTGGCTACATTCTGAGACAATGAATAGCTGCCAGCCACTGGATCTGGCAACTTACAAAAATTAGCATCAGGCCACCGTGTTCTCCAAAAGTGGCTGCCAAATTCCCAAAGCATGGGAGAGCAACACTTTCTGCACAAGTTACTTGCAAACTAACAGTCATGACAACAAACCATGCAGAGAGGACTGAACTTCCTTGGGGACTTGAATTAAGCACACATTGTCACGCTCTTGGCTGCCTGAACAGCCTGCACAGTGGCTGAGACACACCTTGTCCACACCTTCCCCATAGCAGTTCTAAATTTCTTCTCCGCAGCAGTTAATTTGCATTTTCTCTAAAGCAATTTGTCTGGCTGCTTGAAGGCTAAAGGACTTAAAAGCACTTGAGCAAAACTTTGTTCATAAAAAAACCCCAACCACTCAGAGTAACCCAGGCAGGAGACTTTAACTCTGAAACAGTTAATTACAAAATTTGGTATATTCTTTATACAAATTAAGTTTCTGAGGGTTCTTACACATGGAACTTTAGGGGTTTTTGTTTTGGTTTTTTTTTTAAACTAAACTCCAAATTCTCGTGTACACCAAAAGAATTTTGAATTCACCATGCACTTGTATTTTAAGCACAATAACATTTTAGTAGTTACTTTAAATAGAGAATAGCTAATTATACTATTACTATTGGTTTATTTTCATTATCTATTATACCATTTTCCTTGAGGCTGCCAACACTTTTGGGTTTATCTCAGCACGACCTCTCAGGCAAAGATACCACAGTGTTAGCTTTTGTAATTCTTCACAATATTAATGAGCATTCTCACTTTAACCATCAAATTTTTTACTAGTAAATTACAATTACAGTTAAGAACAAACAGAAATCCATGCATTTCAGACTTATTCTTCACATCTACCAATAGTGGCTGAATAAGAAGCGCACCTCATGTTTTCACTCGCCCCTTGAATATTTGAAGATTTTGTTGACGATTTTCTCTCTTGGAGATAAAATCCAAAGTGAATCAAGAGCTTTCACATCTCTTCTTGATCTAGGCTCACTTTAAAAGTTATCAAGGGCTCCTGTGTGGGGCATCCCTGGTATAATGGGAGCTCTTGACATTCTTAGCAATTCATTTCTATTAATTGCTGGACTTCTTCCCCCTGAGGATTTAGTTGTTTCTACAGACATTCCTGCTTTCAGTGACTCTCTGCCCTGCAGACAGCAGTCTGATCTCTTATCAGCCGCTGCTCTGATTGGCTTTCTCCTGCTGAGGAGGGAATGCCTTTGCCACGTCCTGGTGGCTGGCTCTGTCTCCTGTGCTACAGGGGCCCCGCAGTTTATTCTTTTGGGGCTGTAATACCTTTGGCATCACCTTTGCCTTTGCCTTTTCTTTATCCTTTCTTACATACATTTGCAGTATCTTTCTAACCAGTTCGTTCAGGGGCTTATTCTGCCCTTCCTCCAGCCCCCTACCCCCACTACTGCCTGGAGGTGCTCATTGTCCCACAAAGTCATTCTGGTGACCCAGACAAAACTCTTAACAGACAATCCACATTTTCTAGACATTCCTTCCGCAGTATCCAAATGCAGCCCTGCCCCCTCCTACGCTCTCAGCAGGCATGGCCAGCAGCACCACAGGTGACTGGGGTGTCCCGCAGCCTCACGGAGGCCGGGAGGCCAGAGCCGCCCTGCCCCAGCGGGTGGCAGGGTCAGGGACTGCCTGGTGCTGAGCTCACAGCTGTCTCACAGCTCTAGCTTGGCTCTGCACCTCCCCACAGGCCCTTGAACTGTGCTTCCAGCCCTGCACCTCTGCGCTCGCTCCTGCCGCTCCGAAAGCAGAGGATAGAGAGGACTGCAGCTGGCCCTGGGCCAGCTGCCAAAACTTTTAGGCAAGATGGGGGAGGGTGCTGACAAACTTCTCCTCTCTTCCTTCTTCTTCCTTCTTTCTTTTACTCTATTTACTTGCATGCTCTTTCTACTACAACATTCTATACAGCCATATTTCAGCAGCTACACACAGGAGGTCCACAGAGGTACTTATTAGATTCAACTAGTTATTTTTATCTCACGGGTGTCCCCGCATAAATTTATATGCTGGCAAAAATACAAATTAACACAGGTAAAATTTTGCACACACAGTACACGCACACACATTCAAAAAATTTCAAAAGCACTTGAGCAAATAGACAATATCACTTCCTCTCACAATTAATACAAGTGCACTAAGTCTAAATTTCACAACTGTTTCCACACACAAAACAAAGGATTTCAATAGCAAAATCAAATGGAGCAATATTAGAAAGGTGTTGGGATCTGGGTGTTCTCAATTCAGTAGCTAAAATCTTTCCCTTCAATAATACCATCTTCCCCCCCTCCAGATACTCCAAATCAACAGTTTATAACAACAGACAGAACAAAAATAGCAGTACGATGGTACAGTACAGTGGGGTCCAACCCCAGGGGTCCAACCCCTTAAAGGTACCTTTTCTTGACAGCGGGGTCCAACCCCTTAAACGTACCTTTTCTTGACAGTGGGGTCCAACCCTGGGGGTCCAACCCCTTGCCTGGGACTAATTTTGGGAGACCCAGTCTCAACCCACCCTCGGGGACTAGCACCCCAGACCTGCAGGCATTTCGGTTTTTGTAAAAGTAGCAAATACCTTAATATGGTGCAGATGGTCCTTGGTCTACCCCCGCCGTGAACCAAAGGACAGCTGAGCTCCCCCTGAAAATTCAGGGTCGCAACTGGGAGGTCTGCTTACCCCTGGATCTGGCAGCCAAGCAGAGTTAGAGTCCCATCGGGGGTGCCAATTTGATTCGCCCCAGTCAAGCCTGGAGACACTTCAGAGACCAAGTCAGAGAAGTGGGTATTTGCTTTATTCGGTGCACCGGATGTGTGTGGAATTCTCTCCGCGAAACACACACACACAACCAGTACCTCAAAGGCACAGTGTTATAGGTAAAATTCATGAATATTCATTACGTTCTCCAGGATAGGAGTGGTTATACAAATTACTTCTCATAAGTCAATATTATTAGTGATTTCTTGTACTCAATGGCAAAAGGATTCCTTTTGCCCCCTTTGATCTTGATAAGATTAAGGGAATCCACAAGGCCAGAAGTGTTATCAGCCTTCAGCCCTGGACGGGCACCGTACTTGTGGAAGGGGCAAAAGCTCAAAGAAACAAGGATGGTTGAAGCACAAATAGATTTGGGTTTTCTATTTGACCACTCCTTCTCTCACGGGGGGCGCCGGGAGGGAGGGAGCGGGAGAGTGGGGGAGAGCAGGGAGCCCGGGAGGAGCTGCTGGGCCTGCGGGAGCGGAGTGCTGGGCTCGGTCACTGTGGCAGGTGGCGCTGCCATGGCGCTGCTAGTGGCGCGACTGTCCTGGGCTGCGGCAGCGATGGTGGCGATGCGTCTGGAGTGGGTGGGACAGCGTGTCCGGAGCCACTGTGGCCATCCAGCCGGGGTCACCCCCAGCCCCAGCACGGCCGCAGAGCAGAGCCACTGCTCGATATTTCCACACTTTTCCCTCTCATCTGGTGGCCACAGCCAGAAGCCAAACATTCTTTCTGGGAGCTTCCAAAGGGCTGCAGGTTTGAGCCAGGAAGGAGGAGGGTCTAGGTCAGGTTGTTAAGCAGATTGTTGTTGTCTTTGCACGAGTTCTGGGGCTCTCTCAGTCCCTTGGCCAGAAGGACAAAATGATCAATTGGTGCATTTCCGGACTGGTTCCCTCACAGCTGCCCCTGCACGGTTTCCACCCAGCCCTGCTCTGAAAACCATCAAAGGCCCTTGCTGAGCCATTGCCTGAGCGCCAATGGTTTTCTGTGCTTCTTGCAGGGCTGAGCAAACCACAGCCAGGCCTTTTTCCCCCACACAATTCTCACCTTTGAGCAGCTCTAAAGCTGTGAGAATCAAAGCGGGCAGGTGGAAGTCTGAGGTCCTGGCTGCCCCTGGGGCTGGCCAGAGCAGGGCTGGCCAATGCCCATCCCTGTGCAGTGAGGCTATGCCATGGCTGAGCTCCACACTTGGATGGGCACTGGCTGCAAGGAGGAGGAGTTTGGGAGCTCCTTCCTGCCTGGGGCTGCATTCCCAAGCTGCTCTTCCCAGCTCAGATCCTCCAGGAGAACAGCAATGATGGAGAAGTCCGGAACAGGGTTTCTTCTGAAACCCGATAAACCCAAAGTGTCCCAACCCCCAGGACAGAAACCCATGGAGAGGATGGTGGAGAGCAGGAGAGGAATAGGGCAGCCCCCAACAGCTTCAGGCCACCCAGATTTGGGAAGTCTGATCCCTGTGTCAGCAATTTGAGGCCAAGTCAGGCATTTCCAGGGGGAAAGAGCTGCATTTTTCCATCCCATCTGGAATGTGTCCAGGTTCCCTTCAGAACTGCCATCCCCCAGGCGAGGACCCACCCAACCGGGATGTGTCACCCCTGGGACAGGACCCTCCCTGGACATATCAGCCACCGAACTGGGACCCCCGGACAGGATCCCCTGGATGTGCCCCCCCAGGACAGAACCTGCTCCCCTGCCTGATTCTCAGCACAAACAGTCACTTCCTTCTGCTGCAGGAAAGAGAAAGTGAAAGTGTTGGGGGCACAGCTGGACACTCCCATTCCCCACAGCCCCCCCCACCCTTCCCTGCAGCCCCTGCGCCCCCATTTTCCCCCTCTTACCTGCTCAGGTGCTCCCCAGGACTGGGGAGTCAGGAAATGCAGGGGCAGTCTGTGTGTGAAAGTGCAGAAAATAAAGAAAATATAGAAATAGAGGAAAAAGAGACCCTGGGAGAGTGGGGCAAAGAACCAAAGCCCCCTGGGACTGCCCTGTGGTGTCCCCTCAATCTATGAGAACCCCGGGGGAGTTCGGCTGGGCCCTGGGTCACCACAAAATCTGAGGCAGCCAGTGAAGGAGCTGTGACCCATGTGCTCACCCAGCCACTGCCCTGGGACCTCCATTGCTCTGGGAACACAACCATGGGATCCCCATTGCCTTAGTCCCTCCAACCCTGGGACCACCATTCCAGGGCTCCCACTGCCCAGGGTCTCCATTTCCCAGGACCTTCCTTCCATCCATTCCAACGGGGACCTCCATTCCACCAGCACCCCCATCCCTGGGACCTCCATCCCGTGACCCCAGTTCCCTGGAGCCTGCTTTCCCCAGGGTCCCCTACACATTTGGACCCCCATTCCCAGGCAACCCGTCCCCTGTGACTCCCCCTCCTCAGGATTCCCATTTCTCTGGACCTTCATTCCCAGGAATTCCCCTCCCAGGAAACCCTGGGACCTTCCCAGGACCCCATTCCTGCCCCAAGTTTCCCCTGGATACAAACCCAGGCTCACCACATCTCCTGATCCCCCCAATCCTGGGCCCTTATTTTCCACCAGGTCCCACCAGGTCCCCAGCCTGCCCCCAGCCTGTCCCCACACTGCCCCCACCAAGGGCCACCTACACGTGGGGACGAAATGTGAGCTCGCTTCCTTCCCCTTCATCCGAAGAGTCACCACCCAGGGGACAGCAGCGTGTGACAGCCAGCCTGGATGGCCAGGGACACCGAGATGGCCAGGAAGGTGGCACTGCTCCTCTGGGGTGAGTGTCCCAGACACGGGCCTGAAGCCCCAGGGATGGCCCTGGTGAGGCAGAGAGCAGTGGGGAGGGGGCACAGGGGGGCTGTGGGGTCCTCTGAGGTCCCCAATGCAAGCAGTGCTGCTCCATGGTGTGATGGGGATCATGGGGTGGCTGTGGGGACAGGAAGAGGGGGATAGGAATGGGGGATGGGGATAGGGATGGGGGACAAGGATATGGCAATAGGCACCTTGGTACAGCGTCAGCTGTGGGCTCATGGACAGGCGGATGGGGGGAGGGGGGAGGGGGGGGAGGGGGGGACAGGGGGACAGGGGGACAGAGGGGACAGGGGGACAGAGTGGACAAGGGGACAAGTACCATGCAGATGGGCTTTGTGGAGGAGTTGCTGTGGGGCTGCTGAGGGTGATCTCTGCCAGGATGGGATGTCTACAGAGTCGCCATGCCAAGAGTGTCCACAGTGTCCCCATGAGCAGCCTCAGCCATGGGTGGCTGAGGTGTCCCTGTCTGTCCCTGAGATGTCTATGCCACACTGGTGTTTGAACAGGGACAGTTTGGGGACAGCCCCCACAGCCATGCCCCAGGTGCTGCTGTCCCCACAGTGCCACCCCCACCCAGCCCCTCTCCCTTCTCCCTTCCAGCCCAGACCCTCAGCCTCACTGGTGAGTCCTCAGGGGGTGCCATGTCCCTGCCCTGCTGTCCCCAGCCCCATGGTGGCCCTGGCAGGCTGGTGTCTCCTGTCACCCACAGGTGCCCAGACCACCCAGCTCCTCGTGGATCCCCCCTGGATGCCGGCAGTGCTATGGGACCGAGTGACACTGACCTGCCGGGGCTCAGGGACTCCTGGTGCCATCACCTGGTACAAGAATGGGTGGAAGTGGTGGCAGAAAAACCTGACCGTTTCCTTGTCACCCAGAGAGGCACCTACAAGTGTGACAGACCTGGCACTGGGCTCAGCAACCCTGTGAGCATCTTAGATGGTGAGTGGGGATGGGTGGGGGCTGCACTCCGTGGGTGGTCACACACTCCTCATGTGATGAAAGCCAGTCTTCTGCTCATGGTGACATTCCAGTGCATGCCAGTTCATCCCAGTGCACACCAGTGCATCTCATTGTGATGGGACAGCCCTGGTGCATCCAGGTGCCATGGGATTTCCCCCTGGTGTCCCCCTGCGTCCCTGGGCACACTGCAGCTCAGAACCCCTCAGTGCCATGGGGACTCCCCTGTCCCACAGACCAGCTGGTGCTGCAGATGCCAGCAGGGGCACTGCTGGAGGGGGACATGGTGACACTGCGCTGCCGGGGCTGGCAGGACAACCTGGTGACTGAGGTGCGATTTTACCACGAGAAGAAGGAATTGTGGTGGCCCCGTGTTGGGACCGAGCTGTCCCTGTCCCCCCTGAAGCTGCACCACAGCGGCCGCTACCACTGCAAGGCCAAGGTGGGCTCTAAACAGTCAGCGTTGGAGAAGTCAGCGCCGGTGACAGTGACAGTGCACGGTGAGAATCCCACAGCTGGGACCCTGATACCCCAACAACCCCACAGCTCCTTCCCAGCAGACTTGGAGTCACAAAACACCCACTTGTGTCTCCTTCCCAGAGCTCTTCTCGGTGCCGGTGCTGGAGCTGGCGGGTCCCCCCGAGCCCACCGAGGGGTCCCCCTGAATCTCAGCTGCCTCAGCACCCCCAGCCCCCTGCGGCCCCGAGCCCCCCTCCTGCACCTCTTCTACCGGGACGGGCAGTTGCTGGGGGGCCCGCAGGGGTCCCCGCAGCTCCTGCTGCCCGCCGTGGGGGTCTCCCACTCGGGCAGTTACAGCTGCGAGGTGCGCTCCGAGGGGGGGGGCCGTGCGGAAGAGCAGCGCCCGGCTCCGCGTCACGGTGCACAGTGAGTGCGGGGATGGGCACGGCAACCCCCACAGCCTCCCCGGGTACCCCAGCCCTGTCTGAGTACCCCCATTCCTACCAGACACCCTTCCCTCGCATCCCCCTATTCCTCGCTGGGCTCTCCCTATCACTGCCCTGGTCCCTTCATCCTTTCCCAGGTCCCACCCAATGTCCTCCCATCATAGTTCCAGGTCTCTGCATCCCTCCCTGGGTCCTCCCACTCCTCTCTGAGGTTCCTCCATGGACACCACATCCCACCATCCCCATCTGGTTCTCCACATCTTTCTCTGTGGTCCCCCACATCCATCTCCAGGTCTCCCCTCCATGAATCCTCCATCCCTCCCTGGGTTCCCTTCCTCTCCTTTCCAAACTGCTCAACAATCTCTGGGCTCCCTTCTTTATCACTGTGGTAACCCCACTCCTCTCTGACCTTCCCTACCTCCCTTGGTCCCTCACTGTTCCCTGTGCCCCCCACCCCTACCCTGTGACCCCTAACCCACCCATCTCCCCCCACAGGGTTCTCACTTTCGGGGGTTTCCCTGTCGGTGCAGCCTCCCAGGGGACAGGTGGCCCTGGGTGACAGCCTGGTGCTGAGCTGCACGGTGGCCGCGGGGACAGGTCCCCTGTCCTTCTCCTGGCACCGGGAAGGCTTGGCCACGCCTCTGGGCACTGGCCCCCGCCTCGAGCTGCACAACGTTGGGGACAATGACAGCGGCCACTACCATTGCCAGGCCAGTGATGGGAAAAGCATGGCTGAGAGCCCCACACTGAATGTCACTGTTCTGGGTGAGCGAGACCCTCGGGCTGGGATTGACCCCACCCACGATATTGTCATCCCGCCCATCCCCCTCCCCCCACACCGTGTTCCAGCCCCTCCCCCACCCTCAGCCCCGTCTGTGTCCCCGCAGTGCCCGTGGCCAATGCCACCATCACCCCTGGCCCCCTGGAACTCCAGGTGCGTGCAGGTGACCCCGTGACCCTGCGCTGCTCGGTGCAGGTGGGCTCAGCACCTGTCACCTTCACCTGGCTGTACAATGGGCAGGAGGTGGCCCAAGGTCCCCTCCTGGATCTTGGGGACGTCGATGTGGGACATTCTGGCACCTACCAGTGTGTGGCCACCAACCAGCTGGATGAGCACCGTGTGTTCCAGGCACTCAGCCCAGAGCTGGCCCTGGAGGTGACACTGCAGGGACACTGGGGCACAGGTGGGGTCAAATGGGGTCCCTGTAGGGGTCTGAGACCCCTGGGTGTTTGGTGACCCTGGCTTGTCCCCTCTCTGTCCCTGGCAGTGACACAGAGGGAACAGAGCACAGGAGGGGAACTCCTGACGTCACTGGCATTGCAGCATCCCTGGGGTGACGGGTGACCCTGATGTGCCCCACTCTGTCCCCAGCAGTGGCCGCAGTTCTCAGTTGTTCCCTGTTGTTCCTGGTCCTGCTCGTGGGTGTTGTCATGGCCTGGCACCGCTTGCACCGCCTGGGTGGGTGACAATGGGGAATGGGGATCCCAGTGAGCTGTGGGAGGTCCCATGTGACATGGCAGGGGCTGAGCCCCAAGTCACCTTGTTTTGGGGCTCTGTGAGGTTTGGGGGAGGTGTTGGAGGCTCGTGTAGGGATGTTGGAAATTCTTTCAGAGGTCCTGGGAGGCTTTGGAGAATTCCCCCTGCCGGGTTTGGGGTTCTGTGGGCTCAGGGGTTGTTCAGGGGTTCTGGGGGGAATTGAGGGTCCAGTGGAGGTTCAGGATTTCTGCATATGATCAGGGGCCCTGGGGACCCCACAGTAACCTCCTCTCTTTCGTTTGCAGCTTCTAGGAAGCACCAGGACAGGTGAGTGGGAGGCTCCAGCCACTATGAACCTTTTACCCCAACCCCTATCACCTCCCATCCCCTCCCACACATCCCTTTATTCCCTCAGGGTCCCCCCGGAGCTCCCAGCTCCCCCGGAGGAGGGGGAGGTGCTGTACACCCACGTCATGAGCACCAAGCGAAAGGGGGGTGAGTATCAGAGTGGCACACACAGGGTCATGTCACCCGCTGCTGTCACCCCTCACCTGGATCCCACAGCCAGTGTCTCTCGCAGGGCCCCCCTGTGCCACTGTCCCCCAGGAAACCCAGGTGACCTACGCAGAGCTGCCGGGAACCCATGGGCAACCACGGGAACCAAGTGACATCTACGAGAACATGCAGTGACACTGGAGGGACTGGAGAGCACTGGGAGGAACTGGAGGACCCAGTGTTCTGCTGTTAGGCCCAAAATGCAGCTTTTTGGTTAAACTGGCAGAAATGGTGTTTCTTTGTTCAGCTCTCTCGGGCTTTAGCAATGGGATTCTCCAATTTTGGGCTGCCACTAAAAACCAGGGGCTGCTGCCCTTCCCCTCCCAGTGGAGGCACAAAAGGCAAAGATCCCAAAGGGCAGAGAGAAGAACAATTTCCTGCTAACAGCAGTGACAGAAGAAAACCAACAGCAACAGCAACAAGATTCAGAATCAGAAGGGTCAGAAAAGGAGTGATTTGCAGGGAAAGGCCCCGACAAGGAACAAACCCCAGATGCTGCCCCCAGCATGATTCCCCTGCCAGGAGGAGCCTGTCAGGGTCCTGGACCTTCATTGCTTTGATGGCCAAAGCAGCCTTCAGGAGGCTCTAGATTCTCTTCTCCCCTGTCTCCAAACCCTGCTTGATCTCCTGCTTTGCTCCAGGCAGGGTCAGATTGGGCAGGGCCAGCTCGACTGGGAGCTCCTCTGGTGCTGAGGGACCAGGGGGCATTTGCTGCAGGTGTCTCCCGAGGGCTGAAGCTCCCAGCACCCCTTGCTCTCTGCATGTCCTTTAACAGCCCATTCCAGCTTGGGATCTTTCCCGAGGCTGGGGCACCACAGGGAATGGGATCCATCCGTGCAGGGCCAGGTTCTTTGTCCCCAGTGTCTGTGAGGTTCGTTGGAGAATGAGTTCCAGTGTTGGATTCAATTCTCTCTGCAGGGCTGTGTTGCCATAAGAGTTCCTTTCCCAGGCCCAGCACAGAGTTCCCAGGAGCACAGGGAGCCTTTCCAGCCATCCAGGGCTTGCTTCTCTCCCCAGGAGCCCCCAGCTTTGGGGAGTTTGATCCAGTCGATCTGCCAGACCTGCCCAAACTGGGATTTCAGCCCTCACCCTCCATCCCACAGGGGCTTGACCTGCCTGTGCCCTGTGTGATCACAGCACATTTCCCTTTCCTGGAGTGATGGTGTCTATGGGGAAATCCACATCAGCGCCAGGATGTGTGGCTGAGACTTTCTCTTTACTCACCCAGCCCATCCCTGGCAGTGTGGGCATTTGAAGGAGCTGAGCTTCAGTGCCAATCCCTTCTGAGGTGGCTCCAAGCCCTTCCTGAGCTGCCAGGATCTCTTGTTCTGTTGGGCTGGGACAGGGCTCAGGTGGCAGCTGCCATCGTGCTCTGAGTGCTGGGACTGTCACTGGCTGTGGGGACTGACAGTGGCAATTTGTCCAAAGCGACTGTGGTAGAGTGTCCCAATTTGCCATGGCGATGACACAAACAGCTCTCAGAACTCACAGGATGCCCTGGAACAAGTGTGGGAAAGCAAAGGGTTTGAAGGGTTTGACTTCTCATTATCCTTCTTTGATCGTGTCAGCAATAAATTCAATGAATATCTCTAATTCAGAGCCTGTTTTGTTGGTGAGAGGATTTGATGAGTGACCCTTGTTGGGGTTTGACCCTGACCAAATGCCAGCCGCCTCTGCTCCCTCCTGTTGCAGACGTGCAGGAGAGGTGAGAAAAAAAAACCTGTTAAACTGACACCAAATTCATGTGTTGAGATAGAACACTGATAAGGGGACACACAGAGAAAGGGTAAACAGGCTCCAAACTTGAAGTTGCAAAGTGATTTAATTACCTAACAGAGTCAGAGGATAAATGAGAGGTAAAAATAAGCTTTTCAGATACCATTTGTTCACTCACCCCTCTCCCTCTTAAGACACCATTTTTCTACTCACCCACCTCCCTCCTTCCAACCAACAGCTTGGGTAGGGGGCAGGGTGTGGGGTATTTTCTTAGACCATGAAATTATTCATCACTACAGTTCTTCTACTACAAATACTCTTTCTCTGCTTATCTCTCTCTCTCTCTCCAGACAGTTTCTCGGCTCACCCCTCTCCCTCTTAAGACAGTTTCTTCTCTCATCCCCCTCCCTCTTTCCAACCAACAGCACAGACAGGGGGCAGGGTAAGGGGTTTGTTCTCTGGTCAGTCCATCAGGGAGAGGGGTTCTCTACTTAGCCATGGGGTCCCTCCCCCGAGAGACAGTCCTCTGGGAATGTCTTTGGCATGGCTCCAATCTCACAAGCAACATCCTGCCTGAATTCTGCTGCAATGGGAGTTCTCTTGTCCATAAGGTGCAGACTCTCCTGAGCCGAGGCCAGGCTGCTTCCATGCCAGGAGCAAGGCCTTTCTCTCCCTTGCAAGGCCTTTGCATGAGACTCCCACTGGATCACAGCTTCTTCCAGGCATCCACCTGCTCCTCTGGTGTGGGCTGTGGGTGGATTTCTGCACCCTGTGGACTCCATGGGCTGCAGGGTGACCTCCTGCTCCCACCATGGTCTTCACCACGGCTAGCAGAGGGTTTTCAGCTCTGGCACCCGGAGCACCTCCTCCTCCACTGTCTCCACTGACCTTGGTGTCTCCATGCTGTTCTCCCTTCACATATTTTTCCCTCCTCCTCCTCTAGATAAAAAGAAGTGTGTGACTACTTTGTTTTGATGTTTTCTTAAATACGTTTTCACAGAGGCGTAACTAGCACCTCTAACTGGCCCACACTTGGCCAGCAGCATGTCCATCACTTTCAGAGCCACCAGAGGTTGGCTCTACTGGACTTGATGAAAAACTTCCAGAACTTTCACTCAGGACACACAGGAGCCATCTTTGTGCCACTCCCCACCCCACAGACACTTCTTCAGGCCTACCACAACAGCTTTTGAGGGGTTTAAATTTCTCTTAGATGTTAAAGATACCTTGCTGATGTTCTGGGCTAAGCAAAACCACCACTTTCCTCCTGGTCCTTATCTCAACCCAGGAGCCTTTTGTTTCTTTTTCTTTCCCCATCCGACTGCGCAGGGCAGTGAGAGAGCAGCTTTGGTGGGTGCAGAGCATCCGGCCACCGTCAGCCCATGGCAAGACAGGAAGGAGGAGGGTAGAGGCCAGGTTGTTGAGCAGATTGTTGTTGTCTTTGCAGGAGTTCTGGGGCTCTCTCAGTCCCTTGGCCAGAGGGACAAAATGATCAATTGCTGCATTTCCGGACTGGTTCCCTCACAGCTGCCCCTGCACGGTTGGTTTCCACCCCGCCCTGCTCTGAAAACCATCAAAGGCCCTCGCAGAGCCACTGCTTGAGCTCCAGTTGGTTTCTGTGCTTCTTGCAGGGCTGAGCAAACCACAGCCAGGCCTTTTTCCCCCCCACAGTTCTCACCTTTGAGCAGCTCTAAAGCTGTGAGAATCAAAGGGGGCCAAGGGGGCAGGTGGGAGCCTCAGGTGCTGGCTGCCCCTGGGGCTGGCCAGAGCAGGGCTGGCCAATGCCCATCCCTGTGCAGTAGGGCAGTGCCATGGCTGAGCCCCACACTTGGATGGACAGGAGTCCCCAGGCTGTGCCACCCCTGGGACAGCCAGCCCCCAGGAATGTGCAGGGACACTTCCAGAACTGCCCTCCCCCCGGACAGGATCCTCCTGTCCAGGATGTGTCACCCCCTGGACTGGATTCCCCCAGGTCATGTCACCCCCATGAAAGGAATAAGGGAATATCTTTACAAACAAACAGCTGGTAAGATAAGACCAATACTGAGAAATGGAAGAAACAGTGGGAAGGATTTCCATAGGAATTCCACTGACTGACTTGCCCAAGACTGTGTTAATAAACGACAAGAACAGAGACATGAGAAAAAGAAGAAAGGGGGATGTACATTAGAAGGGGGTTTGCATTAGGTGTTTCAGGAAGCCTGTAGCACTCAAGTACCTCAGCCAATGGGGAAAGAGAGAGGGAAATGCAGCCAGGAAATTAGGATAAAAAGAGCTTGTGTCCTCTAGCAATTTGAGAGACCCCATGGGAAATGCCCATGACTTCTCCCTTTATTAAATAAAGTTACAGGACTCCTCTGTCTCCTTTTTGGACATAAACCTCTGGTGGTTTTGGATTAATTTTCCTGATGCCCGGAACAGGGATCTCCCCTGACAGGACCCCCCTGGATGTGTCCCCCAGGACTGACCCCACCCCCCTGTCTGACTCTCAGTGTAAAGAGCCTCTTCTGTCTGCTGCAAGAAAGAGAAAATGAAAGTGTTGGGACCACAGCCGGACACCCCCATCCCCCACAGCCTCCCACTCCTCCCTGCAGCGCCCACACTCTCTTCCTTCCTCCCTGGGGTCTGCCCTACCTGTTACCTGCTCAGGTGCTGCCCGGGATCTCTGAGCCACAAACCGGGAGAGGATGTGTTTACAAAAGTGAGGAAAATAAGAAAAAAAAAAAATAAAGAGAGGAAAAAGTCCCAGTGGGGGAAGCACAGACCCAGAGCACCATGGGAACCCCCTGGTGTTCCCCTCAGACCACGAACACCATTAGGGTCTGTGCTTTTGTCTGGGTCACCCCAAAATTGGAGGCATCCAGGGCAGGAGGTGTGACCCACCTGCCCACCCAGCCACTGCCCATCCCTGGGACCCCCATTCCCCTGGGAACCCAGCTATGGGACCTCATTCTCTAGGTCCCCCTCCTGGTGACTCCCATCCCAGTATGCCCATTTCCCAGAACCTCCATTGCCCAGCATCGCCCTCCCCTTGATCCCATCCCATGGGCTCCACCATCCCCCAGGACACCTCGTAGCTGGGCCCACATCACATCACCCCAAATCCTGGGGTCCAAGCACCCCTGGGACCCCAATCCCGTTTCCCCTTCACCCCTGGGGACCACATTCACCAAGATCCTATCCCCTTTGTCTCCCCTTCCTGAGGAGCTCCATTACCCAGGGACCCCATTTCTGCCCCCTCCCCGTTCCTATGGAAATCCATCCTTAGCTCCCCACATCCCCAGAGCCCCCCAGTCCCTCCATGTCCTTCTGTGTCCCCAGCCTGTCACCACCCTGCCCCCACCAAGGGCCACCTACATGGGGGTGATGTGACCTCGCTTCCTTCCTCTTTGGCCAAAGAGCCACCACCCAGGGGACAGGTGGCCCCAACAGTGTGGGACAGCCAGCCTGGATGGCCAGGGACACCGGGATGGCCGGGAAGGTGGCACTGCTCCTGTGGGGTGAGTGCCCTGGGCACGGGCCTGATGCCCCAGGGATGGCCCTGGTGAGGCAGAGAGTGGTGGGGAGGGGGCACAGGGGGGCTGCGGGGTCCCCTGAGGTCCCCAATGCCAGCAGAGCCAGTCCGTGGGGGTGGATGCTGGTTGTGGGGTTTCCGTGGCAACAGGAACAGGGGGACAGGAATGGGGGCACTGAGACCTGAGGGCAAGGATAACATGACAGGCACAGTGGGGCTGGGACAGCTGTGGTGACAGGGACAGGGGGACAGGGATAAGAAGACAGGGATAAGGGGACAGGGATAAGGGGACAAACCCCTTCTGGATAAGCCATGGGGTTGGTGGGTGTGACCTGTGTCAGCATGGGATATCTGTGGTGTCCCCATGTCCACAGTGTCCCCATGCCCCCAGCCCAGGGTGGTTGCAGTGTCCCTGTCCCTGAGATGTCCACGCCTCATGGATCTGGTGCATGGGCAGCTGTGACACAGACATGTTCCCCAGCCTCTCCAGATCTGTTGAGGATCATCTGTGAGCACTTTCTCACAAGAACTGATGTCCCATTGGGGACAGTTTGGGGACAGCCCCCACACCCCATGCCCTGGGTGCTGCTGTCACCGCAGTGCCATCCCCACCCAGACCCTCTCCCTTCTTCCTTCCAGCTCAGACCCTCAGCCTTGCTGGTGAGTCCTCAGGGGAATGCCATGTCCCCACCCTGCTGTCCCCAGCCGCACGATGGCCCTGGCAGGCTGGTGTCCCCTGTCACCCACAGGTACCCAGACCACCCAGCTCCTCGTGGATCCCCCCTGGACACCAGCGGTGCTGTGGGACAGAGTGACACTGACCTGCCAGGGCTCGGGGACATCCAGTGCCACCACTTGGTACAAGAACAGGGAGCACTGGTGGAAGAAAGGACCCGACCACTTCCTTGTCACTGAGAGTGGCACCTACACATGTGAGAGACCTGGCACTGGGCTCAGTCCCCCCGTGCGCATCTTAAATGGTGAGGGGGCGATGGGTGCCCTGGCGGTGTCCCTGAGGGCTCCGGGTGAGCTCTGTGTCACACCCCTCATGTGACGAGAGCCAATTCCCCGCACATGGGGACATCCCAGAGCGTCCCAGCACAATGAGACCCCCACCCTGAAAATGGGGACCCCTGGTGCCTCCCACAGAGTCCCCAGATGTGACAAGTCCCCCTTGTCCCACAGAACGTCTGGTGCTGCAGGTGCCAGCGCGGGTGCTAGTGGGACACGGTGACACTGCGCTGCCGGGGCTGGCAGGACAACACCGTCACTGGGGTGCAATTTTACCGTGAAGAGGAGGATCTGTGGGGACGCCTCAATGGGACCGATCTGTCCCTGTCACCCCTGCAGCAGCACCACAGTGGCCGCTACCGCTGTGGGGGCTGGGTGAGCTCGGGGCCATCACAGAGCTGGGAGAAGTCGGCACCAGTGACAGTGACAGTGCGCAGTGAGTGTGGGAACAGGGGTGGGAAACCCCAACATCTTCCCAGGGTTCCCTCACCACTGTGTGCATCTCTCATCCCTCCCTTCACCCCTCCCTGGGTCATCCACACCTTCCCATGTCCCTCCCAGCCCAGGTCCCTCCATCTCTGCCCGGGTCCCTCTCCAGGTCCCTCTGCTCCTCCCCAGCCTCCCTTGCCAGTTCCCAGCTTCATCTTCTGCTCTCCCTTCCCTACCTGGGTCAATTCCACCCCTGTCCACATCCTCCCAACCCCTCTCTGGGCTCTCCCCACCCCTCTCTGGCTCCCCACATCCCTTCCTGGGTCTTCTCTGTCCCATGTCTTGTCTCTCATCCCTGCCTGCATCAATCCCACCCCTCTCTGGATCCCTTTCTTCCTCAATGGGATCTCCTCTATCCCCTTTGTACTCCCCTTTTGCCACTCCCTGTGTCCCACACCCCTCATGGGTCCCCCATCCTATCCATGTCCCCCTGCAGGGGTCTCACTCTCGGGAGTGTCCCTGTCTGCACAGCCCCCCGGGGCACAGGTGGCACTGGGTGACAGCCTGGTGCTGAGCTGTGTGGTGGCAACGGGGACAGGTCCCCTGTCCTTCTCCTGGCACCGGGAGGGCTCGGGGACACCGCTGAGCACTGGCCCCCGCCTGGAGCTGAGCCATGTTGGGGACAAGGACAGCGGCCACTACCAGTGCCGTGCCAGCAACAGGGACAGCGTGGCCGAGAGCCCCACACTGAATGTCACTGTCCCGAGTGAGTGGGACCCTCGGGCTGGGGATGACACACCCCAGGTCACAGCCCCTGCCACTGCAGGTCACAGTCCTGGGTAGCTGGGACCCTCTGGCTCTGGATGCTCCCACCACAGCATCCCCACCAGAGAACGGGTGACAGCAAACAACACTGTATGTCACAGTCCTGGGTGAAGGGCACCCTCTGTCTCCAGGTGCCACCATGCATAGAGTCCCTCATCCCACCCATCCCACCCTCATTCCCCCCTCTGCCCCTCCCCCCCACACCTAATGCCAGCCCCTCCCCCCACCCTCAGCCCCGTCTCTGTCCCCGCAGTGCCCGTGGCCAATGCCACCATCACCCCTGGCCCCCCGGCACTCCAGGTGCGCGCAGGTGACCCCGTGACCCTGCGCTGCTCGGTGCAGGTGGGCTCAGCACCTGTCACCTTCACCTGGCTGCGCAATGGGCACGAGGTGGCCCAGGGTCCTCTCCTGGATCTTGGGGACGTCGATGTGGGACATTCTGGCACCTACCAGTGTGTGGCCACTAACCAGCTGGATGAGCACCGTGTGTTCCGGGCACTCAGCCCAGAGCTGGCCCTGGAGGTGACATCGCGGGGACACTGGGGCACAGGTGGGGTCACACGTGGTCACCGGGGGATTCAGGACCCCCAGGGTTCCGGGTGACCCCAGTGTATCTCTTTCTGTCCCCAGCAGTGGCCGCAGGGGTTGGTGGGTCCTTCCTCTTCCTGGTCCTGCTCCTGGCTGTCATCGGGGGCTGTTACCAGTGGCACCGCATAGGTGGGTGACAGCGGGGTCAGTGGTCCCAGGGAGTAGGGGAAAGCCACCCAGAGCAGGGCAGCGATGTGGCAGCACTCACAGCCCCTGAGCTGGATGTAGCTGAGTTCCCAGTGACCTTTGCTGGGATCCTGGGCAGTCTGGGGACGTGCTGGAGGGTTGGTGCAGGGATGTTGGGGATGCTTTCAGGGATTCAGGGGCAGTTTGGGGGTTCCCTTTCCTTGCCGGGCTTGGGGTTTTGTGGGCTCAGGTGGTCAGGAATTCCGGCGGGCCCTGGGGCTCCCTTGGGGTTTCAGTGACCCCGGGCACCCCACAGTCACCACCTCGCCCTTTGCTTTGCAGCCGCCAGGAGTCAGCAGTACAGGTGAGAGGGGTGGGTGGCTCCAGTGCTGACCTCCCTTGTACCCCCAGCCCGCAATCCCCGACCCATCCCACACCCCCTTATCCCGCAGGGTCCCCCGGAAGGAGGTGCTCTACACCAATGTCGTGCGCAACAAGCAGGGAAAGGGTGAGTACAGGGGGGAACAGGGACATGTCACCCACGGGTGTCACACCCTACCGGGGGCCTCACAGTAAGTGTCTCTCGCAGGGGACCCCAAAACCGCCCCCCCAAAGGACCCCCAGGTGACCAACGTGGAGCTGCCGGAACTCCACGGACGACTGTGGGAACACAGTGACATCTATGCGAACGTGCCGTGACGCTGGGGGGACTGGGAGGCACTGGAGGGCACCGCCTATGGCCACACCTCGAATGTGTCCGCCCTGCAACCTCCCGTGGGTGCCAACGCTGCCCGGGGGCTGGCCAAGGTTGGGGGTCCCATGTGGGGCTGCCCAGGGGGGCCAGAGCTCCCCGTTCCTGTGCTCCCAGTGCTCCCAGGGCTCCCCATTCCCCCTCCCACTGCCAGGGGAGCACAGGACCCTTTTCCCTATTATTGCACCCAAAACACAGCTTATTGATTAAACTGATAGAAATGGGGTTTGTTTGTGCAGCTCTGCCTGTTCAGCTCGGGAAGGAGGAGGGTCCAGGTCAGGCTGTTGAGCAGATCCTTGTGGGATTTGCAGGATTTTTGTGGCTCTCTCAGTCCCTTGGGGAGGGTGACAAAATGATCGATAGGGACATTCCCGGACTGGTTCCCTCGCAGATGCCCCGAGAGCCCCGAGAGTCCCGGGACGGAGCCGGGGACAGCCTGAGGTGTCCCCCGAGCCCAGCCCAGCCCCGCCGCAGCCCTGCCCGGTGCCCCCCGGTGCCCAAAGCCCCGCAGCCGGCGCTCCCCGAGCGGCTCTGAGCCCCGCAGCTGCTGCGGAGCCTCGGCCGGGCTCAGCCCTGGGGCGGGCGGGGGGCGCCGGGAGGGAGGGAGCGGGAGGCTGGGGGAGAGCAGGGAGCCCGGGAGGAGCCGCCGGGCCTGCGGGAGCGGAGTGCTGGGCTCGGTCAGCGTGGCAGGTGGCGCTGCCATGGCGCTGCGAGTGGCGCGACTGTCCCGGGCTGCGGCAGCGACGGTGGCCATGTGTCCGGAGCGGCTGGGACAGCGTGTCCGGAGCCACTGTGGCCATCCAACCGGGGTCACCCCCAGCCCCAGCACGGCCGCGGGGCAGAGCCGCTGCTCGGTGTTTCCACTCTTGTCCCCAGGACAGAACCCCCCGGCTGTGTCCCCCAGGACAGGACCTGTCACCCCCACCATGTGACTCTGAGCACAAACAGCCTCTTCCTTCTGCTGCAGGAAAGGGAAAGTGAAAGTGTTGGGGGGCACAGCTGGACACCCCCATCCCCCACAGCTCCCCACCCCTTCTCGAATCGCCTTCTCTCCTCCCCCTCCTCTAGGTCCCCCAAACCCTTTATCCGCTCAGAAGAGCCAGGAACTGGGGGAGTGCGAAATTTAGGGAAAAATTGATAGACATGGAAATAAAGAGAGGAAGAAGCCCCTGGAGAACGCTGGGGAGGCTCAGAGCCAGAGCACCCTGGAATCCCCCTGGAATGACCCCCAGGCCGTGAGCCATCCAAAGTGGCAGCGCTGGCCTGCCAGATCTGCTTCCTGGGTCACCCCAAAATCTGAGGCACACAGTGAAGCTGCAGTGACCCACATGCCAACCCAGCCACTGCCCATCCCTGGGACCCTCATTGCCCTGGGAACCCAACCATGGGACCCCCATTCCTCATGTCCCCCCATCCTGGGACTGCCATTGCCCAGGGTCTGCATGGCCAAGGACCCCCATTGCCAAGGAGCCCCCTCCCCTTGATTCCATCCCCTGCAACCTCCCTTCCCCCAGGACCTTGATTCCCCCAGGACCTCCAACCCACTGGGAACACCATCTTTGACTCCCCTCGCCCCCTGTGCCCCCACTGATGGGAACACCATGTCCCACCATGACACACCATGACCCTACCCTGCCCCCAGCCTGTCCCCAGCTTGTGGCCAGCCTGTCCCCATCCTGCCCCCACCACGTGTCAAATACCCATAGGCGAGGATGAGACGTGACCTCGCCTCCTTCCCTTTTGGCCAAAGGACCTGTCAAAAGGACACGTGGCCCCGTCAGTGTGTGACAGACAGCCCAGATGGCTGGGGACACCGTGATGGCCAGGAAGGTGGCACTGCTCCTGTGGGGTGAGTGCCCTGGGCACGGGCCTGATGTCCCAGGGATGGCCCTGGTGAGGCAGAGAGCAGTGGGGAGGGGGGGCACAAGGGGGCTGAGGGGTCCCCTGAGGTCCCCAATGCCACCAGAGCCAGTCCGTGGGGGTGGACACTGGTATGACTGGGAAAGTGGGGCAGCTGGAGGGACAGGAATGGGGAAAGGGAAACGGGAGGACGGAGGTTTGAGGAGTTGCATCATGGGGCTGGGGCAGCTGTGGGTACAGGGGACAGGGAAAAGGGGAAGCTCAGCAAGGGGCCATGCAGACAGGTGCCATCAAGATGGAATCTTGGGCACAGGGCCCTGGGGATGTGGCTGTGGGGACAGGGGCTCTGGGGCTGTTGGGGGAACCAGCGCTAGCATGGTGGTGTCTCCATGGCCAGGGTGTCCACAGTGTCCCCATGTCCTGCCTCAGCCCGGGATGGCCAAATGTCTCCATCCACGAGCCCTCTGTGCCACCAGGTTGTCCCTGCAGGGCCAGTGTGGGGACAGCCCCTACAACCTGTCCCCTGGTGCTGCTGTTCCCATGATGCCACCCCCACCCAGCCCCTCTCCCTTCTCCCTTCCAGCCCAGACCCTTGGCCTTGCTGGTGAGTCCTCAGGAGGATGCCATGTCCCTGCCCTGCTGTCCCCAGCTCTGTGTTGGCCCTGGCAGGCTGGTGTCCCCTGTCACCCGCAGGTGCCCAGACCCCCCAGCTCCTTATAGATCCTCCCTGGACACCAGCGGTGCTTTGGGATAGAGTGACACTGACCTGCCAGGGCTCGGGGCCCCCTGGTGCCACCACCTGGTACAAGGACGAGAGGCGTTGGTGGCAGAAGGGACCCACCGACCTCACTGTCAATGAGATTGGCACCTACCGATGTGATAGACCTGGCACTTGGCTCAGCCCCTCTGTAAAAGTCTTAAATGGTGAGGGGTAAGATGGGGATGGTGTTCCTCCTGAGGCCTCTGAGGGCTCTGGGTGGCCTTGCACCCCTCAGTGCCCCCTGGAGCCCCCTGGTGTGACAGGACCCCCCTGTCCCATAGACTGGCTGGTGCTGCAGGTGCCAGTGCGGGTGCTGCTGGAGGGGGACACGGTGACACTGCGCTGCCGGGTCTGGAGTGGCACGTCGGTCACTGGATTGCGCTTCTACCACGAAGACAAAGAGCTGAGAGAGCCTCTCCATGGGACTGAGCTGTCCCTGTCCCCCCTGCAGCTGCACCACAGTGGAAGGTACCGCTGCAGGGGCTGGGTCGGCGTCTGGCATGTACTGTGGGAGAAGTCAGAGCCGGTGACAGTGACAGTGCACGGTGAGCAGCCCCAAAGCCGCACCTGATAGCCTGACACCCCCACATCCAGCACAACCTACCCTGAGACCCCAACACCGAACAACCCAAAACCCACACAGCCTCTCACCTGCAGATGCCAAGTCACAGTCCCAATCTCTCCCATCTCCTTCCCAGAGCTCTTCACGGTGCCGGTGCTGAAGCTGGAGGGTCCCCCCGAGCCCACCGAGGGGTCCCCCTGAATCTCAGCTGCCTCAGCACCCGCAGCCCCCTGCGGCCCCGAGCCCCCCTCCTGCACCTCTTCTACCGGGACGGGCAGTTGCTGGGGGGCCCGCAGGGGTCCCCGCAGCTCCTGCTGCCCGCCGTGGGGGTCTCCCACTCGGGCAGTTACAGCTGCGAGGTGCGCTCCGAGGGGGGGGCCGTGCGGAAGGGCAGCGCCCGGCTCCGCGTCACGGTGCGCAGTGAGTGCGGGGATGGGCACGGCAACCCCCAAAGCCTCCCCGGGTACCCCAGACACAACTGGGTCTCCCATCTTCCCCAGACACCTTTTCCAGGTCCCCACATCACTGCCCTTTATCCCCTCATTCCTCTCCCGGTGCCCTGCTCGGGTACCTCCATCACTTCCCAGGTCCATTCTTCTATTCCTGCTTCTCTCCCAGGTTTCTGCATCCTTCACCGAGTTCCCTCTCCCTTTCCCTGGGTCCACCCACCCCTCTCTGAGGTCCGCCCATTGTCCCCTGGTCCTCCCGTCTCTGTCTGGGTCCCCACAGCCCTCCCTGGGTTCCCTCCATTGCTCTCCATGTTTCCCCTCCGTGAATCTCCCATCCCTACCTGCAGTCCCTTTCAAAGCCTACCCCAATCTCCGAACCCCTCTTCCTCACTGGGGTCTCCCACCCCTCTCTGAGCCTCCCTGTGACCCTCGCTGTCCCCTGGAGTCCCCTCTCACAGGGATGCCAGTATCAGGGGTGTCCCTGTCGGCACAGCCCCCTGGTGATCGCCTGGCACTGAGCTGCGTGGTGGCCGTGGGGACATGTCCCCTGTCCTTCTGCTGGCACCAGGAGGGCTCAGAGGCACTGCTGGGCATTGGCCCCTGCCTCGAGCTGAGCAAGGTTGGGGACGAGGATAGTGGCCACTACCAGTGCCGGGCCAGAACAGGGTCAGCATGGTTGAGAGTGACCCATTGATTGTCACCCTCCTGGCTGAGTGGGACGCTCGGGATTGGGGTGACCCCAAACACAACATCCTCCATCCCACCCATCCCATCCTCATCCCCTCCGTCTCCCTCCCCTCAAACCATGTTCCAGCCCCTCCCCCCACCCTCAGCCCCGTCTCTGTCCCTGCAGTGCCCGTGGCCAATGCCACCATCACCCCTGGCCCCCTGGCACACCAGGTGCACGCAGGTGACCCCGTGACCCTGCGCTGCTCGGTGCAGGTGGGCTCAGCACCTGTCACCTTCACCTGGCTGCATGATGGGCGGGAGGTGGCCCAGGGTCCCCTCCTGGATCTTGGGGACATCGATGTGGGACATTCTGGCACCTACCAGTGCGTGGCCACCAACCAGCTGGATGAGCACCGTGTGTTCCAGGCGCTCAGCCCAGAGCTGGCCCTGGAGGTGACACCACGGGCACCCTGGGCCACAGGTCAGATCATATGGGGTCCCTGTGGGGACCTGAGATGTTCAGGTCATGGACGGTCTGGGTTCAACCCTGCTGTGTCCCTGGCAGTGACACAGAGGGAACAGAGCACAGGAGGGGAAGTCCTTAAGCCACCAGGGTTGCAGGACCCCTGTGGTGACAGGTGACCCCAGTGTGTCCCTCTTTGTTTCCTGCAGTGACCGCAGGAGTTGTTGGGTCCCTGCTGTTCCTGGTTCTTCTCGCGGGTGTCATCAGGGGCTGTCACTGGTGGCACCACATGGGTGAGTGACAATGGGAGATGGGGGCTCTGGGAGTGGTGGGAAATCCTCCAGAGAAGGGAGGTGACAGGGCTGCACCCTCAGTCTCTGATTTGGGAGGGGCTGAGCCTCTTGTGACCACAGCTCTGGGCCTTGGGCAGTTTGGGGAGGTGTTGGAGTGTCGTGCAGGGATGCTGGGGGTTCTTTCAGGGATCCTGGGAGAGTTTGGAGGTTCCTCCTCACGGCTGATCTTGGGGTTTTGGGGGCTCAATGAGTTGGGGACACTAGGATAGTTCAGGGTTTCCAGGGGACATCAGGGATACTCGGGGGTCCTTGGGAGAATTGAGGTTCTGGTGAGGGTTCAGGATCCGCAAGGATGGCTGGGGGCCCCCTGGGACCCTGCAGTCACCCCCTGTTTTCCTTTGCAGGTGCCAGGAAGCACCAGGACAGGTGAGTGGGGGGCTCCAGGCACGACCCCCCTCTTACCCAAACCCCCAGGACCTCCCATCCCCTCCCACACACTCCCTTATCCCCACAGGGCCCCCCCGGAGCCTGAAGCCCCCCCGGTGGAGAAACCTGAGGCAACCTACGTGGAGCTGCTGGGGCCAAATGGGCAACCATGGGAACCCAGTGACATCTATAAAATTCTACAGCCAAAGTTGTGACACTCTGGGAAGTGGGGGGCACTGGGGACACTTGGGGTTCCTCCTCCACGGCTTCTGTGGTTGCCCATCCTGTTTGTGAGGTGGCCACGAGTCAGGGGAGGCTGCACAGAGCACCCAGTGCTCCCCATTCCCCCTCCCAGTAGCACAAGGGGCTCCCCCATCCCCTTTCCAGTACCTGCAGAGGAGCCCCAATCCCCATCCGAGTGCTCTGAGTAACCTCAGTGACTTCCCCATTCTCCCCCCGCAGTGCTCCCAGTACCCCCAGGGGATCCCCATTCCCCCTCCCAGTACCCCCATGCTCCCAGTGGCTCTGCGTTCCTCCTCCCAGTGCTCCCAGTACACCAGGTGGCTTCCCATCCCCCTTCCCAATTCCAAGGGAGCACAGGACCTGTCTCCCTGCTCCTGGGACAAAAATGCAGCTTTTTGGTTAAAGTGGCAGAAATGGTGTTTCTTTGTTCAGCTCTCTCGGGCTTTAGCAATGGGATTCTCCAATTTTGGGTTGCCACTAAAAACCAAGGGCTGCTGCCCCTCCCCTCCCAGTGGAGGCACAAAAGGCGAAGATCCCAAAGGGCAGAGAGAAGAACAATTTCCTGCAAACAGCAATGGCAGAAGAAAACCAACAGCAACAGCAACAAGATCCAGAATCAAAAGAGTCAGAAAAGGAGCAATTTCCAGGGAAAGCCACTGGAAAGGGACAAATGCCAGCACGTTTCCTCTTCCAGGGGGAAACTGGCAGGGATCTGGACCTTCGTTGCTTTGATGGCCAAAGCAGCCTTCAGGAGGCTCTGGATTCTCTTCTTCCCTGTCTCAAAACCCTCTGTCTTGGTTTAGATAAAAGTCTGGGAGAGAATGCTTGGGAATGAACATTTCCTCTAAAAAAAAGGTTTCAGCAATCCCTTCCCACTGATATGAAATGAATTTTTAGTAGGTGAAAGTGAAAAAAGTTTGTTTATTTGACAAACAAGGTGCCCGGGTGGCACAGGAGGAAAATGAGTAACTTAGATATTGAACCGTCAGAATGTCACCCTCCACACACACCCCCCACACCCACAGCAGCAAAAACAAACCCAAAAAATCAGGGGAAGGGAAAAAAAACATTCACCGGCCATGTGCTATGAAAAATAAAATGGCAGATAGTTTTGTCTCAGGGAAGGGAATAAGAGTCCACACAGCAGCTTGGGGAAGAGAAAAAACAGATGGGAACCTGCTGAACCTCTGATGTTGGTCTCCTCCTTGCTGCAGACAAGGTTGGTGAATTTTGGAGTCCTTTCTTTCACTGGCTCAGCTTGTCCCAAGGTCCAGGGCTGGGTGGAGTTGCTCTGGCAGCTCCCCACAGGTCCTGCTGACCGTCTCCCCAGGGATGGTCTGATCTTCAGACCAAAAGCAAGGCGAACAGTTCCAGAAGAAACAACAGAAACCACTGAAGAATTGCTACTGCAATCCAGTGACAATCTTGCCTAAGCAAACACAATCGAAGCTAGCTAAAAGCAGCAATGTAGCACCTGTCTGCTCTGCAAAGCTGAGCACAAGGGAGTGAGGGTTTGGACCAAGCCCAAGCCAGAGCTCCTCTGGCTCCTGCTCCTCCCCCGGACCACACCTAAAGCTACAGGACGCATTTCTGGGCATAAAGCAGACGATCAGGAGTAGAGACTCATTATAAAATCACCCCCAGACACCCTCCTCTGCCGTGTTCCCCCTCATTATGATGTCATCAATGCACTGTGGGTTTTCTGGAGCCTCTCCATTTTCCAGGGCAGGCAGGATCAATCTGTGGCAGCTGAATTTCCTCTGTCTGCACAGCAGCTCTGCCAAAGCCCAACTATATCCTTTGGGGTCCCTGAAATCCCCGCTCTTCACAGAATCTGTGCCAAGGATTCCCATGGCCACTCCCAAGATATTGTTTTGGCCATTCCCACTCGGGGTCACTTCAGCGGGAGCTGTCCGTGGTGCTGCCGGGAGCCGCGCAGTCTCACCCTGGGCTTTCTGTGCCAGAGCTCAGCACAGCCATCGAGCTCTGTCTGCCCGCCCTGCCTGTGCCCGCTGCTGGCCAGAGGATCCTGGCTGCCTCTGCAGACTCAGACTTGGGCAATGTCCAGTGCTGAGACTGGACACTGACCGTGTGGGTTTGTGGGGGGAGCAGCCACTTCTTTCCCTCTCATGCTGGTCAGTTGTTACCACCCGGGGAATTTCTGAGCTCACATCACACCCTGCCCACTATGAGTGAGTCCCTGCAGCCTCTGCCCTGCTGGAGCCACCAGCGCCCTTTGCTAGCTGTGGTCATAACCACACCAAAGAGGAAAAAATAGCATTGAGCAGGTTGGAAAATTCTGTTATTGTGGTGGTGTTTGTTTTGTTCCATTCTATATATTTTCTAGTAAAGACCTGTTATTCCATTTTCTACATTTTTTACCTGGAAGCCCTGTAGTTTTGAAGTTAAAATAATTTGGAGAGCGGGCTCTTCTTTTTGTTCCAAGAAGATTCCTGCCCTCTTTGTCAGACATTTGTCTTTTAAACTAAGACACTTTCCTATGGAAAACAGACATCCTTGGAGGCCTGGCACCAGCGAGTGCAGGGAGGAAGGAAGGGAACTTGGGGCTGCGGTCACCTGAATGGGGATCTCAGGGAGTCCAAAGGGAATTGTTGGGCTTTGGCAGAGCTGCCATGGAGACAGAGGCAGTTCCACAGCTCAATCCCTGGCCTGGGCTCTCCCAGGACCCTTCTGCTGTGGGGCTGCCGAGGGTGGAAGAACAACAGGGCCCAATGGACACTACAACAGGACCCCATTGGAAACATGGCCTCGACCAGGACAAACACAAGGGTTGATGAGCTGAGATAAGGAACTGGGAGAAAACACTCCAAGGACAAAACAGGCTAAACTGAAGCTGCTGCAAAGTGAAATTTATTACTAACAGAGTCAGAGGAGGATAATGAGAAGTAAAATAAGCCCTAAAGACACCGTTCCTGCCCCCAGCCTTCCCACTGATAGCACAGGGGGATCAGGGTATGGGGGTTTGGGTCAGTTCATCACCAGAACCTTCTTCTGCTGCTAAGGGAGAGGAGTTCTTCCCCTGCATTGCTGTGGGGTTCCTCCACGGGAGACAGCTCTCCATGAACCTCTCCAGCATGGGTCCAAATCTCTCAAGCAGCAGCACACACACTGCTGCAATGTGAGCTCCTCCCACAGACAGACAGACCTCCCAAAACTGCTTCAGTGTGGCTCCCACATCCACAGGGTGCAGACCTCCGAGGCCAGGCCGTTCCATCTCGGGAGCAAGGCCTCTCTCTCTATTGGGTCTTCCACTGGATCACAGCCTCCTCCAGGCATCCACCCGCTCCAGTGTGGGTCACTCTCCCATGGGCTGCAAGTGAATCTCTGCATCCCCATGGACCCCATGGGCTGCAGGGGGACAATTTGCTTCACCATGGTCTCACCATGGCCAGAAGAGGAGATTTGGCTCTGGCACCAGGAGCACCTCCTCCCCACCTTCTCCACTGACCTTGGTGTCTCCATGTTGTTTTCCCTCACATGTTCTCACCTCCTCCTTCTTCTCTGGCTAGAATGAACTATATATGCATGTTGTTTTGATTTTCTTCTTAAATATGTTATCACTGAGGTGTAACCAACATCTCTAATTGGCCCAGGCCACATTCCCTTAGATTTCACTTGGATCCTGCAGTCGCCCATGAGGTCCTGGCAGCTCTGCGTAGGTCACCTGGGGATCCTGGGGTGTGGTGGCACGGGGGGACGCTGCGAGAGACACTGGCTGTGGAATGGGGATGGGGGTGACAGCCGTGGCTGACGTGTCCCTGTGTGTGCCACCCCGCACTCACCTCCCATCCTCTTGGTGAACACAACGTGGGTGTAGTGCATCTCCCCCTCCTCTGGGGGGGCTGGGGGCTCTGAGGGGACCCTGCTGGGATAAGGGGGTGTGTGGGAGGGGATAGGAGGTGTTGGGGGTTGGGATAAAAGGGGAGTCATGGCTGGAGCCTCCCACTCACCTTTCCTGGTGCTTCCTGGTGGCTGCAAAGGAAGGAGGTGGGGGTGACTGTGGGGTCCCAGGGCCATGACCCTGCACAGGAATCCTGAACCCCACTGGACCCTCAGTTCCCCCCAGGATCCCTGAGTATTTCTGAAGTGTCCAGGAACCCCTGAAACACCCCAATGCTCTGAACATCCTGAGCCTCCAGAACTCCAAGCCCAATGGGAGGGGACCCCACAAACTCCCCTAGGATCCCTGAAAGAATCCCCAACATCCCTGCTTGATCCTCCAGCACTGCTCCAAATCCTTGAGGACCTCAGGCAAAAGTCACAGGGGGTTCAGCACTGTGCAAGTCAAGCACTGTGATTGCTGCCCCATCACCCCCACATTCTAGAGGGCTGTCCACATCCCCAGGCCCCCCATTGCCCCCATTGTCACCCACCCATGCTGTTCCACCGGCACCAGGCCACAGCTACACCCAGGAGCAGGAGCAGGAACATGAGGGACCCACCAACCCCTGCAGCCACTGCTGGGGACAGAGAGGGAGACATCAGAGAGGGAGACCTGTCACTCTGGGCGTCCTGCAACCCTGGTGGCCACATGTGACCTCACCTGTGCCCCAGTGTCCCTGCGGTGTCACCTCCAGGGCCAGCTCTGGGCTGAGCGCCCGGAACACACGGTGCTCATCCAGCTGGTTGGTGGCCACGCACTGGTAGGTGCCAGAATGTCCCACATCGATGTCCCCAAGCTCCAGGAGGGGACCCTGGGCCACCTCCCGTCCATTGTGCAGCCAGGTGAAGGTGACAGGTGCTGAGCCCACCTGCACTGAGCAGCGCAGGGTCACGGGGTCACCTGTGCGCACCTGGAGTGTCGGTGGGCCAGGGGTGATGGTGGCATTGGCCACGGGCACTGCGGGGACAGAGACGGGGCTGAGGGTGGGGGAGGGGCTGGAACCTTGTGTGGGGGGATGAGGAGGTCTGTGCATGGTGGCACCTGGACACAGAGGGTCCCCTTCACACATGACTGTGACCGGCAGAGGTGGGGGTCACACCTGGTGTAAGGTGAGGACATGCAATGGGTGGGATGAGGGTGTGGTGGGGGATACTGTGAATGGGAGTGACTGCAAGCCCGAGGGACCCTCTCACCCAGGACCATGTCCAAAGGTGATGGTGGCCATCACCCTGTAGGGGGTGTGGATTAGTGTGGGTGGGATGTGATCGATTGGCCGCGGCAGATCGTGGGGGGTGTCACCCCAATCCTCACTGTCCCACTCACTCAGGAGGGTCACACTCAACAGGGTGACTGTAACTTGATGTGGGGTGTGGGATGTGAGAGGTGGGATGAGGGAGCCATGGGTGGGATGTCCTGGGTGGGGATATCTGGACCCAGATGGTCTCAGTAACCCCAGGACAGTGACACGCAGTGGTGAGGCTGTGACCTGGGGTGGGTTGGAGATGGTTTGGGGGAGATGAGGTGGGATGGGGAATTCCATGGGTGGGATCACCCCAGCCCGAGGGTCCCACTCACCCAGGACAGTGACATTCAGTGTGGGGCTCTTGGCCATGCTGTCCCCATTGCTGGCCCGGCACTGGTAGTGGCCGCTGTCATTGTCCCCAACCTTGTTCAGCTCCAGGTGGGGGCCAGTGCCCAGTGGTGTCCCCGAGCCCTCCCGGTGCCAGGAGAAGGACAGGGGACCTGTCCCCGCGGCCACTGTGCAGTTCAGCACCAGGCTGTCACCCAGTGCTACCTGTCCATTGGGTGGTTGTGCAGACAGGGACACCCCTGAGACTGGGATCCCTGTAGGGGAGACAAAGGGAATGGGGGACCCTGGAGGGATGAGGGACACCAGGGAGCAGTGAGGGACTCAGGAAAGGGAGGATCAGAGAGCAGTGGGGAGATCCCAGTGAGGAAGAAGGATGCCCAGAGATGGGGAGGCTTGGAAAGGGGTGGAAGGGACTCCAGGGAGGGATGGAATGTTAGGAAGGGGAGACATGGAGTGGGTAGGAGGGGACCACAGGGAAGGTTTTGGAGAGCCAGACAGGGCTAGTGGGACCTTTGAATAATGGAGGTACCTAGGAGAGGGAGAGGTGTAAGGGGGGAGTGGTTTGGGGACGAGGTGAGGGATGCAGGGACCAGGGACAATGATGGGAGGACCGAGGGAGGGACCTGGGGAAGGCAAGGAGGCAGGTAGAGAGAGAGTCGGGCAGGGCAGGGGGAGCCAGGAGGCTGTGGGGGTTGCCATGCCCATCCCTGCACTCACTGCGCACCGTGACGCGGAGCCGGGCGCTGCTCTTCCGCACGGCTCCCCCCTCGCTGCGCACCTCGCAGCTGTAACTGCCCGAGTGGGAGACCCCCACGGCGGGCAGCAGGAGCTGCGGGGACCCCTGCGGGCCCCCCAGCAACTGCCCGTCCCGGTAGAAGATGTGCAGGAGGGTGGCTCGGGGCCGCAGGGGGCTGGGGGTGCTGAGGCAGCTGAGATTCAGGGGGGACCCCTCGGTGGGCTCGGGGGGACCCTCCAGCTTCAGCACCGGCACTGAGAAGAGCTCTGGGAAGGAGATGGGAGGTGGGGATGTGACTCTGAGTCTGCTGGGAAGTCTCTGAGTCTGCTGGCTGAGGGGATGTCTCGTTATTGGAGATCCAGCTGTGGGGTGCTCACCGTGCACTGTCACTGTCACTGGATCTGACACTGACAGACCGCTGCTCACCAAGCCACTGCAGTGGTAGCTGCCACTGTGGTGCAGCTTCAGGGGGGACAGGGACAGCTCAGTCCTCCTGGGAGAGCCCCCCAGCTCCTTCTTCTCATGGTAAAATTGCACCCTGCTGACCAACGTGTCCTTCCAGCCCCGGCAGCGCAGTGTCACCGTGTCCCCCTCCAGTAGTGCCCCTGCCGGCACCTGCAGCACCAGCCGGTCTGTGGGACAGGGGGGAGCCCATTGCACTGAGGGGCTTGAGAAGGGTCCAAGGTGGGACCCCAAGGCACCAGGGACCACTGGGGGAATCTCCATCGTGCGGAAGGATCCCAGGGAGACCCGGGATGACCCCATTGCCCCAGCGTCCCCATGGTGTTCCCATCCCACTGGGATGCACAGTGGAGCACTGGGATGTCCCCGTGTAAAGGGAACAGACTCTTGCCACAGGAGCAGTGTGAGGCCCCCCACAGAGCAGAGCCCACCCAGAGCCATCAGTGGGCCATCCATCCCCATCCCCTGCTCACCATTTGAGACCCTCACGGCGGGGCTGAGCCCAGTGCTGCGTGTTTGACAATTGTAGGTGCCACTCTCAGTGACAATGAAGTGGTCAGCTGCATCCTGCCACCAGCGCTGCCCATCCTTGTACCAGGTGGTGGCACCAGCAGTCCCCAAGCCCTGGCAGGTCAGTTTCACTCGGTCCCACAGCACCGCTGGCATCCAGGGGGGATCCACGAGGAGCTGGGTGGTCTGAATACCTGCAGGTGACAGGGGACACCAGCCTGCCAGGGCCAGCACAGGGCTGGGGACAGTGGGGCAGGGACATGGCATCTGCCTGAGGACTCACCAGCGAGGCTGAGGGTCTGGGCTGGAAGGGAGAAGGCAGAGGGGCTGAATGGGAGTGGCACCATGGGGAGAGCAGTACCCGGGGACAGGGTGTTGGGGTCATCCCCAACTGTCCCTTTTGGGACACTGGTGTGGCCCAGAGGTCTTGTGGACGGGGACACATTGGGCCACCCTGGGCTGAGGCAGGACATGGGGACACTGTGGACACTCCGGGCATGGTGGCAACGGTCCCACAGTCCCACAGCACATCGTTCCACATCCTCATCCCCATGGCCCTGTGCCTATGATCCCATTGTCATGGCATCTGTCCCCATGAGCTATCCTCATGTTGCTTAACCCCTTGTCCCTGTGCCTCCATCCTTCTCCCCTTGCCCCTGTACCCACAGCTGCCCCTGCCCCATGATGCCTCTCATCACACCTCAGTCCCCCCATTCCTGTACCCTGTTCTTGTCCCCAGAGCCACTCCATGACCCCAATCACACCAGGGTCCATCCCCACGCACTGGCTTTGGTGGCATTGGGGAACTCAGGGGACCCTGCAGCCCTCCCCACCACTCTCTGCCTCACCAGGGCCATCCCTGGGGCATCAGCCCTGTGCCCAGAGCACTCACCCCACAGGAGCAGTGCCACCTTCCCGGCCATCCCGGTGTCCCCGGCCATCGAGGCTGGATGTCACACACTGACTGCGCCAACTGTCCCTGAGCGGCGGCTCTTTGGCTTAAGGGGAAGGAAGCGAGGTCACATCTCATCTCCACGTGTGGGTGGCCCTTGGTGGGGGCAGGGTGGTGACAGGCTGGGGCCAGGGTGGGGACATGATGGGGACATGATGGGGACATGGTGTTCCCAGGCATGGGGGGCTCAGGGGATGTGGGGAGCTCAGGATGGGTGTCCCGGGGCAATGGGGCTCCAGGGAATGGAGGACCTGAGAAGGACTCAGATGGAATGGCTGTCTGGGGATTGGGGGTTCCCAGGCAGGGGGGTTCAAGGATGGGAGTCCCAGGGGAACATGGTAACCATGGATTGGAGTCATGGCGTGTGGGTCCCAGGGACAGGGGTGTGGGGGGAAATCAGGGAAGCCTTGGGAATAGGGGATTCTTGGGGAATGGGGGCTCATTGGGTCAAGGGAATGGGGTCCTGGGCACTGGGAGTCTTGTTATGGTGATGCCAGGGAGGTGGGACCTAAGGAATGGGGGTCCTATTTTTGGATTCCCAGGGCAATGGGGGTCCCAGGGATGGGCACTGACTGGGTGGGCATGTGGGCTGAGCTCTTTCACTGGGTGACTCAGATTTTGGGGTGACCCAGGGCACAGCAAAGCCCCCTAGCTTGGGGAGCACCTTATGAGGATAGTGAGGGTCTCCGATGTACTCCAGGGATGCACCATTCACCCGCAAGGATTTTGCCTCTCTCTGTTTCTATTTTTCCTTATTTTCCACATTTTCACACTACCACCCCCAATTCCCACCCATCCCACACCCTGGCTCAGCAATCCCAGGGAGCAACTGAGCAGGGAACAGGTTTGGGGGATGCCAGGGAGGGGGAAAAGGAAGTGCAGGGGATTTGGGGAGGTGTGGGGGAGCTGTAGGGGATGGGGGTGTCCAGCAGTGTCCCCCCAACATTTTCACTTTCCCTTTCCTGCAGCAGAAGGAAGAGGCTGTTTGTGGTGAGAGTCAGAAGAGGGGGGCAGGCTCAGTCCTGGGATGTCAAATCCAATGGGGTCCTGTCCTGGGAGATCCTTGTTCTGGGGGTGACACGTCCTGGATTCCTCTGTTCAGGGAAGGCTCTGTCCACCCCCAGTGTCCCCAGTGGGGCACTGTGACCTCTGGGGTGCCACAGCTTGGGAAATGCCCCATCCCCTCTGTGTCCCCCTTGACGGCACCTCCTTCAGTTTGGGAGCCCCTAGTGCCCCCTTTAGGAGCCCCAAGGTGCAGCCCCTTCCCCTACAATCTTGCAGCCCCCCAAGGCCCTTCTGTGGGTGAGATGGCCCCACAGGAGTGACAGAAACCCCCACAATCTCCCATAACCACCACCCCTCCCTGTCCCTGCAGGGCCTCAAAATGCTGGGAACCGGGATGAGCATGAGACCTTCCAGATGAAACACTTGTGACCCCCCTGACTGTCCCCCCTCTGTCCAGAACACTCGAGGACCATCCTGCCCCCTCCCCCCAGCGCTGGGATGGAAAACTGGAGCTGACTTTAGAAGAGCAGCTTTTGCCAGCCCTGCTCTGGCCAGCCCCAGGGGCAGCCAGCACCTGAGGCTCCCACCTGCCCCCTTGGCCCCTTTTGATTCTCACAGCTTTAGAGCTGCTCAAAGGTGAGAACTGTGTGGGGGAAAAAGGCCTGACTGTGGTTTGCTCAGCCCTGCAAAAAGCACAGAAACCAACTGGAGCTCAAGCAGTGGCTCTGCGAGGGCCTTTGATGGTTTTCAGAGCAGGGCGGGGTGGAAACCAACCGTGCAGGGGCAGCTGTGAGGGAACCAGTCCGGAAATGCACCAATTGATCATTTTGTCCCTCTGGCCAAGGGACTGAGAGAGCCCCAAATATAATGCAAAGACACCAGCAATCTGCTCAACAGCCTGACCTGGACACTCCTCCTTCCTGTACAAAACCTGCAGCCCTTTGGAAGCTCCCAGAAAGAATGTTTGGTCCTGGCTGTGGCCACCAGACCAGAGGGAAAAGTGTGGAAATATTGATCAGGGGCTGTACATGTGGATCTGGGGAACACAGGGGTGAGAGCAGGAGGAAGGAGTACCCAGGCAGGGGAATTCAGGGCAGGATGGAGGGGATTTACCAGGGAATGACACCCTGAGGGACACACAGGCATTTCCACAGATTCCTGCGCAGTGGTCCAAGGATGGAAAGAGTTGTTCCATTTTTGGGAGCAGAATCCATGGGAAATAAATCAAGTCTCAGGGTGCGAATGAGAAAAATTGGGAAGAGTTCCTAAATATGGCCTAACAAAAGCCTTCCTTATACGGCGTGTTACTGCCCAGCAGACAGGAAACAATCGCATGGACCTGTTGGATGCACAGGGAGATTCCACACTCCGTACTATCCAAAGCAAACGCTGTTGTGAGATACACGAATGGAGTCCTAAAGCAAACCATATATTTTCAGTGCTTTGTGATTTGTTTTTGTTTATATTGTGAGCAACTTGTTTGGAGACCAACTCTCAAAAAGATCCTATAAACCATGCCATTTTATCTTTGTCAGTTTGATTTGGCTTCGTTTGTTTTCTTTACTCATAAAAAAGGTGTGGCAAAAGCGTTTTACTTGTATCCTATGGATGTGTAATTTTGTCTCAACCAATTGGGAATAAGGGAATTCAATCCAATTTAGTCTGAGAATTGCCGTTGTCCAGGCAAGTTCATTAAAGGACATGTCTGAAGCTGGGGCGCTTCAGAGGTCACAGTGCCCCACAGGTGATGGGGAGGTGGTCAGGATTCCCCTGGGATGTGTCACCCCCAGAGCAAGGACCCCTCATGACCAGACCTCCACCCAGATGTGTCACCACACCAGAAGAGCTCTTTTCCCCCAGGACAGGACCCTGCCGGATGTGTCCCCCAGGACAGAACCAGCCCCATGTCTGACTCTTTCCCCATTCGGTGCAGTTACAGTCACAGCCAACAGGGGCACTGTTGGCTCCCAGCTGAGCTGGGCAGGTGTGATGATTCCCCCGCGGCTGCAGGGGGCGCTGTGGCACGAGCTCAGCCGCCTCTCCACCTGGCAATGGCGGCTCAGGTGACAGAGAATGGAGACAATGGCTTCCTTTGTGAAACTCACGGGGGGCAGCTGGTCTGAGTGCCACTGCGGGTGGTGAGCTGGACTGTAGCAGGAACCTCAGAGCAGTGGGCTGGAACAGCAGAGCCGAGCACACCCAGGGTGGCAAACAAAGTGTGGACAAAACTCTGAAGCCCTGGCAAGAGCCGCAGGGGTTGGGGCAGATGCAGGGTGTCGAGTGAAAGTGTAGCAAAACCCTTTCACAACAGTGGCAGGAAGACAGCCAGGCTGGGCAGCAGCAGCTGAGCTCCCGCAAGCGGCTGGGAGAAACTCCCTCCAGAGAAGTCCCTCCAGGACTCTAGAGAAGTCCAGGTCCCTCCAGGACCCTGGCGGTCAGGGTCCTGGGTTTCCCCCGAGGCACCCAAGCAGATGGTGAGGGTCGCTCCCAGTGAGGTTGGGTGCTGGAAACATCCCAGTTCAACAGCTGCTCTTACGAGCAAAGGCTCACCCATGGTAAGGAGAAGCAGTGAAGGACAAAACTGCAGTAGCAGCGAATTCTCCCCTCAGGCACAGCTCAGCACCAAGAGCACAAACATCTCTCCTGCCATCCCCCTGAGAGAAAGGGAGCAAGACAGCACTGAGAGGGCTGAGCCCAGCCCCTGACCCCCAGCCAAATCCCACCATATCTCTGCACTTCCCAAGAGAAAACCCCCCTGCTAAGAGACTGCAGCAAACTGCACCCCTTCCCCCTCCTCCCCACCTGGTTACATCTTTTGCCTCTTAACTACCCGCCCTTTCCAAGTCTTAGAAAATAAAGGGGAAAAAACTTCCTGGAGAGAAAGAAAAAAAAGAAAAAATCCTAACCTTCAAGAGGAGGTCCATTCAGAGCCACGAGACTTCATAGTTCCCTTTAGGATCACATTGGTGCATCCCAAAGAAGTGTTTGCTGTGGATAATACGGAGTGTGGAATCTCCCTGAGTGTCCAACAGGTCCATGCGATTGTTTCCTGTCTGCTGGGCAGTAACACACTGTATAAGGAAGGCTTTTGTTAGGCCATATTTAGGAACTCTTCCCAATTTTTCTCATTCGCACCCTGAGACTTGATTTACTTCCCATGGATTCTGCTCCCAAAAATGGAACAACTCTTTCCATCCTTGGACCACTGCACAGGAATCTGTGGAAATGCCTGTGTGTCCCTCAGGGTGTCATTCCCTGGTAAATCCCCTCCATCCTGCCCTGAATTCCCCTGCCTGGGTACTCCCTGTGTGATAAATTACAGAAGGTATAGTTCATGAAATCATTTAGAAAATCAAGAAGTTTTAATTCTTTACTTTTGCTAAGCTCTGCTTTTTAGTTTTGCTTTAACAGAAAGAGTTCTTGTTTTAGAGCCAAACCGTTCTGCCGAAGGTTTGCCACAATTGTAACTCTTTTCGCAAGGCCACTCAGCAGCTTTGTGTAATTCTCACGGGACACAGTCTTCACTGCTATGCAAGAAAGAACCCCCTCCCAGAACCTGCAGGCCTCAAACCACAACCAACCAGCGCAGAGACCGACGACTCCACGGCCAATCGAGACACCCAAGAGAACGTCACTCAAGACCCACGAGGGACTCAAGGGAGGCAGTAAAAATGACTATAAAAAATGATGGTTTGCAATCTTTGGGTGCGGTGCGGTAGACTAGCAAGGGACTGGTCTCCCCCGTCCAGCACTGTCTTGGCTGATACCTGCTTGCTTTTTAATTAATAAATTCTTCAATTGGATCTACATCTCTGATTGGTTTTTGAGACCCAACCTATAACAATTTGGTGCCGTGAACTCGGATAGGGGCCTTCCCCTGAAGTCCCCCAAAGGGAGGCACCCCGTCGTGATTTGACGGCCTGGAGGGGGCACTCCACTGGCGCCCCTACCTGACGAACCTAAATTCCAGGTATCAGTCAAGGGTTAAAGGCCCCTTAAATTTCATGCACGGAAGCCACAAGATGCCGGACAACGGAGTGTGAGTATCGGTTGAGATACAGAGACACACACGGCGTGGGTGGTCGGGGTGGTTTTCCCGGAGTGCAGCGTGTGAGACGTCCATTTACGGACGAGGCGAATGTGGACTCCCCAGTAGCGCAGTTCCTGTTCCCCGCGAGGGGTCAGGTAGTGACTGGGAGGAAGCGAGTGTTGTGCGTGCGTGTGAGGGCACTCCGGAAGATGGGACAGGGGAAAAGCAAGCCCCCTAGCCCCATGAAGGGGAGCGGGAGACTCCCAGGGATTCCCCCTGACAGTCCGTTAGGTATACAGCTGAAATATTGGGCTGACGACCCTCGGACCCAGGGGAAGAGTAAAAATAAAATGATTAATTACTGTATGGTAGTTTGGGGAGGTAAACAAATTAGATCTGATTCCCTATACTGGCCTATCTTTGGATCCGATGAAGATTTCGTTTGCCAGGCTTTGAATCTTTGGGTTAACAGTAAAAAAAAAACATTTAGTCAGGAGGAAAGCGATTACACGGCACTTTGGCTTCCTTCTGCAAGGGGGCGGGGGTGTATGTGCTCCAAAAGAAAAATAAACGAAAGAACTCTGCTGATGCCCCCCCACCATATGCGCCCCCACTGCCTACAGCTTTGCCAGGCCGGGAAGGGGTGGGGGAAGTTCCACTAGACTTCGGCGGGGAGAGAACAGACCTGCCAGCAGCGGGGGGGCGGCCAGGCACTGGGTATGGAGTATGTGGAGGTTCCCTTGGACGCTATAGATGTCTGTGGGTTTGAAGGGGAGATGGGACATCTCTTGGAGGACCCCCTCGGGGTGGCAGAGGGAGTGGATCAGTTCCTGGGTCGTGGTCTCTGCACCTGGGATGGGCTGCAATCAATCTTGGGAATACTTTTTGCAATGAAGGAGAGACGCATAGTCCGAGCGGCGGGCGTGCGTGTTTGGGAGAGCCAGAGCCCACAAGATCAGGTTGACATGCGGGACCTGGGAACTATCATCATACAGAGAATAAAAGAGGCAGTGTCTAGAGGACAGAATATGTGGATAAAGAAAACTAAAAGTCAGAACAGAGGGTTGTTTAAGATCCCTGGAGCTTGAGCTGGGAGCTCAAGGGCACTAGCGAGATAGATATGCGAGGGAGCGTTGGGAGAGAGCTGGGAGTATTTAGCTATTTTTCTTTTTGTGTGAAAGAGTGAGTTTGCTGTTATGTTAAAATGTGTGTGTTATCTCTTTACTAATTTTATTAATTATAGTTCAATTTAAATTGACTATATATAGTTATTTGATTTGGATTTGATCTGGTTTTATTTTAAGTAATAATAATTGATTTTTTTTGAACTGAGTTGCTCAAGTTCTGGTTTAATTGTATTTAGTTAAGTTTTAGTTATTTTACCAGATTTTTATTTGTTTCAATTGGTTTTGGTTAGAGTTTAATCATGAGACAAAAGAAAAGACATCGGAAGTGATAGAAAGGGACTGAGAAAGTTGAAAAACGGGCTAGACGAAGAGTTAGATAGACTTTCGATGGTTGTAGAAGTAAAGAAAGCTAAAAGAGAAGAAATTCCAGAGAAGCAAGGAGAATCGAAAAGACGAGATGGACCCACGAAAGGAATATTGCAAAGGAAGTCAAACTAAGAAATTGCATGCTATTATTGTAAAGAGAAAGAATATTAAAAGTGAAATTGTCTAAAAAGAAAACATGATAAAGAAGCACTTAAAGAAAAATAGAAATGTCAAAAGGTATATTAAAAACAAGACCAAATTAAAATGAAACCCGTAAGCAAAGAAAATAAAGTTGTGTGTGTGTCAGCTAAATAGTTATGTGTGAGTGCCAGGGAAAGCTAACTTAGTTTGTGTGTGTGTGTCAAATTGGTTTTTTGTGTGTATGTTAACTTGTAGTGCAAGCCGCACGGAGGTGCTGAGAGAGAGAGAGCAAACGTCTCTCCCCCAAACCCCGCCCCGTGCGAGCGGCTGTCAGAGTGCAGCTGCAGCTGCTCTCTTCTGGCCAAAGCTGGTTTTTTTTTTTTTTTTGGTTTTTTTTCAGAGGGTGGTAGGCAGCAACCGGGAGAGAGAGAGTCACCAGTTTAATTATTGAATTGTAATAGATTTAAATTGTATCTGGTTAAAATTTGTTTCAGTTTAAATTTAATTGGTTTTAATTAGTTTGTGATTTAATTTTAACTGAATTTTGATTAATTTTTGGATAAGCTTTAAAGAAATTGTTAAAATAATTTATCCCATCTAAAATTGCACAATGAATACTATATGTAAATAACTTGACTTAATAGCAACAAGTAAATTAAAGAAAAAGGATTTGACAAATATAATTAATTTATTAAATTGTTTAAGAAAAAAAAACCCTAAAAGTACTAAGAGTTTAAACTACAATTTACAAAAATTGATACAAAATATTTATCTCTAACCCCATGTTGTAAAGACTTTTTCCAGTTTTACGCACTACAGAGTCTGCCATACAAACTGCTGAGAAAGGGTGGACTCATGCCAGCCATGTGAAGAAGCCCACCCAAGATCCGACGTGGCAGATCATTCCATCACAGCAGCCTGAGGACCTAAAGCTAAGACTTAAAAGACAATAAGTTCCCTACAACTCACATGAACCCTGTTAACATTTGTCTAAAGAGGTCCCCCTATAGTCATGGATCGAGGTACACTTTTGGTCAAGATGTACAAGACTATGTGGTTAAATGCGATAATGCTGGTTGCAATTGTTATCCATTTGTGTGCTTTGTTTGCAAGGTATGCAAGGAGAAGTGGTGGACCCATTGCAGGAGAGGGACACCCCCATCGGGAGTTTGTCCCCCTTGCTATAAGACTGAAAGAGCTGACACAATGCAAATGTTATAATTGGCAGTTAATCTGGGCAGATTGGAAAAGGGCTCTAGTGAATGGTGGGAGATCTTTGCCCAAGGCATCCACCCCGAATTGTACTGCTATCACTCCAATGAACCCAAACCCTTGGTGGCTGAACTTACCGGGAGCGAATGCAGAGTCGAGCTGGCATATCTACCTCCCGCGGGAGAAGCAGTTAAACACAAAAACTGGAACAGTTATAAGATCCGCTGGAAACAGCGGGTGGAAACCTATGGGTTCCCTGAAAAATTCCCTTGCTGCTGTGAAGAAGGATATCCTTGTGGCCAGAGGCAACCTGGTCGACAAGCGAAGCAGAGGGGAATCGAGAGTGGGAATAAAACCTGGAATTATGACTCTGAACTCCCTTTCCATAAAACGGAGTGAGTTGGGGTGTTTGCCACCTAAATTGGGGAACAATTTGGCTTTATTTAAAACATCAACAATAATGAGGTCCCCCACTAAACCCTTGCAAATATCATACACAGCCTTGATAACAGCATGTCTCACTTGCTCTGCATCTTGCGGCACTTCAACTCAGACACACCCACACCAGCCCTTTAAATGGTCTGTAACTAACATGTACACCTCCACAGTAATTGCAAGTGACAAGGTAATAGGTCCACAAGCGCCCAATCTTACACTATACCTAAAATCTGTTATTGAGAACTATCACTACAATGCAGTACGCTTTTATATGTGCCCAGCATCTAACCCAGGGAAAGACTACTGCAACTGGCCAGGTGAATATTATTGTCCATATTGGGGTTGCGAAACTATAACATCCAACCCAGGGAAAGGAAAGAAAAATTGTGACAAATACATAAATGCTCAGCTCTGGCCCAGCTGTGACCCAGGCATCGCAGCGTACGTGGTACATGTCTTTTGCAAAGGAATACAACTCACCGGATTACAACCCACAGATCCCATTTGGCTCCTAGGGCGGACTTACGGGGTTCGAATTAGAGAGGTTGGATACCGTTATGGTGGAGTATTTAAAATAAAGAAAGAGCCTCTTCCTGAGGACCCACGAAATAATTCACAGCAGGTACCACCAGAGCCAGGGAACTTACTTAAACTAATTACAAGTAGTTATCTTGCTTTGAATGCTACAAATCCAAATTTAACCGGACATTGCTGGCTCCGTTACACCCCAAAACCACCCTTTTACGATGCTATAGCCATTAGTGGTGAAGGAAACAAAAGTAATGATATCAATCCAACTCAGTGTACGTGGAAGAAAAGCCTAGAGTTACAAGACGAGGTGACCTTAGCACAAGTAATCGGCAGTGGCACCTGCATTGGCCAAGTCCCTAATGAAAAGCAAAAACTATGTAATGAAACTATCAGCAACCCAACCGCAAAAGGAGAGCAAGCTAAATGGCTTTTGCCGGCTAAAAATACATTTTGGGTATGTGCCAGCATCGGAGTAACCCCATGTGTACCTTTAAGTGCCCTAAACACTAAAGATTACTGCATTCAAGTCATGATCATTCCCCGAATCAGTTACCGTCCTGATGATTATGTAATAAATCATAATACCGTGCCTGAACATCACCTAGTAAAAAGGGAACCAATTACAGCTTTAACCATCGCCACTTTATTAGCACTAGGGACTGCTGGAGCTGGCACCGGGATAGCATCCCTTGTAAAACAAGGACGAGAGTTCTCTGAACTCAAAGTAGTTGTCAACGAAGACCTTGAGAAACTTGAAAGTGCTATCACCGCACTAGAAACCTCTTTGAGATCCTTATCTGAAGTGGTATTACAAAATAGAAGGGGCTTAGAAGTCCTGTTCGCACAGGAAGGTGGATTATGTGTAGCCCTGAATGAAGAATGTTGTGTTTACGCTGATCACACTGGGGTAGCACGAGATGCAATGTCCGAACTGCAAAAGAGGCTGGCGAGGCGCAGATTGGAAAAACAAGCTACGCAACCATGGTGTTAGAAAAGGTTCAACTTTTCCCTTTGGTTAACCACATTACTGTCTGCTATCGCTGGGCCTTTCACTGTACTTCTTTTAGCTTTAACAATAGGCCCTTGTATTTCCAATCGTGTGGTTGCAATTATTAAAAACTGCTTAGAAGCAGCACACCTGTTACTCATCACAACCAATTATGAGACCATCTCAGGTAATAGTGGTGACGAGATCTCAGGTGTCAACAATGATGCTGACTTAGAAGTTGAGTCATCTGATTTGCCCTGATATAAGTTCATGAACTAAAAATGAACAAAAGAGAGGGGGGAAATTGTGATAAATTACAGAAGGTATAGTTCATGAAATCATTTAGAAAATCAAGAAGTTTTAATTCTTTACTTTTGCTAAGCTCTGCTTTTTAGTTTTGCTTTAACAGAAAGAGTTCTTGTTTTAGAGCCAAACCGTTCTGCCGAAGGTTTGCCACAATTGTAACTCTTTTCGCAAGGCCACTCAGCAGCTTTGTGTAATTCTCACAGGACACAGTCTTCACTGCTATGCAAGAAAGAACCCCCCCAGAACCTGCAGGCCTCAAACCACAACCAACCAGCGCAGAGACCAACGACTCCACGGCCAATCGAGACACCCAAGAGAACGTCACTCAAGACCCACGAGGGACTCAAGGGAGACAGTAAAAATGACTATAAAAAATGATGGTTTGCAATCTTTGGGTGCGGTGCGGTAGACTAGCAAGGGACTGGTCTCCCCCGTCCAGCGCTGTCTTGGCTGATACGTGCTTGCTTTTTAATTAATAAATTCTTTAATTGGATTTACGTCTCTGATTGGTTTTTGAGACCCAACCTGTAACACCCTGCTCCTGCTCTCACCCCTGTGATCCCAGGATCCATGTGTGCAGCCCCTGATCAATATTTCCACACTTTTCCCTCTTGTCTGGTGGCCACAGTCAGAACACAAACATTCTTTCTGGGAGCTTCCAAAGGGCTGCAGCTTTTGTACAGGAAGGAGGAGGGTCCAGGTCAGGCTGTTGAGCAGATTGTTGTTGTATTTGCAGTATATTTGGGGCTCTCTCAGTCCCTTGGCCAGAGGGACAAAATGATCAATTGGTGCATTTCCGGACTGCTTCCCTCCCAGCTGCCCCTGCACGGTTGGTTTCCACCCAGCCCTGCTCTGGAAACCATCAAAGCTCTTCGCAGAGCCACTTCTTGAGCTCCAGTTGGTTTCTGTGCTTCTTGCAGGGCTGAGCAAACCACAGCCAGGCCTTTTTCCCCCCACCCAGTTCTCACCTTTGAGCATCTCTAAAGCTGTGAGAATCAAAGGGGGCTGGGGGGACCCTCAGGAACTGTTTCCTGCTCTGGAGCTCTCCAGGATCGCTGAACCACAAAGTGGATGTGGGGCGGATGCAAAATGAGGGAAATAAAGAAAAAAATGAAAATGAAGAGAGGAAAAGGCACAGGATGAGGGCACAGCCCCAGAGTCCTGCCCTGTGCTGCCTCCCCAAACAGCCCATGGGGGCAATGCTGAACTGTAGGTCACTCCAAAATCTGAGGCACCCAGTGAATGAGCTGAGACCCAGGTGCCCAACCAGCCGCTGCCCATCCCTGGGGCCACCATTCCTCTGGGACCCCAATCATGGGTCCCCCATTCTTTATGTCCCGCATCCTGGGATCCCCCTTGCCCCTAAGGTCCTGATTTCCATGGGGCACCCCTTTCCCCTGACACCTCCATCCCGTGCGGACCCCCATGCCATGATCCCAAATCCCAGGAGCTCATGTTCCCCTGGAAACCCCCATCCCTGGGCCCCCCAACACAGGGCCCCCGTCCCATGTGAATCCCCCCTTCCCACTGAACCCCTTTTCCCTGGACACACATCCTTGGCTCCCAACACCCCCTCAGGCTCCAATTTCTGGGCACACCTTGTCCCCACCATGTCCCCACCATGTCTGCACCATATCCCCACCCTGCCCCCATCAAGGGTGACCAACATGTGGGAACAAAATGTGAGATTGTTTGCTTCTCACTACCCGGGGGACAGGAGGCCCCAGCAGCCTGTGAGAGAGACAGCCTGGATGGCCGGGGACACCGGGATGGCCAGGAAGGTGGCACTTCTTCTGTGGGGTGAGTGCTCTGGGCATGGGCCTGACACTTGGGGATGGCCTTGGTGACGCAGAGAGTGGTGGGGAGGGGGCACAGGGGGCTGTGGGGTCCTCTGAGTTCCCCAATGCAAGCAGTGCCACTCCATGGTGTGACGGGGATCATGGGGTGGCTGTGGGGACAGGAAGAGGGGGATAGGAATGAGGGGACAGAAATGGGGGATAGGGATGTGGGGAGAGGCACCATGGGACTGTGACAGCTGTGGGGACATGTATGGGGGAGCTGCGATGCAGAGACAGGGACAAGGGGACAAGCACTATAAAGATGTGGCCATGGGGACAGGTGCCATCGGAATGGGATCATGGGCACAGGGCTATGGGAATGTGGGCGTGGGGGCAGGGGCTGTGGAGCTGGTGGAGGTGACCTGTGCCAGCACATGGTGCCGTAGAGTCCCCATGCCTGGGATGTCCACAGTGTCCCCGTGTCCTGCATCAGCGCAGGGTGCCTGAGGTGCCCCTGTTCCTGAGAGGTCTGTGCCACACTGGTGTCCCCACAAGGACTATTTGGGGACAGCACCTGCTCCTGGTGCTGCTGTCCCCATGGGGTAAACCCACCCAACCCTATCCCTTCTCTCTTCCAGCCCAGACCCTCAACTGGTGAGTCCTTGGAGAGGTGCCATGTCCCTGCCCCGCTGTCCCCAGTCCCACACTGGCCCTGGCAGGCTGGTGTCCCTTGTCACCCACAGGTGCCCAGACCACCCAGCTTCTTGCGCAGCCTCCTTGGACACTGGCGATGCTGTGGGACAGGGTGACACTGACCTACCAGGGCTCGGGGACACCCAATGCCACCACCTGGTACAAGGATGGGCAGCGCTGGGGAAAGGAGGAATGGGATCAGTTCGTTGTGACGGAGAAAGGAACCTACAAGTGTGACAGACCTGGCACGGGGCTCAGCCCTCCAGTGACCATCTTAAACGGTGAGGGAGGTTTGTGTCCCCAGCCTGGCACCCGCGGGGACCCCAAGGGCTCTCGGTGGGCTCTGCTTCCTGGGTCACCTCCCTCGTGTGATGAGAGCCTGTCCCCTGCACACGGGGACATCCCAGAGCATCCCAGTGCAAGGGGACGTCGTGTTGGAATTGGGGAGCCCTGTGTGTGACCCAATGGGGGTGTCTCGCTGCCATCTGGCACTGACCGGTGTGACAGGACCTCCCTGTCCCACAGAGCGGCTGGTGCTGCAGGTGCCAGCACGGGTGCTGCTGGAGGAAGACACGGTGACGCTGTGCTGCCGGAGCTGGCGGGACAAATCGGTCACTGGGGTGTGCTTCTACCTTGGGGACAAGGAGGTGGGGAGGCCCCTAGATGGGACCGAGGTGTCTCTGTCCCCCCTGCGGCTGAACCACAGCGGCCAATACTGCTGTGGGGGCTGGGTGGACTCCGAGCTCTCGCCGTGGGTGAAGTCAGCACCGGTGACAGTGACAGTGCACGGTGAGCACCCCAAAACCCCGATATCCAGACACCCCCACAGTCCCTCCCCAGGTATTGAGGGTCACCATCCCCATGGCCATCTCATCCCCAGAGCTCTTCTCGGTGCCGGTGCTGAAGCTGGAGGGTTTCCCCGAGCCCACCGAGGGGTCCCCCCTGAATCTCAGCTGCCTCAGCACCCCCAGCCCCCTGCGGCCCCAAGCCCCCCTCCTGCACCTCTTCTACCAGGACGGGCAGGTGCTGGGGGTCCTGCAGGGGTCCCCGCAGCTCCTGCTGCCCGCCGTGGGGGTCTCCCACTCGGGCAGTTACAGCTGCGAGGTGCGCTCCGAGGGGGGGGCCGTGCGGAAGAGCAGTGCCCGGCTCCGCGTCACGGTGCGCAGTGAGTGCGGGGATGGGCACAGCAACCCCCACAGCCTCCCCGGGTACCCCAGCTCCAATTGGGGTTTCCCCAGGTCCCTCCTCGACACCATGTCCATGTCACTCCATCCTTTCCCAGGTCCCCCATCACTGTCCCGGCTCCCCCATCCCTCCCCGAATCCCTACCCTGAGTCCACCTACCCCTCTTTGATGTCCTCCCATGCTTCTCTGGTCCTCCTATCGCTGTCTGGGTTCCCACACTCCTCCTGGGGCACCCCCATCCCTCTCCAGGTGTCCTCCCTTAATCCCCCCGATGCCTCCCTGGGCTCCCTTCTACCACTTTCCAAGTCCCCCCCCAAGTCTGGGCCCCCTTCGTCATCACTGGGGTCCTCCCACTACTCTCTGATCCCCCTTCCCCAAGTCATTCACTGTCCCCTGCTGTCCCCATCCTGCAGGTGTCCCACTCTCAAGGGTATCCCTGTCGGCACAGCCCCCCGGGGGAGAGGTGGCACTGGGTGACAGCCTGGTGCTGAGCTGCACGGTGGCCGCGGGGACAGGTCCCCTGTCCTTCTCCTGGCACCGGGAGGGCTCGGGGACACCGCTGGGCACTGGCCCCCATCTGGAGCTGCGCAGCGTTGGTGAGAATGACAGCGGCCACTACCAGAGCCGTGTCAGTGATGGGGACAGTGTGGTCGAGAGTCCCACACTGAATGTCACTGTCCTGGGTAGGCAGGACCCTTGGGCTCAGGGTGACTCCACCCACGGCTCCCCCATCCCTCCAATCCCCCTCAACCCACACTGTGTTCCAGCCCCTCCCCCACCCTCAGCCCCGTCTCTGTCCCCGCAGTGCCCGTGGCCAATGCCACCATCACCCCTGGCCCCCCGGCACACCAGGTGCACGCAGGTGGCCCCGTGACCCTGCGCTGCTTGGTGCAGGTGGGCTCAGCACCTGTCACCTTCACCTGGCTGCGCAATGGCCGGGAGGTGGCCCAGGGTCCCCTCCTAGAGCTCGGGGACATCGATGTGGGACATTCTGGCACCTACCAGTGCGTGGCCACCAACCAGCTGGATGAGCACCATGTGTTCCGGGCGCTCAGCCCAGAGCTGGCACTGGAGGTGACACCGCAGGCACATTGGGGCACAGGTGGGGTGACACGGGGTCACGGGGAGTTGAGGACATCTATGCGAACGTGCCGTGACGCTGGGGGGACTGGGAGGCACTGGAGGGCACCGCCTATGGCCACACCTCGAATGTGTCCGCCCTGCAACCTCCCGTGGGTGCCAACCCTGCCCGGGGGCTGGCCAAGGTTGGGGGTCCCATGTGGGGCTGCCCAGGGGGGTCAGAACTCCCCGATCCAGTGCTCCCAGTGCTCCCAGGGCTCCCCATTCCCCCTCCCACTGCCAGGGGAGCACAGGACCCTTTTCCCTATTATTGCATCCAAAACACAGCTTATTGATTAAACTGATAGAAATGTGGTTTGTTTGTTCAGCTCTGCCTGTTCAGCTTGGGAAGGAGGAGGGTTAATTTGAGGTTGTTGAGCAGATCCTTGTGGGATTTGCAGGATTTTTGGGACTCTCTCAGTCTCTTGGGGAGGGTGACAAAATGATCGATAGGGACATTTCCGGACTGGTTTCCTCGCAGCTGCACCGAGAGCCCCGAGAGCCCCGGGATGGAGCCGGGGGCAGCCTGAGGTGTCCCCCGAGCCCAGTCCAGCCCCACCGCAGCCCTGCCCGGTGCCCCCCGGTGCCCAAAGCCCCGCAGCCGGCACTCCCCGAGCGGCTCTGAGCCCCGCAGCTGCTGCGGAGCCTCGGCCGGGCTCAGCCCTGGGGCGGGCGGGGGGCGCCGGGAGGGAGGGAGCGGGAGGCGGGGGGAGAGCAGGGAGCTCGGGAGGAGCCGCCGGGCCTGCGGGAGCGGAGTGCTGGGCTCGGTCAGCGTGGCAGGTGGCGCTGCCATGGCGCTGCAAGTGGCGCGACTGTCCCGGGCTGCGGCAGCGACGGTGGCCATGTGTCCGGAGCGGCTGGGACAACGAGTCCGGAGCCACTGTGGCCATCCAGCCGGGGTCACCCCCAGCCCCAGCAATGCTGCAGGGCAGAGCCACTACTCGATGATTCCACACTTTTCCTTCTCATTTGGTGGCCACAGCCAGAACCCAAACATTCTTTCTGGGAGCTTCCAAAGGGCTGCAGGTTTGAGCCAGGAAGGAGGAGTGTCCAGGTCAGGTTGTTGAGCAGATTGTTGTTGTATTTGCAGGAGTTCTGGGGCTCTTTCAGTCCCTTGGCCAGAGGGACAAAATGATCAATTGCTGCATTTCCGGACTCGTTCCCTCACAGCTGCCCCTGCACTGTTTCCACCCAGCCCTGCTCTGAAAACCATCAAAGGCCCTCGCAGAGCCACTGCTTGAGCTCCAGTTGGTTTTTGTGCTTCTTGCAGGGCTGAGCAAACCACAGCCAGGCCTTTTTCCCCCACACAATTCTCATCTTTGAGCAGCTCTAAAGCTGTGAGAATCAATGCCAGGGGGGCAGGTGGGAGCCTCAGAGCAGGGCTGGCAAATGCTGCTCTTGTAAAGTCAGCTCCAGTTTTCCATCCCAGCGCTGGGGGGAGGGGGCAGGATTGTCCTCGGATGTTCTGGTCAGAGGGGGGACAGTCAGGGGGGTCACAGGTGTTTCATCTGGAAGGTCTCATCCTCATCCTGGTTCTCAGCATTTTGAGGCCCTGCAGGGACAGGGAGGGGTGGTGGTTATGGGAGGTTGTGGGGGTTTCTGTCACTCCTGTGGGGGCTTCCCACCCACAGAAGGGCCTTGGGGGGCTGCCAGATTGGAGGGGAAGGGGCTGCACCTTGGGGCTCCGAAAGGGGGTTTGGGGGCTCCCAAATTGAATAGGTGCTGTCAAGGGGGACACAGAGGGGTTGGGGCATTTCCCAAGCTGTGGCACCCCAGAGGTCACAGTGCCCCACTGGGGACACTGGGGGTGGACAGAGCCTTCCCTGGAGAGAGGATTCCAGGATATATCACCCCCAGAACAGGGAGCCCCCTGGACAGGACCCTTTTGGTTTTGCCCCCAGGACTGAACCCACCCCAGTCTTCTGACTCTCAGCACAAACAGCCTCTTCCTTCAGCTGCAGGAAAGGGAAAGTGAAAATGCTGGGGGCACAGTCGGACACCCCCATCCTCCACAGTCCCTGCCCCTCCCGGCACCCCATGCACCCCCTTTTTCCCATTCCTTGGGGTCCCCCCAACATGTGACCTGCTCAGGTGCTCTCAGATCACTGAGCCAAGAACTGGTGGTGGGGAGGGAGTGTAGTGCACAGTTTAGGAGAACAATGAAAAATAGTAGTAAAGAGAGGAAAAAGCCCCTGGGTGGGGTGGTACAGAACCAGAGAGCCATGGCAACCCCCTTCAGTGTGCCCCCTGGCCCTGAGCACCCCGGGGAGGGCTGCGCTGGGCTCTGGGAAATCCCAAAATCTGAGGCATCCCGTGAAGGAGCTGCAACACATGCCCACCTAGCTGCTCCCGGTGCCTGGAACCCCCATTTGCTAGGGACACTGAACCACGGGATCACCCTTACTGTCCCCTCCCTGGGTACCCCCATCTCAGGACCTCCACTGTCCAGGACACGTCTCCTCTACATCCTATCCCATGGGTCTTGCATTCATCCAGGACCTCCCCTTTCCACAGGACCCCCAGTTTCCCCAGCAGGGCAATCACAGGGACACCGATCCCATGACTACAAATCCTCGGGGCCTACATTTCCCTTGGGCCCCCATGCCTTGGCATCTCTTCTCCTGGGACCCCCCATTCCTCAGGACCTGTATTAACTGTTACTTCCCCTCTTCAGCACCCCCATTCACCTGAACACTCATCCTCAGCTCCCCACTTTCCTTGAGCCCCCCATTCCCAGGACCCTGTGACCCACCATGTCCCACTGTTGCTCCACCACGGCCCCACGATGGCCCCAGCATCTCTCCACCATATCCCCAGCCTGCCCCTACCCTGCCCCCACCATGAGCCACCGACACGTGGGGACAAAATGTGACCTCTCTTCCTTCCCCTTTGGCCGAAGAGCTGCCACTGAAGGACAGGTGGCCCCAGCAGTGTGTGACAGCCAGCCCAGATGGCCGGGGACACCGTGATGGCAGGGGCGGTGGCACTTCTCCTGTGGGGTGAGTGCCCTGGGCACAGGGGTGACACCCCAGGGATGGGCCTGGTGAGGCAGAGAGCGGTGGGGAGGGGGCACAGGGGGGCTGCGGGGTCCCCTGAGGTGTCCAGTGCCAGCAGAGGCACTCCATGGGGGTGGACCCTGGTTTGACCTTGGTTCTGGGGTGGCTGTGGGGACAAGAACAGGTGGACAAGAATGGTGGGACAGGGAGAAGGGGACAAGCACCATGCAGATGGGCCATGGGGACAGGTGCCATCACAATGGGATCAAAGGCACAGGGCCATGGAGATGTGGCAATGGGCACTGATGATGTGGCACTGGGGGATGACCGGTGCATGGGTGGCTATGGCAATGACACATCCCCCAACCTCTCCACAACCACTGGGGACTGTTTCCTAGCACTTTCCCAGAAGAACTGGTGTCCCCCACAGGGACAGTTTGGGAACCACAAACACACACCCTATCCCAGGTGCAGCCCTCCCCACAGGGCAACCCCCACCCAGACCCTCTCCCTTCTGTCTTCCAGCCCAGAACCTCAGCCTCACTGGTGAGTCCTCAGGCAGATGCCATGTCCCTGCCCTGCTGTCCCCAGCAACATGGTGGCCCTGGCTGGTGTCTCCTGTCACCCACAGGTGCCCAGACCACCCAGCTACTCATGGAGCCCCCCTGGACACCAGCGGTGCTGTGGGACAGAGTGACACTGACCTGCCAGGGCTCGGGGACACCCAATGCCACCACCTGGTACAAGGATGGGAAGCGCTGGGGGAAGGAGGGAAGCGGCAGCTTCCTTGTCACTGAGAGTGGCACCTACATGTGTGAGATACCAGACATCAGGCTCAGCCGACCCTGTGAACGTCTTGAATGGTGAGGGGGGAAATGGCGATGGGTGTTCCCCACGGGGCTCTGGCTGGGCTTCACTGTGTCTTGTGTCATATGATGAGAGCCCATTCCCTGCAGAAGGGAACATGCCAGTACACCCCTGTACACAGCAGTGCATCCCCTGTCCCACAGATGAGCCGGTGCTGCAGGTGCCTGCACGGGCACAGCTGGAGGGGGACACGGTGACACTGCGCTGCCGGGGCTGGCGGAACAGGTTGGTCACCGCGGTGAGATTCTACCACAATAACAAATATCTGCGGGAGTCCCTCAGAAGGGCAGAGCTGTCCCTGCTCCCCCTGAAGATGCACCATGGTGGCCACTACCACTGCGGGGGCTGGGTGGGCTCCAGGATATCACCGTTGTGGAAGGAGTCGGCGCCAGTGCCACTGACAGTACATGGTGAGCACCCCCACAGCTGGGACCCCAATACCCCGTGATATTGACTCCCACAGCCAAAACTCCCACACCACCTTCCCCAGGCTGAGGGTCACAATTGTCCCCTCTTTTCCTTTCCAGAGCTCTTCACAGTGCCGGTGCTGGAGCTGGAGGGTCCCCCCGAGCCCACCGAGGGGTCCCCCCTGAATCTCAGCTGCCTCAGCGCCCCCAGCCCCCTGCGGCCCCGAGCCCCTCTCCTGCACCCCTTCTACCGGGACGGGCAGTTGCTGGGGGGCCCGCAGGGGTCCCCGCAGCTCCTGCTGCCCGCCGTGGGGGTCTCCCACTCAGGCAGTTACAGCTGCGAGGTGCGCTCCGAGGGGGGGCCGTGCGGAAGAGCAGTGCCCGGCTCCGCGTCACGGTGCGCAGTGAGTGCGGGGATGGGCACGGCAACCCCCACAGCCTCCCCGGGTACCCCTGCCCTACCTGGGTGTCCCATCTCCCCCAGACACCTTTTCTGGGTCCCCACATCACTGCCCTTTGCCCCCTCATTCCTCCCACAGTGCCCTGCCTGGGTACCCCCATCACTTCCTGGGTCCATTCACCTCTTCTGCGTCCCTCTCAGATTCCCTCACTCTTCACCGAGTCACCTCACCCCTTTCTGGTTCCACCCACCCTTCCCTGATGTCCCCCCATGGTCCCCTGGTCCTCCTGTCACTGTCTGGGTCCCCACAGCCCTCTCTGGGTTCCCCACAGGAACCAGGAAAGAGCCAGGAAAGAGCTGCAGAATTAAGAGGGAGCGCCCCTGAGCCAGCCTGGAAACCCTGATGTGGAGTGTCCGGTGCTGTGTCCAGGAGGGATCTGCTCCATGTGCCCCAGGGCTGGTGTAGGCAGGGGGCTGTTGGCTCAGAAGTGCTGAGCACTGGCAAAGTATCCCTCTCCCCGTTTCCCCTCCGTGAATCTCCCATCCCTACCTGCAGTCCCTTTCCAAGCCTCCCCGAATCTCTGAGCCCCCTCTTCCTCACTGGGGTCCCCCACCCCGCTCTGAACCTCCCCATGACCCTCACTGTCCTCTGGTGTCCCCAGTCCCTCACTGTCCCCTGCTGTCGCCCTCTCACAGGGATCCCAGTATCAGGGGTGTCCCTGTCGGTGCAGCCTCCTGGGGGACAGGTGGCACTGGGTGACAGCCTAGTGCTGAGCTGCACAGTGGCTGCTGGGACAGGTCCCCTGTCCTTCTCCTGGCACCAGAAGGGCTCGGGGACACCCCTGGGCACTGGCCCCCACCTGGAGCTTCACCACGTTGGGGACAGTGACAGTGGCCACTACCAGTGCCAGGCCAGTGATGGGGACAGCATGGCCGAAAGCCGCACAGTGAATGTCACTGTCCTGGGTGAGTGGGACCCTCAGGCTTGGTGTGATCCCAAACGTGGCATCATCATTCCCTCCCACCCATCCCCCCACACCTAATGCCAGTCTCTCCCCCAGCCTCAGCCCTGTCTCTGTCCCCGCAGTGCCTGTGGCCAATGCCACCATCACCCCTGACCCCCCGGCACACCAGGTGCACGCAGGTGACCCCGTGACCCTGCACTGCTCGGTGCAGGTGGGCTCAGCACCTGTCACCTTCACCTGACTGCACAATGGACGGGAGGTGGCCCAGGGTCCCCTCCTGGATCTTGGGGACATCGATGTGGGACATTCTGGCACCTACCAGTGCGTGGCCACCAACCAGCTGGATGAACACCGCATGTTCCAGGCACTCAGCCCAGAGCTGGCTCTGGAGGTGACACCGCGGGGACACTGGGGCACAGGTGGGGCACAAGTGGGGTCATATGGGGTCACCGGGGGGTGTGGGGGTGTATGGAGTCACTCCTGAGGTGGGTGGTGACCCTCATGACCCATCTGTCCCCCAGTAGTGGCTGTGAACATCGGCAGGACCCTCCTGTACCTGGTGCTGCTCCTGGCTGTCATCGGGGGCTGTCACTGGTGGCACCGCCCGGGTGGGTGACAGTGGGGAGATTGGGGGTCCTGGAGTGAGGGGAACCCCAGAGTTTGGGGAGAGATGGGGCAGCACCTAGAGCTCCTGAACTGATGGAAACTGAGCCCCCAGTGATCTTGGCTGGGGTCCTGGGGGGTTGGGGGGAATTTGGTGGGTCTTGGCTGTGCTCCAGGGGGCATCCCTGGGTGGCATTTGAGGAACATTGGGGTGGCACTGCGAGAGACTGGGGGGTTTAAGGAGCTCTTGGAGGGTTGTGCAAGGATGCTGGGGGCTCTTTCAGTGATTCTATGGAAGTTTGGGTGATGCCCCTCCCTGCCGTGCTTGAGGTTCTGGGACTCAGGGAGTCAGGGGCTTTGGCTAGCACAGGTCCTTCCCGTGGGAACATTTTGCTATATTTCATAAACAAGATAAAGTTTGGATGTTTTGCAAACAACTTCTCCGGATTAGGTCAGTTCAGGCTTGGCCAATTGGGCCTAGGGGGAGGTCTCGGGCTGACCAATCTGGGGCACCTCTGTAAACTCTATATATATGGAAATCAAAACAATAAAGTTCTTCTTCTTCTCTCTTTCCTTGTTTGAGACCTTGGGTCATTCCTCAGCTAGCCGCTCAGCAGCAACATCTGGTGACCACCGACGTGTGCTGCGCGCTGTTGCAGGTACGCGGCAGTCTTGCCCCCGGGCCCGGATCAACCCCCTCTGCCTGCCCTGAGGCATGGCTGATTCTGATTCGGACATGGACCTCCCCGTTCCTGCGGATGGGCTCTTGCGGGCTTTTCTGGAGGTCTCTGAGGATGACCCCGCGTCCGATCAGTCGCCGCGGGTCACTCGGGCCTTGTTGGAATGGGTCGCAGGCCACGTGTCCCGGGCCGTTTGGGATGTGCCGCTGGACTGTGAGTTTTGGTTCGTGGTCGGCCGCGCTTTGGCCATGGAGTGGATGCGGGGAGACGGCTCTACGATCCGCTTCCATGGGGTTTGGAGAGACATTTGGGACGCTTTGGAAGGGCAAGCGTTCTATGATTCGCAGCTATGGGCTTGTACGGACGTGGGACCCCTGCTCTCGGCCGTGGGGCGGAGCGTGAAGGACGCGCCGACCCAGACGGATTCTGACGTCCCGTTCCTGGCGGCGGATGCAGCCGCGAGGCCTCAGTATGTTTCTCCAGCTGATCTACCTAAGCGCACTTATGTCCACCCGACAGAGCAGCTAGCCGGGTTGCTGAAGAATGGAGGGCTGCGGGCCGGCTCTGCCACGGCCGCCGCGCAGGTCCCCCCGCCTTTGCCGCCGCGGAGTGCACAGCCTCAGAACCCCCCCCCTCCCCTGCGGAATGGCGCTGGGGTGCCCCTCCCCCGTGGGCAGCCAGGATGCGCGGCAGGGGCTGATGGTGTGGGGGTGGGGGGGTGCTGCGGAGGTCCCGGTTCCGGATCTGCTGGTGGTTTCGGCCGACGCAGGGGTGTCCGTGCGGGCGGCGGCTGGCTCGAGAGAGGCCGGCGTTTTGCCGAGCCCGGCGGCGTCGGGGCCGTGTGAGCTGGCGCCGGCTCAGCCGTTGGCTGTGGCCGGGACCCGGCAGTCAGGGTCGCTCCCCGGGGCGGTCGTGGGGCCGGAAGGGGAGCCGCTGGCGGGTGGTGCTTCCACTGCGGGGGCTTTGACTGGCGTTCCCGCGGGTGCGGGGCCGGCCTGGCTTCCCTGTGGCCCGGCGGACACGGTGTCCGTGCCGGGTGCGGCGGGTTTTCCTCCGCTTTCATTTTTCCATGATTTACTGGCCGAGGTGGCTGAGATTTGGCAGCGGATGGAGGTCTGTTCCTGCAGGCCCCACGGTCCGTGTGGGGCTGGCCCGGGAGTCTGTCCCCCGCGTCCCCGGATGGGGTCTGGACTTCCTGGCGGCCCGGCGGCCGGCGTGGTGCCGGTGGCGCGGGGACGCTTTGGCCCTGGGCAGGTGCCGGTTCCTCTGCCGGGTTCTGTGACAAGTGAAGCCCTGGCGCAGCGTGCTGGCGCTGTGCCAGCGGGCTTGGCGAGCGCGCCTGGCGACGCGCTGGTGTCGCCGCCGTCTTCCTGCCCCTCCCCCGTCCCGGTCGCCGCGCAGTTTCTTAGCGCGGGCGCTGCCTCCGGCCAGTCTCCGTCCTATGTGATGGGGAGTGCTGGTTGCAAGCCCTGCTCGGACGACTCAGACAGTGATGAGGACGGCATTCTTCCTCCTGGGCGGGGGTTCGCGCGGGCGACGAAAAAGAGAGGGCATTGGGTCCTGGCTAATCCTTGGAGACCCCGCACTGGCGTAGGGATTTTTTGCCCACGTGACTCCCTGCAGTTCTGGGAATCAGTCAAGAAGGGTGCCCTGGAGGCAGGGGACTGGGACCTTGTAGGGAAGATTGGGGTGCCCAAACAGAGAGAGGGGTGTGAATCTGCTGTGGCAAGTTCAGATGGTGGTGGCTTCCCGCAAGGGGATGTTCAGGCTTTTCCGGTGTATGTGCCTGGCCCAGATGCCATGGACACGAGGAACAGCCACTCCACCATCGCATGGCGTGTCAGAAACGATTTGGCAACCAAAGTGGCGACATTTGGTTTGTCTTCTCCTGTGGTGATGCAACTTCTTAGAGTGATAAATAGTGACTTGCTTGCTCCTTTTGATATTATGTACCTCGCTCAGGTGCTGTTTCACCCCATGCAGTACAACGCCTTTGAGGACAATTGGAAAGCGATGGTTGAGGAACAGGTGAGGAAGAATGCGTCCTTGCCTGCTGAGGATCCTAGGCGCTTGATTGGGGCTGAGGTCCTCATGGGTAAGGGACCTTATACTAACCCCAACGTTCAGGCTGCCTGGGATCCTCGGATCCTGGAGCAAGCCCAACAGCTCGGTATGGGAGCCATTTTGAAAACTATTGAGATGGTTGCCCCGCAAACACGGTATACACAGATACGGCAGGGGCAATCCGAACTTTACGTGTCATTTCTTGAAAAGCTGGCAGCAGCTTTGGAAAAGCAGGTTGATGATTCGTCCACGAGACAGATCCTGATGAAACATTTGGCAAGAGACAATGCCAATGACGAATGTAGAAGGATCATCAATGCCCTACCAGGGGATCCTTCTGTGCAGGAGATGATGCGAGCTTGCACCAGGGTGCAGTCAGAAAATCAGGGAAAAGTCGCCTTGGCTGCGTTTTTGTCCTCAGATCAGGGACCCACTGATCAGGATAAAAAACAGCCCAAATCTGGGAACAAACGGAAACGGGTCAAATCTAAACAGAAAGATAATTCTGGGAAGAAGGGAAATTCAGGGACCGAGACTCCTCAGTGTAAGAGGTGTGGTAGGCCAGGTCACACTTCAGACTACTGCAGGTCACAGTACCATGTAGATGGTCGACCCCTGTCGGGAAACATGAAGAGGGGTGCAAAAAGGGGGATTTGCCCCCCATCACAACAGTTCCCCCAGAACAGGGTGATGGCTCAGGCTTACCCGGTCAATGTGGAGGAGGCACCAAAGGCTCAGCCCGAGTCAACGCCTACACTGCAGCAACAGTCGTCTTAGAATCTGACGATGACCACAGGATTCCCTTGGAGGTGGACGGTTCCCTGGATCAGGGGACCGGTGCACTGCTCACGGCAGGGCCTGAGGCCACTAGCCAAGGTATCCTGGTTCTTCCAGAGTTCATAGATGCTGGTTTCAAGGGCCAAATTCATGCTACGGTTTCCACTCCTGATCCTCCTGTCACCATTCCTGCACACACTTGCCTTGCTCACTTGTTGCCTTGTAAGTCTTCCCTTCCCAGGGTAGACCAGCAAGCTGGCGGAGGTGATGGCACCGAACTGCCAGGACTTCCTCAGGTCTACTGGGCTGCATCTATCTCCAATGAGTCACCACAGATGACATGTACCCTCATCGTGCCGAAAGCACGTCCACATTGAGTTCGAGTCCGAGGTTTGATCGATACAGGTGCTGATGCGACGATCCTTTCCGCCGCTTCGTGGCCTCCTACGTGGCCTTTGTGCCCAGTGGGACTGAATATCGCGGGGTTGGGGGGAACAACACAGAGTCGGTTGAGTAAGCGACCTGTGTTGGTGAAGGATCCAGAGGGACACACGGCCTCCATTCGGCCTTATGTCACTCCAGCTCCAGTGAACCTCTGGGGACAGGACGTGTTGGCAGCTTGGGGGGTGCGGATCACGACAAATTTTTGATAGGGGTCACTGTGTGCAAGGGCGCACTATATTCCATGCTGTCTTTATGATGGCTGACAAAAACACCAATATGGGAACCACAGTGGCCCTTGCCGAAAAATAAATTAGTCGCCCTTTGTCAGCTGGTTCAGGAGCAACTGAAACAGGGACACATTGAGCCTTCTACCAGTCCCTGGAACACCCCAGTTTTCCTGATTAAGAAAAAATCGGGGAAATGGAGACTGTTGCAAGATCTCCGGAAAGTCAATGCAGTGATGGAAAGTATGGGGAGTTTACAGCCTGGCATGCCTTCACCCACGATGATTCCCACAGAGTGGGAAATCTTGATCGTTGATTTGAAGGATTGCTTTTTTACAATCCCTTTGCACCCCAATGACAGACCAAATTTTGCCTTTACTGTGCCTGCAATTAACAATGCGGAGCCTGTAAAGCGATTTCAATGGAAAGTGTTACCTCAGGGCATGAAAAATAGCCCGACTATCTGTCAATGGTATGTCGCGCAGGCCTTGTCCGGAATCCGTGAGCAGTTTCCTGAGGCACTCTGCTACCATTATATGGACAATATCCTGGTGGCAGCAGCCACCCAGGATGAGTTGCGGAGGTTACAGCCTTGACTGCTCGATGCCTTGCACTCCTATGGGTTGCAGGTTGCTCCGGAAAAGGTTCAACAACAGCCTCCTTGGAAATATTTGGGAGTCAAAATTTTGGATCGAACCATACAGCATCAAGAGGTGCAGTTCTCAGACACTATTAAGACTCTAAATGATGCCCAAAAGTTGCTAGGCATCATCAACTGGTTACGTCCGTATTTGGGACTGACCAATGCAAAACTTTCCCCACTTTTTGATATTTTAAAAGGGGACTCTGACCTAAACTCACCTCGACAATTGACTCCCGAGGCGTGACGAGTGCTGAACGAAGTGCAGCAAGCTGTTTCTGCTCATCAGGTTTATCGAGTAGAACCCTCTACTGATATCACTGTTTTCATTACTGCTCCAGACCTCCAACCTACGGGTATCATTGGCCAGTGGAACAAACAGTGGGATGATCCTTTGCACATCCTGGAATGGGTCTTTTTGCCCCATCAGCCAAAAAAGATGGCACCCACATTGTTCGAATTGATAGCCTGCCTGATAATTAAATGCCGATATCGGTGTTTACAACTGATGACAGCTGATCCTGCAACGATTGTTGTTCCGATACCACGGGACAATTTCGAATGGAGTCTTGCTAATAGCGCTCCTTTGCAAAATGCACTGCAAAATTTCTCAGGGCAGATTGCTTATCATCTGCCCAGTCACAAATTGCTGCAGCTGGCAAATTCAGTCAATTTCATGTTGCGGCCAAAGAACAGCCGGGTGCCGGTCCGTGGACCCACCGTCTTTACGGACGGTTCTGGGAAAACAGGAAAGGCCATTGTTACCTGGAAGGAAGGATCTGAGTGGCAGGTGCTGAAAGGCCACGAGACAGGCTCTGCTCAACTGGTTGAATTGAAAGCAGTTGCCATGGCTTTTCAGCGGTTCTCTCAGGTGCCTTTGAATCTGGTCACTGATTCTGCTTATGTAGCAGACATAACCAAATGTTTGGATTGTTCACTTCTAAAAGAAGTCAATAATGCGACTCTGTTTTTGCTATTGCGAACCCTGTGGAAGGCGATTCAGGCTCGAGTGCATCCATATTATATTCTGCACATTCGAAGCCACACCAATTTACCAGGCTTTATAACAGAAGGCAATGCCAGGGCTGACATGTTAGCCAACCCTGCATGGGTGGCACCTCAGCCTGACAAAATCGCACAAGCGAAGGAATCGCACAATTTCTTTCATCAAAGTGCACATACCCTGCAGAAGCAGTTTCAATTGATGCCAACTGAGGCTCGTGACATTGTCAGTGCTTGTGCTGACTGCCATGGACTCGCTGCTCCTCTGCCATCGGGGGTGAACCCCAGAGGTCTAAAGGCCTTGCAGCTGTGGCAGACGGATGTGACACACATTCCAGAATTTGGCCGAGTCAAGTATGTGCATGTGTCTATTGACACTTTCTCCTCAGCTGTGTGGGCGACTGCCCATACTGGAGAGAAAAGTCGTGATGCCATTGCCCATTGGAAATTAGCCTTCTCGGTCCTGGGGGTGCCAGCCACTGTGAAAACTGACAATGGTCCTGCCTACGCCTCACAGAAGACGCGGCAGTTCTTACACCTATGGGTTGTAGACCACACGTTCGGTATTCCGCATTCTCCTACTGGCCAAGCCATTGTGGAACGCGCTCACAGTACTCTGAAGCGTGTCTTAGAAAGGCAAAGAGGGGGAATGCATGGCGAAACACCACAGAGTCGATTGGAAAAAGCTTTGTACACAATCAATCACCTTACAGTGCCACCAAATTTGAATAATCCTGTGATTTTGAACCATTTTCTCTCATTGCAGTCATCGGGCAAGTTGCGTTTGCCCCGGGCGAAGGTATGGGTACGGAACCTACTTACTAACACCTGGGAAGGCCCACATGAGCTTATTGCTTGGGGTCGAGGGTATGCTTGCGTCTCTACAGATACTGGGGTACGATGGCTGCCTGCAAAATGCGTCCGCCCTGATCTGCGGCTCCAGAGACAGAACCAGCAACCTCAAAGTGACAACCAGAATGCCGAACACCAACCGAGCGATACTTCTGATGATGACCAAGAAGCTGGTCCATCCACACGCAGAGACTGGAACTCATTTATGGAGTCAGAAAGCAAGGACTTTGAAAACATGTTTTGTTGAATTACAGATTTATATGTAGATTTAGTTTTTATATATACTCTATCTCGGGTATTACAAGGGGCCTCTTTGACCACCTTAATCAGCATCTGGTTCGGGCTCTGTTCAGTGGCTGGCCACCTCCGGACAGACTCCTTCTTGAGTTTTGACCAGGCTCTGTTTGGTAACTGGCCATTACCAAACAGATCCTTCATGCTGATCCACTGGGGCTCACAAGCAATGCCTTCTGATCTTAAACAAAAGGGGGAGCTGTGGCTAGCACAGGTCCTTCCCATGGGAACATTTTGCTATATTTCATAAACAAGATAAAGTTTGGATGTTTTGCAAACAACTTCTCCGGATTAGGTCAGTTCGGGCTTGGCCAATTGGGCCTAGGGGGAGGTCTCGGGCTGACCAATCTGGGGCACCTCTGTAAACTCTATATATATGGAAATCAAAACAATAAAGTTCTTCTTCTTCTCTCTTTCCTTGTTTGAGACCTTGGGTCATTCCTCAGCTAGCCGCTCAGCAGCAACAAAACACTTCAGAGACCAAGTCAGAGAAGTGGGTATTTGCTTTATTTGGTGCACCGGATGTGTGTGGAATTCTCTCCGCGAAACACACACACACACACCAGTACCTCCAAAGGCACAGTGTTATAGGTAAAACTCATGAATATTCATTACATTCTCCAGGATAGGAGTGGTTATACAAATTACTTCTCATAAGTCATTAATATTATTAGTGATTTCTTGTACTCAATGGCAGAAGGATTCCTTTTGCCCCCTTTGATCTTGATAAGATTAAGGGAATCCACAAGGCCAGAAGTGTTATCAGCCTTCAGCCCTGGACGGGCACCGTGCTGGTGGAAGGGGCAAAAGCTCAAAGAAACAAGGATGGTTGAAGCACAAATAGATTTGGGTTTTCTATTTGACCACTCCTTTCTCACGGGGGCGCCGGGAGGGAGGGAGCGGGAGGGTGGGGGAGAGCAGGGAGCCCGGGAGGAGCCGCCGGGCCTGCGGGAGCAGAGTGCTGGGCTCGGTCACCGTGGCAGGTGGCGCTGCCATGGCGCTGCAAGTGGCGCGACTGTCCCGGGCTGCGGCAGCGACGGTGGCCATGTGTCCGGAGTGGCTGGGACAGCGTGTCTGGAGCCACTGTGGCCATCCAGCCAGGGTCACCCCCAGCCCCAGCACGGCCGCAGGGCAGAGCCGCTGCTCGATATTTCCACACTTTTCCCTGTCATCTGGTGGCCACAGCCAGAACCCAAACATTCTTTCAGGGAGCTTCCAAAGGGCTGCAGGTTTGAGACAGGAAGGAGGAGGTCCAGGTCAGGTTGTTGAGCAGATTGTTGTTGTCTTTGCAATATATTTGGGGCTCTCTCAGTCCCTTGGCCAGAGGGACAAAATGATCAATTGCTGCATTTCCGGACTGCTTCCCTCACAGCTGCCCCTGCACGGTTGGTTTCCACCCAGCCTTGCTCTGAAAACCATCAAAGGCCCTCGCAGAGCCACTGCCTGAGCTCCAATTGTTTTCTGTGCTTCTTGCAGGGCTGAGCAAACCACAGCCAGGCCTTTTTCCCTCACACAGTTCTCACCTTTGAGCATCTCTAAAGCTGTGAGAATCAAAGGGGGCAGGTGGGAGTCTCAGGTGTTGGCTGCCCCTGGGGCTGGCCAGAGCAGGGCTGGCTAATGCCCATCCCTGTGCAGCGGGGCTGTGCCATGGCTGAGCTCCACACTTGGATGGGCACTGGCTGCAAGGAGGAGGAGTTTGGGAGCTCCTTCCTGCCTGGGGCTGCATTCCCAAGCTGCTCTTCCAGGCTCAGATTCTCCAGGAGAACAGCCATGTTGGAGAAATCCAGAACAGGTTTTCTCCTGAAACCCAATAAACCCAAAGTGTCCCAACCCCCAGGACAGAAACCCATGGAGAGGATGGTGGAGAGCAGGAGAGGAATAGGGCAGCCCCCAACAGCTTCAGCCCCTCCAGATTTGGGAAGTCTGATCCCTGTGTCAGCAATTTGAGGCCAAATCAGGCATTTCCAGGGGGAAAAATCTGCAGTTTTCCATCCCATCTGGAATGTGTCCAGGTTCCCTCCAGAACTGCCATCCCCCAGGCGAGGACCCCCCCAGCCGGGATGTGTCACCACTGGGATAGGACCCTCCCTGGACATATCAGCCCCAGAACAGGGACCCCCCGGACAGGATCCCCCTGGATGTGCCCCCCCAGGACAGAACCTGCTCCCCCCACCCCCTGGTCTGATTCTCAGCACAAACAGTCACTTCCTTCTTCTCCAGGAAAGAGAAAGTGAAAGTGTTGGAGGCACGGGTGGACACTCCCATCCCCCACAGCCCCCCCACCCTTCCCTGCAGCTCCTGCACCCCCATTTTCCCCCTCTTACCTGGCTCAGGTGCTCCCCAGGACTGGGGAGCCAGGAAATGCAGGGGCAGTGTGTGTGTGAAAGTGCAGAAAATAAAGAAAATATAGAAATAGAGGAAAAAGACCCTGAAAGAGTGGGGCAAAGAACCAAAGCCCCCTGGGACTCCCTGTGGTGTCCCCTCAATCTATGAGCACCCCGGGGGGGCTGTGCTGGACTCTGGGTCACCACAAAATCTGAGGCAGCCAGTGAAGGAGCTGCGACCCATGTGCTCACCCAGCCACTGCCCTGGAACCTCCATTGCCCTGGGAACACAACCATGGGATCCCCATCCCCTTGGTCCCTCCATCCCTGGGACCACCATTCCAGGGCTCCCACTGCCCAGGGTCTCCATTTCCCAGGACCTTCCTTTCATCCATTCCCACGGGAACCTCCATTCCCCCACCACCCTCATCCCTGGGACCTGCATCCCATGACCCCAATTCCCTGGAGCCTGCTTTCCCCAGGGTCCCCTACACATTTGGACCCCCATTCCCAGGCAACCCGTCCCCTGTGACTCCCCCTCCTCAGGACCTTCATTTCTCTGGACCTTCATTCCCAGGAATTCCCCTCCCAGGAAACCCTGGGACCTTCCCAGGACCCCATTCCTGCCCCAAGTTTCCCCTGGACACAAACACAGGCTTACCACATCTCCTGATCCCCCCAATCCTGGGCCCTTGTTTTCCATCAGGTCCCACCATCTCCCCAGCCTGCCCCCAGCCTGTCACCACCCTGCCCCCACCAAGGGCCACCTACACGTGGGGACGAAATGTGAAATCGCTTCCTTCCCCTTCATCCAAAGAGTCACCACCAAGGGGACAGCAGCATGTGACAGCCAGCCTGGATGGCCAGGGACACCGGGATGGCCAGGAAGGTGGCACTGCTCCTTTGTGGTGAGTGTCCCAGACACGGGCCTGACGCCCCAGGGATGGCCCTGGTGAGGCAGAGAGTGGTGGGGAGGGGGCACAGGAGGGCTGTGGGGTCCTCTGAGGTCCTCAATGCAAGCAGTGCCGCTCCATGGTGTGACGGGGATCATGGGGTGGCTGTGGGGACAGGAACAGGGGGATAGGAATGAGGGGACAGAAATGGGGGATAGGGATGGAGGGACAAGGATATGGCATTAGGCACCTTGGTACAGCATCAGCTGTGGGGTCAGGGACAGGGGGACAGGGGAACAGGGACAAGGGGACAAACACCATGCAGATGGGATTTGTGGAGCAGTTGCTGTGGGGCTGGTGGGGGTGATCTCTGCCAGGATGGGATGTCTTTAGAGTTCCCATGCCCAGAGTGTCCACAGTGTCCCCATGTCCTGCCCCAACTCGGGGTGCCTGAGATGTCACTGTCTGTCCCTGAGATGTCTATGCCACACTGGTGTTTGAACAGGGACAGTTTGGGGACAGCCCCCACAGCCATGCCCCAGGTGCTGCTGTCCCCACAGTGCCACCCCCACCCAGCCCCTCTCCCTTCTCCCTTCCATCCCAGACCCTCAGCCTCGCTGGTGAGTCCTCGGGGGAAGCCATGTCCCCACCCTGCTGTCCCCAGCCCCGCGGTGACCCTGGCAGGCTGGTGTCCCCTGTCAACCGCAGGTGCCCAGACCATCCAGCTCCTCGTGGATCCCCCCTGGACACCGGCAGTGCTGTGGGACCGAGTGACACTGACCTGCCGGGGCTCAGGGACTCCTGATGCCATCACCTGGTACAAGAATGGGCGGAACTGGGAGCAGAAGAAACCTGACCGTTTCCTTGTCACCCAGAGAGGCACCTACAAGTGTGACAGACCTGGCACTGGGCTCAGCAACCCTGTGAGCATCTTAGATGGTGAGTTGGGATGGGTGGGCTGCACTCCGTGGGTGGTCACACACTCCTCATGTGATGAAAGCTAGTCTTCTGCTCATTGTGACATTCCAGTGCATCCCAGTTCATCCCAGTGCACACCAGTGCATCTCATTGTGATGGGACAGCCCTGGTGCATCCAGGTGCCATGGGATTTCCCTCTGGTGTCCCCTGGGTCTCTGGGCACACTGCAGCTCAGAACCCTTCAGTGCCATGGGGACTCCCCTGTCCCACAGACCAGCTGGTGCTGCAGATATCGGCAGGGGCACTGCTGGAGGGGGACACGGTGACACTGCGCTGCCGAGGCTGGCAGGACAACCTGGCCACTGAGGTGCGATTTTGCCACGAGAAGAAGGCATTGCGGGGGCCCCGTGTTGGGACCGAGCTGTCCCTGTCCCCCCTGAAGCTGCAGCACAGCGGCCGCTACCACTGCAAGGCCAAGGTGGACTCTAAACAGTCAGCGTTGGGTAATTCAGCGTCAGTGACAGTGACAGTGCACGGTGAGCATCCCACAGCTGGGACCCTGATACCCCAACACCCCCACAGCTCCTTCCCAGCAGACTTGGAGTCACAAGACACCCACTTGTGTCTCCTTCCCAGAGCTCTTCTCGGTGCCGGTGCTGGAGCTGGAGGGTCCCCCGAGCCCACCGAGGGGTCCCCCCTGAATCTCAGCTGCCTCAGCACCCCCAGCCCCCTGCGGCCCCAAGCCCCCCTCCTGCACCTCTTCTACCGGGACGGGCAGCTGCTGGGGGGCCCGCAGGGGTCCCCGCAGCTCCTGCTGCCCGCCGTGGGGGTCTCCCACTCGGGCAGTTACAGCTGCGAGGTGCGCTCCGAGGGGGGGGCCGTGCGGAAGAGCAGCGCCCGGCTCTGCGTCACGGTGCGCAGTGAGTGCGGGGATGGGCACGGCAACCCCGACAGCCTCCCCGGGTACCCCAGCCCTGTCTGAGTACCCCCATTCCTACCAGACCCCCCATTCCTTCCCTCGCATCCCCCTATTCCTCACTGGGCTCTCCCTATCACTGCCCTGGTCCCTTCATCCTTTCCCAGGTGTCACCCAATGTCCTCCCATCATTGTCCCAGGTCCATGCATCCCTCCCTGGGTCCTCCCACTCCTCTCTGAGGTTTTTCCATGGCCACCACATCCCACCATCCCCATCTGGTTCTCCACATCTTTCACTGGTGTCCCCCACATCCATCTCTAGGTCTCCACCCCACGAATCCTCCATCCCTCCCTGGGTTCCCTTCCCCTCCTTTCCAAGCTGCTCAACAATCTCTGGGCTCCCTTCTTTATCACTGTGGTAACCCCACTCCTCTCTGACCTTCCCTACACCCCTTGGTCCCTCACTGTTCCCTCTGTGCCCCACCCCGTCCCAGGACCCCCAACCCACCCATCTCCCCCCACAGGGGTCTCACTTTCAGGGGTGTCCCTGTCAGCACAGCCCCCGGGGGAACAGGTGGCACTGGGTGACAGCCTGGTGCTGAGCTGCATGGTGGCTGCGGGGACAGGTCCCCTTTCCTTCTCCTGGCACCGGGAAGGCTTGGCCACGCCTCTGGGCACTGGCCCCCGCCTGGAGCTGCACAACGTTGGGGACAATGACAGAGGCCACTACCAGTGCTGGGCCAGTGATGGGAAAAGCGTGGCAGAGAGCCCCACACTGAATGTCACTGTTCTGGGTGAGTGGCACCGTCGGGCTGGGGGTGACTCCACCCATGATATTGTCATCCTACCATCCCTGTCAACTCACACCCTGTTCCAGCCCCTCCCCCAGCCTCAGCCCTGTCTCTGTCCCCGCAGTGCCCGTGGCCAATGCCACCATCACCCCTGGCCCCCCGGCACACCAGGTGCGCGCAGGTGACCCCGTGACCCTGCGCTGCTCGGTGCAGGTGGGCTCAGCACCTGTCACCTTCACCTGGCTGCACGATGGGCAGGAGGTGGCCCAGGGTCCCCTCCTGGAGCTTGGGGACATCGATGTGGGACATTCTGGCACCTACCAGTGTGTGGCCACCAACCAGCTGGATGAGCACCGCGTGTTCCGGGCACTCAGCCCAGAGCTGGCCCTGGAGGTGACACCACAGGGACACTGGGGCACAGGTGGGGGTCATACAGGGTCCCTGTAGGGGTCTGAGACCCCTGGGTGTTTGGTGACCCTGGTTTGTACCCGCTATGTCCCTGGCAGTGACACAGAGGGAACAGGGCACAGGAGGGGAACTCCTGACGTCACTGGCACTGCAGCATCTATGGGGTGATGGGTGACCCTGATGTGTCCCTCTCTGTCCCCAGCAGTGGCTGCAGTTCTCAGTTGTTCCCTGTTGTTCCTGGTCCTGCTCATGGGTGTCATCATGGCCTGGCACCAGTTGCACCGCCTGGGTGGGTGACAATGGGGAATGGGGATCCCAGTGAGCTGTGGGAAGTCCCACTTAAGATGGCAGGGGCTGAGCCCCAAGTGACCTTGTTTTGGTGTTCTGTGAGGTTTGGGGAGGTGTTGGAGGCTCGTGTTGGGATGTTGCAGGTTCTTTCAGAGATCCTGGGAGGCTTTGGAGAATTCCCCCTGCTTGGTTTGGGGTTCTGTGGGCTCAGGGGTTGTTCAGGGGTTCTGGGGGGAATTGAGGGTCCAATGGAGGTTCAGGATTTCTGCATATGATCAGGGGCCTTGGGCACCCCGCAGTAACCTCCTCTCTTTCCTTTGCAGCTGCCAGGAAGCACCAGGACAGGTGAGTGGGAGGCTCCAACCACTATGAACCTTTTACCCCAACCCCTATCACCTCCCATCCCCTCCCACACATCCCTTTATTCCCTCAGGGTCCCCCCGGAGCCCCCAGCTCCCCCGGAGGAGGGGGAGGTGCTGTACACCCACGTCATGAGCACCAAGCGAAAGGGGGGTGAGTATCAGAGTGGCACACACAGGGTCATGTCACCCACTGCTGTCACCCCTCACCTGGATCCCACAGCCGGTGTCTCTCGCAGGGCCCCCCTGTGCCACTGTCCCCCAGGAAACCCAGGTGACCTACGCAGAGCTGCCGGGAACCCATGGGCGACCACAGGAACCAAGTGACATCTACGAAAACATGCAGTGACACTGGAGGGACTGGAGAGCACCGGGGGAAACTGGAGGACTCAGTGCTCTGCTGTTAGGCCCAAAATGCAGCTATAGATTGAACTGGGAGAAATGGTGTTTCTTTGTTCAGCTCTCTCGGGCTTTAGCAATGGGATTCTCCAATTTTGGGCTGCCACTAAAAACCAGGGGCTGCTGCCCCTCCCCTCCCAGGGGAGGCACAAAAGGCAAAGATCCCAAAGGGCAGAGAGAAGAACAATTTCCTGCAAACAGCAATGGCAGAAGAAAACCAACAGCAACAGCAACAAGATTCAGAATCAGAAGGGTCAGAAAAGGAGTGATTTGCAGGGAAAGGCCCCGAAAAGGGACAAACCCCAGATGCTGCCCCCAGCATGATTCCCCTGCCAGGAGGAGCCTGTCAGGGTCCTGGACCTTCATTGCTTTGATGGCCAAAGCAGCCTTCAGGAGGCTCTAGCTTCTCTTCTCCCCTGTCTCCAAACCCTGCTTGATCTCCTGCTTTGCTCCAGGCAGGGTCAGATTGGACAGGGCCAGCTCGACTGGGACCTCCTCTGGTGCTGAGGGACCAGGGGGCATTTGCTGCAAGTGTCTCCCAAGGGCTGAAGCTCCCAGCACCCCTTGCTCTCTGCATGTCCTTTAACAGCCCATTCCAGTGTGGGATCTTTCCCGAGGCTGGGGCACCACAGGGAATGGGATCCATCCCTGCAGGGCCAGGTTCTTTGTCCCCAGTGTCTGTGAGGTTCATTGGAGAATGAGTTCCAGTGTTGGATTCAATTCTTTCTGCAGGGCTGTGTTGCCATAAGAGTTCCTTTCCCAGGCCCAGCACAGAGTTCCCAGGGGCACAGGGAGCCTTTCCAGCCATCCAGGGCTTGCTTCTCTCCCCAGGAGCCCCCAGCTTTGGGGAGTGTGATCCAGTCAATCTGCCAGGCCTGCCCAGACTGGGATTTCAGCCCTCATCCTCCATCCCACAGGGGCTTGACCCGCCTGTGCCCTGTGTGATCACAGCACATTTCCCTTTCCTGGAGTGATGGTGTCTATGGGGAAATCCACATCAGCGCCAGGATGTGTGGCTGAGACTTTCCCTTTACTCACCCAGCCCATCCCTGGCAGTGTGGGCATTTGAAGGAGCTGAGCTTCAGTGCCAATCCCTTCTGAGGTGGCTCCGAGACCTTCCTGAGCTGCCAGGATCTCTTGTTCCGTTGGGCTGGGACAGGGCTCAGGTGGCAGCTGCCATCGTGCTCTGAGTGCTGGGACTGTCACTGGCTGTGGGGACTGACAGTGGCAATGTGTCCAAAGCGACCGTGGTAGAGTGTCCCAATTTGCCACGGCGATGACCCCAACAGCTCTCAGAACTCACAGGATGCCCTGGAACAAGTGTGGGAAAGCAAAGGGTTTGAAGGGTTTGACTTTGCATTATCCTTCTTTGATCGTGTCAGCAATAAATTCAATGAATATCTCTAATTCAGAGCCTGTTTTGTTGGTGAGAGGATTTGATGAGTGACCCTTGTTGGGGTTTGACCCTGATCAAATGCCAGCTGCCTCTGCTCCCTCCTGTTGCAGACGTGCAGGAGAGGTGAGAAAAAAAAAACCTGTTAAATCGACACCAAATTCATGAGTTGAGATAGAACACTGATAAGGGGACACACAGAGAAAGGGTAAACAGGCTCCAAACTTAAAGTTGCAAAGTGATTTAATTACCTAACAGAGTCAGAGGATAAATGAGAGGTAAAAATAAGCTTTTCAGATATCATTTGTTCACTCACCCCTCTCCCTCTTAAGACACCATTTTTCTACTCACCCACCTCCCTCCTTCCAACCAACAGCTTGGGTAGGGGGCAGGGTGTGGGGTATTTTCTTAGACCATGAAATTATTCATCACTACAGTTCTTCTACTACAAATACTCTTTCTCTGCTTCTCTCTCTCTCTCTCTCTCAAGACAGTTTCTCGGCTCATCCCTCTCCCTCTTAAGACAGTTTCTTCTCTCATCCCCCTCCCTCTTTCCAACCAACAGCACAGACAGGGGGCAGGGTAAGGGGTTTGTTCTCTGGTCAGTCCATCAGGGAGAGGGGTTCTCTACTTAGCCATGGGGTCCCTCCCCTGAGAGACAGTCCTCTGGGAACGTCTTTGGCATGGCTCCAATCTCACGAGCAACATCCTGCCTGAATTCTGCTGCAACGGGAGTTCTCTTGTCCATAAGGTGCAGACTCTCCTGAGCCGAGGCCAGGCTGCTTCCACGCCAGCAGCAAGGCCTTTCTCTCTCTTGCAAGACCTTTGCAGCTTTGACTCTCTATATGAGACTCCCACTGGATCACAGCTTCTTCCAGGCATCCACCTGCTCCTCTGGCATGGGCTGTGGGTGGATTTCTGCACCCTGTGGACTCCATGGGCTGCAGGGTGACCTCCTGCTCCCCCCATGGTCTTCACCACAGCTAGCAGAGGGTTTTCAGCTCCAGCACCTGGAGTACCTCCTCCCCCACCTTCTCCACTGACCTTGGTGTCTCCATGCTGTTCTCCCTTCACATATTTTTCCCTCTTCCTCCTCCTCTAGATAAAAAGAAGTGTGTGACTACTTTGTTTTGATGTTTTCTTAAATACGTTTTCACAGAGGCGTAACTAGCACCTCTAACTGGCCCACACTTGGCCAGCAGCATGTCCGTTACCTTCGGAGCCATCAGAGATTGGCTCTGCTGGACTTGATGAAAAACTTCCAGAACTTTCACTCAGGACACACAGGAGCCATCTTTGTGCCACTCCCCACCCCACCGACACTTCTTCAGGCCTACCACAACAGCTTTTGAGGGGTTTAAATTTCTCTTAGATGTTAAAGATACCTTGCTGATGTTCTGGGCTAAGCAAAACCACCACTTTCCTCCTGGTCCTTATCTCAACCCAGGAGCCTTTTGTTTCTTTTTCTTTCCCCATCCGACTGTGCAGGGCAGTGAGAGAGCAGCTTTGGTGGGTGCAGAGCATCCGGCCACTGTCAGCCCATGGCAAGACAGGAAGGAGGAGGGTAGAGGCCAGGTTGTTGAGCAGATTGTTGTTGTCTTTGCACGAGTTCTGGGGCTCTCTCAGTCCCTTGGCCAGAGGGACAAAATGATCAATTGCTGCATTTCTGGACTGGTTCCCTCACAGCTGCCCCTGCAGGGTTTCCACCCAGCCCTGCTCTGAAAACCATCAAAGGCCCTTGCAGAGCCACTGCTTGGGCTCCAGTTGGTTTTTGTGCTTCTTGCAGGGCTGAGCAAACCACAGCCAGGCCTTTTTCCCCCACACAATTCTCACCTTTGAGCAGCTCTAAAGCTGTGAGAATCAAAGGGAGCCAAGGGGGCAGGTGGGAGCCTCAGGTGCTGGCTGCCCCTGGGGCTGGCCAGAGCAGGGCTGGCCAATGCCCATCCCTGTGCAGTAGGGCAGTGCCATGGCTGAGCCCCACACTTGGATGGACAGGAGTCCCCAGGCTGTGCCACCCCTGGGACAGGCAGGTCCCCAGGAAGGTGCAGGGACACTTCCAGAACTGCCCTCCCCCCGGACAGGATCCTCCTGTCCAGGATGTGTCACCCCCTGGACTGGATTCCCCCAGGTCATGTCACCCCCATGAAAGGAATAAGGGAATATCTTTACAAACAAACAGCTTTTAAGACCGATACTGAGAAATGGAAGAAACAGTGGGAAGGATTTCCATAGGAATTCCACTGACTGACTTGCCCAAGACTGTGTTAATAAACGACAAGAACAGAGACATGAGAAAAAGAAGAAAGGGGGATGTACATTAGAAGGGGGTTTGCATTAGGTGTTTCAGGAAGTCTGTAGCACTCAAGTACCTCAGCCAATGGGGGAAGAGAGAGGGAAATGCGGGCAGGAAATTAGGATAAAAAGAGGCTGCGTCCTCTAGCAATTTGAGATACCCCATGGGAAATGCCCATGACTTCTCCCTTTATTAGAATAAAGTTACAGGATTCCTCTGTCTCCTTTTTGGACATAAACCTCTGGTGGTTTTGGATTAATTTTCCTGATGCCCGGAACAGGGATCTCCCTGGACAGGACCCCCCTGGATGTGTCCCCCAGGACTGACCCCACCCCCCTGCTGACTCTCAGTGTAAAGAGCCTCTTCTGTCTGCTGCAGGAAAGAGAAAGTGAAAGTGTTGGGGGCACAGCCAGACACTCCCATCCTCCACAGCCTCCCACTCCTCCCTGCAGCCCCCACACTCCCTTCCTTCCTCCCTGGGGTCCGCCCTACCTGTTACCTGCTCAGGTGCTGCCCGGGATCACCGAGCCACAAACCGGGAGAGGATGTGTTTACAAAAGTGAGGAAATAAGAAAAAAAAAAAAAAAAGGAAAAAGTCCCGGTGTGGGAAGCACAGACCCAGAGCACCATGGGAACCCCCTGGTGTTCCCCTCAGACCACGAACACCATTAGGGTCTGTGTTTTTGTCTGGGTCACCCAAAATCTGCGGCACCTAGTGCAGGAGGTGTGACCCACATGCCCACCCAGCCACTGCCCATCCCTGGGACCCCCATTCCCCTGGGAACCCAGCTATGGGACCTCATTCTCTAGGTCCCCCTCCTGGTGACTCCCATCCCAGTATGCCCATTTCCCAGAACCTCCATTGCCCAGCATCGCCCTCCCCTTATCCCATCCCATGGGCTCCACAGTCCCACAGGACACCCCGTAGCTGGGCCCACATCACATCACCCCAAATCCTGGGGTCCAAGCACCCCTGGGACCCCAATCCCGTTTCCCCTTCACCCTTGGGGACCTCATTCACCAAGATGCCATCCCCTTTGTCTCCCCTTCCTGAAGAGATCCAATCCCCAGGGACCCCATTTCTGCCCCGCCCCGTTCCTATGGAAATCCATCCTTAGCTCCCCACATCCCCAGAGCCCCTCAGTCCCTCCATGTCCCTCTGTGTGCCCAGCCTGTCACCACCCTGCCCCCACCAAGGGCCACCTACATGTGGGTGATGTGACCTCGCTTCCTTCCTCTTTGGCCAAAGAGCCACCACCCAGGGGACAGGTGGCCCCAACAGTGTGTGACAGTCAGCCTGGATGGCCAGGGACACCGGGATGGCCGGAAAGGTGGCACTGCTCCTGTGGGGTGAGTGCCCTGGGCATGGGCCTGACGCCCCAGGGATGGCCCTGGTGAGGCAGAGAGTGGTGGGGAGGGGGCACAGGGGGGCTGTGTGGTCCCCTGAGGTCCCCAATGCCACCAGAGCCAGTCCGTGGGGGTGGACACTGGTGGTGGGGTGTCTGTGGGACAGAAATGGGAGGACAGGAATGAGGGCACGGAGACCTGAGGGCAAGGATATCATGACAGGCTCAATGGGGCTGGGACAGCTGTCATGACAGGGACAGGGGGACAGGGATAAGAGGACAGGGATAGGGGACAAACACCTTCTGGATAAGCCATGGGGTTGGTGGGTGTGACCTGTGGCAGCATGGGATATCTGTGGTGTCCCCATGTCCACAGTGTCCCCATGCCCCCAGCCCAGGGTGGTTGCAGTGTCCCTGTCCCTGAGATGTCCACGCCTCATGGATCTGGTGCATGGGCAGCTGTGACACAGACATGTTCCCCAGCCTCTCCAGATCTGTTGAGGATCATCTGTGAGCACTTTCTCACAAGAACTGATGTCCCATTGGGGACAATTTGGGGACAGCCCCCACACCCCATGCCCTGGGTGCTGCTGTCACTGCAGTGCCACCCGCACCCAGACCCTCTCCCTTCTTCCTTCCAGCTCAGACCCTCAGCCTTGCTGGTGAGTCCTCAGGGGAATGCCATGTCCCCACCCTGCTGTCCCCAGCCCCGCAATGGCCCTGGCAGGATGGTGTCCCCTGTCACTCGTAGGTGCCCAGACCACCCAGCTCCTCGTGGATCCCCGCTGGACACCAGCGGTGCTGTGGGACAACGTGACACTGACCTGCCAGGGCTCGGGGACATCCGGTGCCACCACTTGGTACAAGAACAGGGAGCACTGGTGGAAGAAAGGACCCGACCACTTCCTTGTCACTGAGAGTGGCACTTACATGTGTGAGAGACCTGGCACCGGGCTCAGTCCCCCCGTGCGCATCTTAAATGGTGAGGGGGCGATGGGTGCCCTGGCGGTGTCCCTGAGGGCTCCGGGTGACCTCTGTGTCACACCCCTCATGTGACGAGAGCTAATCCCCCGAACACAGGGACATCCCAGAGCATCCCAGTACAATGAGACTGCCATCCTGGCAATGGGGGACCCTGGTGCCTCCCACAGAGTCCCCAGATGTGACAAGTCCCCCTTGTCCCATAGAACGTCTGGTGCTGCAGGTGCCAGCGCGGGTGCTAGTGGAGGGGGACACGGTGACACTGCGCTGCCGGGGCTGGCAGGACAAATCGGTCACTGGGGTGCAATTTTACCGTGAAGAGGAGGATCTGTGGGGACGCCTCAATGGGACCGATCTGTCCCTGTCACCCCTGCAGCAGCACCACAGTGGCCGCTACCGCTGCGGAGGCTGGGTGAGCTCGGGGCCATCACAGAGCTGGGAGAAGTCGGCACCGGTGACAGTGAGAGTGCGCAGTGAGTGTGGGAACAGGGGTGGGAAACCCCAGCATCTTCCCAGGGTTCCCTCACCACTGTGTGCATCCCTCATCCGTCGCTTCACCCCTCCCTGGGTCATGCACACCTTCCCATGTCCCTCCCAGCCCAGGTCCCTCCATCTCTGCCCGGGTCCCTCTCCAGGTCCCTCTGCTCCTCCCCGGCCTCCCTTGCCAGTTCCCAGCTTCATCTTCTGCTCTCCCTTCCCTACCTGGGTCAATTCCACCCCTGCCCACATCCCCCCAACCCCTCCCTGGGCTCTCCCCACCCCTCTCTGGGCTCCCCACATCCCTCCCTGGGTCTTCTCTGTCCCATCTCTTGTCTCTCATCCCTGCCTGCATCAACCCCACCCCTCCCTGGATCCCTTTCTTGCTCAGTGGGATTTCCTCTATCCCCTTTGAACTCCCTTTTTGCTATTCGCTGTGTCCCACACCCCTCATGGGTCCCCCATCCTATCCATGTCCCCCTGCAGAGGTCTCACTCTCGGGAGTGTCCCTGTTGGCACAGCCCCCCGGGGGACAGGTGGTACTGGGTGACAGCCTGGTGCTGAGCTGTGTGGTGGCAACGGGGACAGGTCCCCTGTCCTTCTCCTGGCACCGGGAGGGCTTGGGGACACCGCTGAGCACTGGCCCCCACCTGGAGCTGAGCCATGTTGGGGACAAGGACAGCGGCCACTACCAGTGCCGTGCCAGCAACAGGGACAGCATGGCCGAGAGCCCCACACTGAATGTCACCGTCCTGGGTGAGTGGGACCCTCGGGCTGGGGATGACCCACCCATGGCATCCCCCATCCCACCCCAAGTCACAGCCCCTGCCACTGCAGGTCACAGTCCTGGGTAGCTGGGACCCTCTGGCTCTGGATGCTCCCACGACAGCATCCCCACCAGAGAACGGGCGACAGCAAACACCATTGTATGTCACAGTCCTGGGTGAAGGGCACCCTCTGTCTCCAGGTGCCACCATGCATAGAGTCCCTCATCCCACCCATCCCACCCTCATTCCCCCCTCTGCCCCTCCCCCCACACCGTGTTCCAGCCCCTCCCTCACCGTCAGCCCTGTCTGTGTCCCCACAGTGCCCGTGGCCAATGCCACCATCACCCCTGGCCCCCCGACACTCCAGGTGCACTCAGGTGACCCCGTGACCCTGCGCTGCTCGGTGCAGGTGGGCTCAGCACCTGTCACCTTCACCTGGCTGCACGACGGCCTGGAGGTGGCCCAGGGTCCCCTCCTGAATCTTGGGGACATCGATGTGGGACATTCTGGCACCTACCAGTGCGTGGCCACCAACCAGCTGGACAAGCACCATGTGTTCTGGGTGCTCAGCCCAGAGCTGGCTCTGGAGGTGACACCACGGGCACACTGGGCCACAGGTCAGATCATATGGGGTCTCTGTGGGGGCCTGAGATGTCCAAGTCATGGAGGACCTGGGTTCAACACTGCTGTGTCCCTGGCAGTGTCACAGAGGGAACAGAGCACAGGAGGGGAAGTCCTCAATCCACCAGGGTTGCAGGACCCCTGTGGTGACAGGTGACCCCAGTGTGTCCCCCTTTGTTTACTGCAATGGCCGCAGGAGTTGTTGGGTCCCTGCTGTTCCTGGTTCTTCTCGCGGGTGTCATCAGGGGCTGTCACTGGTGGCACCGCATGGGTGAGTGACAATGGGTGATGGGGGCCCAGGGGGTGCTGGGAAATCCCCCAGAGAAGGGAGGTGACAGGGCTGCACCCACAGTCTCTGATTTGGGAGGGGCTGAGCGTCCTGTGACCTCAGCTCAGGGCCCTGGGCAGTTTGGGGAGGTGTTGGAGTGTTGTGCAGGGATGCTGGGGGTTCTTTCAGGGATCCTGGGAGAGTTTGGAGGTTCCTCCTCCTGGCTGAGCTTGGGGTTTTGGGGGCTCAATGAGTTGGGGACACTAGGATAGTTCAGGGTTTCTGGGGGACATCAGGGATACTCAGGGGTCCTTGGGAGAATTGAGGTTCTGGTGAGGGTCCAGGATCCGCAAGGATGGCTGGGGGCTCCTGGGACCCTGCAGTCACCCCCTGTTTTCCTTTGCAGGTGCCAGGAAGCACCAGGACAGGTGAGTGGGGGGCTCCAGGCACGACCCCCCTCTTACCCAAACCCCCAGGACCTCCCATCCCCTCCCACACACTCCCTTATCCCCACAGGGCCCCCCCGGAGCCTGAAGCCCCCCCAGTGGAGAAACCTGAGGCGACCTACGTGGAGCTGCTGGGGCCAAATGGGCAACCATGGGAACCCAGTGACATCTATAAAATTCTACAGCCAAAGTTGTGACACTCTGGGAAGTGGGGGGCACTGGGGACACTTGGGGTTCCTCCTCCACGGCTTCTGTGGTTGCCCATCCTGTTTGTGAGGTGGCCACGAGTCAGGGGAGGCTGCACAGAGCACCCAGTGCTCCCCATTCCCCCTCCCAGTAGCACAAGGGGCTCCCCCATCCCCTTTCCAGTACCTGCAGAGGAGCCCCAATCCCCATCCGAGTGCTCTGAGTAACCTCAGTGACTTCCCCATTCTCCCCCCGCAGTGCTCCCAGTACCCCCAGGGGATCCCCATTCCCCCTCCCAGTACCCCCATGCTCCCAGTGACTCTGTGTTCCTCCTCCCAGTGCTCCCAGTACACCAGGTGGCTTCCCATCCCCCTTCCCAATTCCAAGGGAGCACAGGACCTGTCTCCCTGCTCCTGGGACAAAAATGCAGCTTTTTGGTTAAAGTGGCAGAAATGGTGTTTCTTTGTTCAGCTCTCTCGGGCTTTAGCAATGGGATTCTCCAATTTTGGGTTGCCACTAAAAACCAGGAGTGTAAGATTAGATCCTGTAGGATTTGAGGGTCTGTTTGTTGGTTTTGGACAGTCAGTACAGAGATGAGAGATCTCTGAAGCCAGGTCGTAGAGCATGGAGTTTATTGTGAAAGAGCGTGAGTGTAGGAGACCTGCTAGGGGCTGCCAGGCAGCCCAAAGCATGTCAGAGAAGCAAGAGAGAGCGAGAGAGAGGGAGAGAGCAGAAAGAGATCAATAACAAGAGAGCATGCTGCCGTTCACAATACAATAAATCATCTTCTGTGTTGAATATTCTAATTCTCATTAACCAATCTAGAACAAGCTACAAATCCTACAACATTTACATACAACCTATAAGAATGATTGCATTACCATACGGCGTTATATTTTAAACCCTAAAAACTGCTTTTTGGACCCTCTGCCAAGCAGGCTGGGTCTGCTCTGACCCTTGGACCTGCCTGCAGGCAGAGGGTATGATTTCATCAAGAAGGGGGATTACCTTCAGTCGGCCGTACCATTGTTTTCTAGTTGTTCAGTAACTGGGGTTGGTAACTCAAAGCTTGTCTTCATTTCAATCTCCATATCCTCAGCATCTTTTGCCAGGTAATCATATTTATAAGGCTTTCCTATTTCATCGTCCCCAATACAGGGGCTGCTGCCCCTTCCCTCCCAGTGGAGGCACAAAAGGTGAAGATCCCAAAGGGCTGAGAGAAGAACAATTTCCTGCAAACAGCAATGACAGAAGAAAACCAACCGCAACAGCAACAAGATTCAGAATCAAAAGGGTCAGAAAAGGAACAATTTCCAGGGAAAGCCCCTGGAAAGGGACAAACGCCAGCATGTTTCCTCCTCCAGGAAGAACCTGGCAGGGATTTGGACCTTCATTGCTTTGATGGCCAAAGCAGCCTTCAGGAGGCTCTGGATTCTCTTCTTCCCTGTCTCAAAACCCTCTGTCCCGGTTTAGAGACAAGTCTCGGACAGAATGCTTGGGAATGAACATTTCCTCTGAAAAAAGGGTTTCAGCAATCCCTTCCCACTGATACGAAATGAATTTTTAGTAGGTGAAAATGAAAAAACTCTGTTTATTTGACAAACAAGGTGCCCACGTGGCACAGGAGGGAAATAAGTAACTCTTAGATATTGAACCGTCAGAATGTCACCCTCCACATACACCCCCCCACCCACAGCAGCAAAAACATACCCGAAATGTCAGGGGAAGGGAAAAAAAACATTCACCGGCTACGTGCTATGAAAAGTAAAATGGCAGATAGTTTTGTCTCAGGGAAGGGAATAAGAGTCCACACAGCAGCTTGGGGAAGAGAAAAAACAGATGGGAACCTGCTGAACCTCTGACGTTGGTCTCCTCCATGCTGCAGACAAGGTTGGTGAATTTTAGAGTCCTTTCTTTCACTGGCTCAGCTTCTCCTGAGGTCCAGGGCTGGGTGGAGTTGCTCTGGCAGCTTCCCACAGGTCCTGCTGACCATCTCCCCAGGGATGGTCTGATCTTCAGACCAAAAAGCAAGCCGAACAGCTCCAGAAGAAACAACAGAAACCACTGAAGAATTGCTACTGCAGTCCTGTGAAAATCTTGCCTAAGCAAACACAATCGAAGCTAGCTAAAAGCAGCAATGTAGCACCTGTCTGCTCTGCAAAGCTGAGCACACGGCAGTGAGGGTTTGGACCAAGCCCAAGCCAGAGCTCCTCTGGCTCCTGCTCCTCCCCCGGACCACACCTAAAGCTACAGGACGCATTTCTGGGCATAAAGCAGACGATCAGGAGTAGAGACTCATTATAAAATCACTCCCAGACACCCTCCTCTGCTGTGTTCCCCCTCATTATGATGTCATCAATGCACTGTGGGTTTTCTGGAGCCTCCCCCCTTTTCCAGGGCAATCAGGATCAATCTGTGGAAGCTGAATTTCCTGTGTCTGCACAGCAGCTCTACCAAAGCCCAACTATATCCTTTGGGGTCCCTGAAATTGTTGTAACGTGTGTCCTTCCCCTGATCCCTCCCCCCTTGACCCTTCCGGACTGGCTGATGTGAGCCAGGACCGCCTCCTAACCCCACGGATAAAAGCCCAGCAGGACCCGGAACCCAGCCTCTTTGATTCTGGGCTTCATGGAGCGAATATCCTCCCCTGATTCTCCCCTCCCCCCACTCCCCAGTTTTCTCTTTTATTATCCCAATAAATCACCTGAAGCCTAGAACGAACAGCTTCCTTTCTAGACCTGCGACCCTTCCACAAAGACCCAGTCTGACCAGTCCCACCGCCCGTGGCCAAGAAGAAACCATCCTGCGTGTTCCGGCTCTGGGGCAGCTCTCCCCCCCTGCAGCAGGGGAGAGCTGCCCTTGGGTACTGCACTGCTGCATGAAATCCCCTCTCTTCACAGAATCGGTGCCAAGGATTCCCACGGCCACTCCCAAGGGGCTGTTTTGGCCATTCCCACTCGGGGTCACTTCAGCTTCCAGCACAGCCGTGCTAGGATCCCCCTGTCACCCCAGGAACGGAGATGGATTCTGCCCATATGGATCTCAGTGGCATCAGGAGACATTGTGCCCCGGGGTACCCTGAAGCCTTGTGCTCCTGGGGCTCTGCTGTGCCATGCCATGGATCCACACAGTGCAAGGGATCTCAGTGTCCCTTTGCCCCACCTGGCTGCAGCCAGGGCCCCTCTAGTCCTGGTCATGGCACTTGTTGCTCATTCCTTGTGAATATGACCTGGAGGTCACTTCCCCAGAGGGTGGGAAGTAACATCATCCCTCCTGCTCTGACTGAGGACCTGCCCACGGGAAAATGGAATAGATTTATCCCTTTAGAATGTCCTGCAGTTGTTATTCTACTCAACTCCCATCCCTGTGTGGCCAGGGCACAACTGGGGTTTCCATCCTACTTCCTTGTGTCCTCTCCGTGGTCCTCATTATGGGTTTAGGCGATTTAATTAATTTCTTCCCATTATCATCATGGAGATGCTGGCAGGAGGAAGGGCTAACTCCATGATGGACAGCAGCAAGTGAGCACACAGAAGGCGTGGCTGATAGGCCTCACACACAAACGGAATCGTTTGGGGAGGGGAGGGCAATAGGAGGCTCGGCAGTTTTAGCTGCTGGTGCTCTGTGCCGCTCCGGGAGCAGGAGCTGTCCGCGGTGCTGCCGGGAGCCGTGCGGTCTCGCCCTGGGCTTTCTGTGCCGGAGCTCAGCACTGCCATCGAGCTCTGCCTGCCCGCCCTGCCTGTGCTCGCTGCTGGCCAGAGGATCCCGCCCACCCCTGCTGACTCAGATTTGGGCAGCGTCCAGTGCTGAGATTGGACATGGCCTGTGTGGGTTTGTGGGGGAAGAACCCCCTTCTTTCCCTCTCATGCCAACGCCAGTTGTTACCACACAGGGAAGTTCCGAGCTCGCATTAGAACCCCCTGACAGCTACGAGTGAGTTTCTGCAGCATTTGCCTCCTGAAGCCTCCACAGCATCCTGCCAGCCATGGTCATAACCACACCACAAGAGAAAAAATAGCACTCAGTGTTAAAAGCTATTTTTGTCATGTCGTGCTGTCTGTTCCGTTCTGTTCTGTTCTGTTTTATTCATTTTCTAGCAAAGAACTGGTATTCTTTTTTCTACATTTCTGCCTGAAAGCCCCATAATTTCAAAGTTAAAATAATTTGGAGGGAGGGGTCTTCTTTCTGTTCCAGGAAGGTTCCTGTTATTCTCAGCAGACATTTGTCTTTTAAACCAAGATGATTTCATTTGGGAAAGAGCTGTCCTTTGTGGCTAGCACAGATCCTTCCCGTGGGAACATTTTGCTATATTTCATAAACAAAGATAAAGTTTGGATGTTTTGCAAACAACGTCTCTGGATTAGGTCAGTTCGGGCTTGGCCAATTGGGCCTAGGGGGAGGTCTCGGGCTGACCAATCTGGGTGACCTCTGTAAACTCTATATATATGGAAATCAAAACAATAAAGGTCTCTTCTCTCTTTCCTTGTCTGAGAACCTGGCTCATTCCTCAGCTAGCGGCTCAACAGTGACATCCCTTCAAGGCTAGGTGCCCACAGCTGAAAGTGGGATCCTTCTGCTGAAAATTGCGAACACCCAAGGCTTGTTCCCAAATGAAACCTGCCAGGACCAACGGCTCTGGCTGCCCTTGAACTTGCAGGGGCCACATCCATGATGTCTCCAAGACAAAGAGGTGGAAGCCTTTCCTTCCTATGGAAAAGAGCCATCCTTCTCAGCCAGGCTTCCTTGGCCAAAAATGGGATTCCACCTTCCAAAAACTGCAAATGTCTGAAGATTGCTGCCAGACAATTGCAGCCAGGATTGACAGCTCAGGCCCGTCTTGACTCACAGGGGAAGAAAGTGAAAGTGTTGGTGGTGGCACAGCCAGACACCCCCATTCCCCACAACATCCTCACCCCACTCCCAGCTCCAGCCCTGCCCGGTGCCCCCGGTGCCCAAAGCCCCATACTCAGCACTCCCTGAACAGCATCTGATCCACGGAGCTGCTCTGGAGCCTCTGCCAAGGGCCCTGCAGCTGGCGGATGGCACAGGGGGAGAGGGTGAGGGAGGCCAGGAGGGAAGTCCTGAGATGGAGGAGGACCAGGGACCCTGCGGAGGTGCCAGGACAGAGGCTTGGAGGCTCAGAGCCCTGGCACAGGTGGCAGCTGCCATCGCTCAGTGAGTGCCGGGGCTGTCGCAGGGTGATGTGTCCTAACTGACTGTGACAGCGTGTCTGAAGCCACTGTCCCGATGTGTTGGAATCCACTGTTGCCATGACAACGAGCCCAACTGATCCTGGAACTCGAGGGAAGTCCTGGAATGGGCGGAGGGAGGGGCAGGGTTCCCCCAGAGTTGGGAAAGGCAAATCCAAGGGATGGCAGAGATGGAATTGCGGCAGCCAAGAGGAGCCAGAGGCTGCGAGAGGAACAACCCTGCAGGCAGCGAGCGCAGGGAGGAAGGAGGGGCACGAGGGGCTCCGGGTGCCTGAGTGGAGATTCCCTGCAACCCCGTGGGGATCCCTGGGGAGCAGAGACCTCCCTGCAGCCCTGCAGGAGTCCCTGGCTGAGCAGGAGATACCCAAGGGGGCTGTGAGCCCACGGGAAGCCCCTGCTGCAGCAGTTCCCAAAGGTGGAAGGTGTTTTAAAGATGTGTTTCGCTTCTCATGTTTTCCATTTTCATGGAAAATAAACTCAATTAATTTTCCCAACTCAAGTCCCTTTTTCCCATGATGGTGCTCAGGGACTGAGCCTTCCCTGCCCTTTTCCCAACGGTGGAGACATTTGTTCTCTTCCCAGTGCCCTATGCAGATGAGGAGGGCAGCATGGAGCAGCTTTGGGGAATCCAGTCAGGGTCACCCCCCACAGCACGAGCATGACCGCAGGGCAGAGCTACTGCTCGATATTTCAACACTTTTCCATCTTGTCTGGCAGCTGCAGCAAGAAAACATTCTTTCTGGGAGCTTCCAAAGGGCTACAGGTTTGAGACAGGAAGGAAGAGGGTCCAGGTCAGGTTGTTGAGCAGATTGTTGGTGTCTTTGTAGGAGTTTTGGGGCTCTCTCTGTCGCTGGGCAACAGGGACAAAATGATCAATTGCTGCATTTCCGGACTGGTTCCCTCACAGCTGCCCCTGCACGGTTGGTTTCCACCCCGCCCTGCTCTGAAAACCATCAAAGGCCCTTGCAGAGCCACTGCTTGAGCTCGATTTGGTTTCTGTGCTTCTTGCAGGGCTGAGCAAACCACAGCCAGGCCTTTTTCCCCCACACAATTCTCACCTTTGAGCAGCTCTAAAGCTGTGAGAATCAAAGGGGGCCAAGGGGGCAGGTGGGAGCCTCAGGTGCTGGCTGCCCCTGGGGCTGGCCAGAGCAGGGCTGGCCAATGCCCATCCCTGTGCAGTGGGGCTGTGCCATGGATCAACTCCAATGTTTGCTGGACAGGCATGCCCAGGATGTGCCATCCCTGGAACAGGGACCACCCAATGAATGTGTCCAGGGACATCTCCAGAACTGCCACTCCCCATGGCAGGACCACCCTGGCTGGAATATGTCCCATCTCTACCTGCACTCCCCCAGGATGTGTCACTGCCTGGACTGGATTCCCCCAGGATGTGTCACCCCCCAGAAGAGGGACGCCCCTAGGACAGGACCCTCCTGGATGTGTCCCCCAAAGACTGAACCTGCCCCCCACCCCCATCTGATTCTCAGCACAAACAGCCTCTTCCTTCTGCTGCAGGAAAGTGAAAGTGTTGGGGGGCACAGCTGGACACCTCCAGCCCCCACAGCTCCTCTCCACCCCTCCCTGAATCCCCTGTACCCCTTTTCCCCCATCCCTAATGTCCCCCCAAACCGCTACCTGCTCAGGTGCTCCCTGGGATCGTTGAGCCAGGAACTGAGCAGAGAATTGGGGCTGAGGTGCAAAAGTGAGGGAAACAAAGGAGAAAAGGACATACAGAAAAGAAAAAGCCCCAGGGCTGGGTTGGGGGGCATAGTCCTGGAGCCAGTAGGACCCCCTTGAGGTACCCCCCGAGGCTATGAGCATCCTGGCAGAGCTGCACCAGACCCTGGGTCATCCCAAAATCAGAGGCACCCAATGAAGCAGCTGTGACCCACTTAGCAAATCCCTGTCCTTGGTACCCCCATTCTCTGGGGACCCCCAACCCTGGGAACACCATTTCATATGTCCCCCCCCCCGAGACCCCCATCCTGGGATTTCCAATGCCTGTGGTCCCCAGGACCCCCATTCTAGCAGGGCCCCTCAGTCCCTAGGCACCCCCATCCCTGGGACCCATGTTCCCCTGGGACTCCCATGCCGGGGACACCCATCCTGAGCTCTCCACCATCCCTGAGCTCCTCACTCCTGGGACTCCCTTGTCCCTCCCACCATGTCCCACCATGTCCCCATCCTGTCCCCACCCTGTCCCCACCATGAGCAACCAACATGTGGGGATGACAGCTGACCGTGCTTCCTTCCCCTTCAGATGAAGAGCCACCACCCAGGGGACAGGTGGCACAAGCAGTGTGTGACAGCCAGCCTGGATGGCCAGGGACACCGGGATGGCCGGGAAGGTGGCACTGCTCCTGTGGGGTGAGTGCCCTGGGCAAAGGCCTGATGCCCCACGGATGAGCCTAGTGAGGCAGAGAGCTGTGGGGAGGGGGCACAGGGGGTCTTTGGGGTCCCCTGAGGTTCCCAGCACCAGCAGAGCCACTCCATGGGGTGGATACTGGTGTGACTGGGATCATGGGGTGGCTGTGGGGACAGAGGAACAGAGGGAAAAGGAGAACTGGGATGTGGGGACAGGAACAGTGGGAGAGAGATGTGGGGGCAAGGATAATGGTGAAAGGAACCTGGGGCTGGGGCAGCTGTGGATACATGTACAGGGGGACAGGGATGCAGGGACAGGGATAAGGGGACAAGCACTGTAAGGATGGGGCCATGGGGACAGTTGCCATTGGAATGGGATCATGGGCACAGGGCCATGGGGATGTGGCTATGGGGACAGGGGCTGTGGAGCTGGGTGGATGTGACCTGTGCCAGCACAGGGTAGCTCTGGTGTGCCGATGCCTGGGGTTGGCACAGTGTCCCCATGTCCTGCCTCAGCCAAAGATGGCTGAGGTGTCCCTGTCCCTAAGACCTCTGTGCCAAACCCATGTCCCCAGGGACAGTCTGAGGACAGCTGTCCTCAGTACCTGAATACCCTGTCCCTAGGTGCCACTGTCATGAAAGGGCTGAACTCATTCATCCCCTCTTCCTTATTCCTTCCAGCCCAGACCCTCGGCATCGCTGGTGAGTCCCCAGGGGGATGACATGTCCCTGCCATGTTCCCAGCCCCACGGTGGCCCCACTGGTGTCCCCTGTCACCCGCAGGTGCCCAGACCACCCAGCTCCCCGTGGAGCCCTCCTGGACACCAGCGGTGCTGTGGGACAGAGTGACACTGACCTGCCAGGGCTCAGGGACCCCCAATGCCACCACCTGGTACAAGGATGGGCAGCGCTGGGGCAAGAAGGGAGGCAACCACTTCCTTGTCACTGAGAGTGGCACCTACAAGTGTGACAGACCAGGCTCTGGGCTCAGCCCCACCGTGAGCGTCTTAAATGGTGAGCAGGGATGGGCGTCACCTAGAGGGTCTTGGTGGGCTCCTGTCCATGGGTGGTCTCACACCTCTTGTGTGACAAGATCCCATTCCCTGCACACTGGAGTCATCCCAGTGCATCCCAGGGCACACCACCATATCCCAGTGTAATAGGGTCCCAGAGGTGTCCCCTGGTGCCATGGTGTCCTCCCTTGTGTCCATGGGAGCCCACAGGGCAATGGACGCTCTCCCCATTGGTCCATGGTGCCATGGGGACTCCTGCCCTGGGCCCCCCAGGTTCCCCTCAGTGAGACAAGAACCTGCTGTCCTGCAGATTCGCTGGTGCTGCAGGTGCCGGCAAGGACACTGCTGGAGGGGGACACGGTGACACTGCGCTGCCAGAGCTCGAGGAACCACTCACTCACCAGAGTGCAATTTTACAATGATGAGAAGGCAGTAGGGGGGCCTATCCATGGGATGAAGCTGTCCCGGTCCCCCTGCAGCAGCACCACAGCGGTCACTACCACTGCGGGGGTCAAGTGAGCTTCGGGACATCATAGTGGTGGGAGAAGTCTGTGACAGTGACAGTGACAGTGCACGGTGAGCACCCCCACAGCCAGCACCCCCATACCTCAACACCCCCATGCACTGCACAACCTACCCTGATACCCCAATACCGAAAAACCCAACACTCCTACGGCTCATGCCCTGTTCACTCCAGGTCACCAACCCTCCTCTCCCATCTCCTTCCCAGAGCTCTTCACGGTGCCGGTGCTGGAGCTGGAGGGTCCCCCCGAGCCCACCGAGGGGTCCCCCCTGAATCTCAGCTGCCTCAGCAACCCCAGCTCCCTGCAGCCCCGAGCCCCCCTCCTGCACCTCTTCTACCGGGACGGGCAGTTGCTGGGGGGCCCGCAGGGGTCCCCGCAGCTCCTGCTGCCCGCCGTGGGGGTCTCTCACTCGGGCAGTTACAGCTGCGAGGTGCGCTCCGAGGGGGGGGCCGTGCGGAAGAGCAGCGCCCGGCTCCGCGTCACGGTGCGCAGTGAGTGCGGGGATGGGCACAGCAACCCCACAGCCTCCCCGGGTACCCTAGCCCTGCCCGTGTACCCCCATACCTCCCTGACACCCTGCCTGGGTTGCCCCATTCTTTCTCAGGTACTTCCACCATAGCCCCAGGTCCCCTCATCCCTCCCTGAGTTCACCTACCTCTCTGATGTCCTTCATGATGCCCTGCATCCCCATGTTCCTCCCTGGGGTCCCACCCATCTCTCTCCAGGTCTCTCCTCCCTGAATTCCCCATCATTCCCTAGGGAACCTTTCCAAGCTATCTACACATCTCTGGGTCCCCTTCTTCCTCACTGGGGTCTCTACCCACTTTGACTCTCCCGAGGTCCTTCAGTGTTTCCTGATGTCACCAATCTATCCTGGCATCCCACTGCACCACATTCCCCCTGCAGGGGTCCCTCTCTCGAGGTTGTCCCTGTTGGCAAAGCCCCTTGCGGGGCAGGTGGCACTGGGTGACTGCCCTGTGCTGAGTTGCGCAGTGGCTGCAGTGACAGGTTCTATGTCCTTCTCCTGACACCAGAGGGGCGTGGTCATGCCACTGGGCACTGGCCCTGCTAGGAGCTGTGCCATGTTGGGGACAAGGACAATGGCCACTACCAGTGCTGGGTCAGTGACAGGGACAGTGTGGCCAAGAGCCCACAGCTCCATGTGACCATCCTGGGGCAGTGGGACCCTCGGGCTGGGAGTGACCCACTCACAACATTACCTATCCCACCCATCCTGCCATGTTCCCCCCTCCCCCCATCTCCCTCCCCCCAAACCATGTTCCATCCCCTTCCCCACCCTCAGCCCTGTCTCTGTCCCCGCAGTGCCCGTGGCCAATGCCACCATCACCCCTGGCCCCCCGGCACACCAGGTGAGCGCAGGTGACCCCCTGACCCTGCGTTGCTCGGTGCAGGTGGGCTCAGCACCTGTCACCTTCACCTGGCTGCACAATGGGCAGGAAGTGGCCCAGGGTCCCCTCCTGGAGCTCGGGGACATTGATGTGGGACATTCTGGCACCTACCAGTGCGTGGCCACCAACCAGCTGGATGAGCACCGTGTGTTCTGGGTGCTCAGCCCAGAGCTGGTGCTGGAGGTGACACCGCGGGGACACTGGGGCACAGGTGAGGTCATATGGGGTCACGGGGGGTGCAAGACTCCTGAGGTGAGTAGTGATCCTGATGCATCCCCCATCATCCCCAGCAGTGGCCGTGAACGTCGGTAGGACCCTCCTGTACCTGGTGCTGCTCCTGGCTGTCATCAGGGGCTGTCACTGGTGGCACCACATAGGTGGGTGACAGCGGGGGTGGATAAGGTCCTACAGGAAGTGGGGGGAAGTCTTCAGGCTGGGGGCCAATGGGGCAGCTCTGACTTGGGGGAATCTGAGCCCCCAGTGACCTTTGCTTGGGCTGCTCGGATGTTTGGGGACATTTTGGAGGGTCCTGGTATGTCCCAGGAAGAGCCTTGGAAATACTGAGGAGCACTGGGAGCACCTGAGGGTTTTGGGGAGGTGTTGGAGAGCCATGCAGGGATGTTGAGGGATCTTCAGGGATCTTGGGGGAGTTTGGAGTGTTCTTTACATTCTATTCTTGGGGTTCTGGGGGGCTGCAAGGGTGCTCAGCGGTCCTGTGAAGAATCAGGGGTCCTGTGGGGGTTCAGGGGTCCCGGGGCTGGTTTGGAGTACCTGGGTGGCTCAGGTGTTCTGGGGCTCCTCGGGGGTGGTTTTGGGTGCAGGAGGGCTTAGCTGTCCAGTAGGAATCAAAGGTCTGGTGGGGGTTCAGGGGTCCCATGGGCATTCAAAATCCCAGGTGGAGTTGGGGGCCCAGGGGATCCCATGATCACCCCCTCCCCTTTTCCTTGCAGTCACCAGGAAGCCCCAGAAGAGGTGAGTGGGGGGATCCAGCCATGACTCTCTTTCCCCCTCCCCAGACACCCATCAATCACCCTCTTATCCCCCACAGAGCCCCCCTGGAGTCTCTGGAACCCCTGGAGGAGGGGGAGGTGCTGGACACCCACACCGTGGGCACTGAGAGGGTGGGAGGTGAGTACAGGGGAGGGACCAGGGACACGTCACTCCTGAGTGTCACCCCCCATCCGGGTCCCCCTAACTGGTGTCTCTCACAGGGCTCCACAGTGCTGTCCCACACCCGGTGACCTATGTGAAGCTTCCAGGACTCCATGGGCCACATGAAAACCCCAGTGACATCTATGAGAATGTGCTGTGGCAGTGGGGGTGACTTGGGGGGCACTGGAGGTCCCCACCCACGGGTACCTACATGCGTGTTTTTCTTCCCCATGGTTCCTAGGGGTGCCCAACCTACATGGGCAGATGCTCGTGGCTGGGGGGCTCCCATGTGGGGCTGCACAGGGCACCCAGTGCTCCCCATTCCCCCTCTGAGTACCCTCAGAGGCTCCCCCATCCCCCTTCCAGTACCCCCACTGGGTCCCCATTCTCCATCCCAGTGCTCCCAGTACCATCTGAAATTTTCCCATTCCCTCCTGGCACTGCTCCCAGTACCCCCAGGTGCTCCTTATTGCTCTTCCCAGTTCCTCTCCTTTGCCACCCAGCGGCTCTCCATCCCTCTTCCTGGTGCCAAGAGGACACAAGACTCATTTCTCTGCTCTTGGGTCCAAAATGCAGCTTTTTGGTTAAACTGGCAGAAATTGTGTTTCCTTGTTCACCTCTGTTGTGGTTTAGGAATGGGATTTGTCCTGGGGATGGTTTGTATCCCATAGGTGTTTTTGTGTTTGTTTTGTGTCTGGAATCTGCCTGCCCCCCGGCTCTGGGGATATTGCAATGTGTGAAGGGTGGCCCGGGATCCTGCAGGGTTGTTGGGGGCCTGGGGCTGCTCTTTCTTACGGTGGGGTGATCAACACGATGGGCACACACACTGTGGGTGAATCTGACCTGAGATCCTGTTGCCCTGTGGTTTTTGGGGTTTTTTTCCCTCTTGTTTATTTTTTCTTTCAGCACAGTAATCAGGTCTTGCGGGCTTGCTTCTCTGCTCCTCTGCTGCTTGGGAACCCAGAGCTGAACCCGGGAGCTGGGAGCACTCCCTACCCTGCTGGGCCATTCCTTCTGCACAGCAGCCGGACCATGGGAACTTGGGGCCAGCCACGGCCAGTGAGCTGTGCAAGGGAGCAATTCCCTGCCCTTGTCCCGCTGCTTCTGCCACTGCTTCAGGGTTTTTTGCTACACTTTAGCTCAACACCCAGTGTCTGCCAGGACCCCCTCCTGCTTCTGCCACAGCTTTGCAGTTGTTGCTACACTTTGATTCATGGCCCCTGGGGGTCTGCTCACCTCTGCTGTTCCAGCCCACTGCTGTGAGGCTCCTGCTACAGTGCAGTTTGCCACCCGGAGTGGCATGGCTGCTACCACGAGTTGAGCAAGGGAAGCCATCTCTTCTCCCCCTTGTCACCTGAGCCGCTGTTAACCACAGGGAGAGGTGGCTGAGCTCACGCCACAGCGCCCCCTGCAGCCGCGGGGGAATCACCACACCTGCCCTGCCCAGCCAGGAGCCAACAGCTTCCCTGCTGGCTGTGACTGTAACTGCACCAAAGGGGAAAGCGCTTTGTTGCAATGTATTACAGGACTTTTGTGTATGATTCTTCCCCTCCTTAACCCCTCCCCTCTGGCTTTCCCTGGTTGGCTCATATGAGTCGTGCGCCCCTCATGCCCCTCCTGATAACCTCCTGCAGTTGCCGGACCCTGGGTTTGCGATTTAGGCTTTCCTGGACCCCACACCTCACCCCGTCTCCCCTCCCCTCTCCACCATCCCCTAACCCTCCCTTTATGGGCCTTAATAAACCTCCTGGAAACCTCAAATCGAGATCCTGCACTTCTTAAACTACTGCGCCTACACAGCAAACCACGTCTCTAGCGGCCCCGCAGTCTGCCGCTGCTGTGTGCGTTCCAGGCGTGTTTTTGGCTCGGAGCAGCTTACCCCACTTTGAAGCATGGGGGAGCTGCCTTTGGGACCGCATCTCTGCAAATGGTGGAGAATGTGGGCAAAAGAACAACCACCTAAACACGCCAAATACAGCGTGCCGCACCGCCGAAAGAAATAGCTGCTGTGAGAAACAGCCGCTGTGAGAACAGCCGCCGCGGGAGCAGCTGCCATGGTGTCGCTCTGAGACAGCACCGTGCACTGCCCGCCCACCCGTGCTGCAGCGAACTCACCAAGGCACTGAAGAAAAGCCGCCAGCGCCACGCCCGCATGCTGATGCTGCCCGCGCCGCAGAGAGCCTCTGGCGCAGCAAACCGGTGCTGACGCCATGGACAGTGCCCACATGCCGGCCACAGGGTCCGCGGAGAGCCACCACCATCTTTGTACCATCACGCAGTGCTGCCATTTTCTGCCGCAGCTCCCGCACACGCCCCACCTGCTCCGACTGCAGCACTGAAACAACTCAGCGGGGCCAGATTCCATCTCTGCTGTAAAGCACTGTCTTGCATGGGAGACAAGAGCTTTATGAATTTTTACAGTTTGACAGACTTTAGGATAGCTAGTTCCCCAAGACTTAGTCCCATTTGCAAGATTCTTTGATATCTGGCCGATTTGTCTAAAAATACCATTTATTTGACACAGAACATAACAAACATACAAACATAGAACAGATTGACACACATAAACACACAATGAATGCATAATTGCAACACTACAATAGTTAAAAATGCAATAAATGCTTGCTTGAGCTAGCTGAAATGCAAGTTAAGAAAGGTACCTATAAGTTAGCCGGAATAATACAATTTAGGAAACTCAAGAGATCTTGCCAAATCCAATTTTTGGAGCTGGGGATGCATTAAGATTTCCTCACTCAATCCCTCGGGAAGTAACCACAGAACCTGTGTCCAAGCTCAGGGGAGAAAGCTTTTGCTTCACTCTCCAATGTCCATGTAGAAAGCTTCTGCTTTTGCTGAGATTTTCGTGGTGTTTTATAGGGAAAAGAGTGTGTATTTGCGGTCACTTGAAAATTCTTCACATTCTCTCAGTGTCTCACCCTGGCCTTCCAGGCGCCAGGACTAGATAGCCAGGATTAAGTTTATCAACTTAATCTGAGCCATTCATCTCTAGCCAGCGATCAGGGAGAGAGAGAAGGGGGAGGGTGTTTGTCCTGCCATAAGCATACACATTGCCTGCGAGCTGTGGGCCTCCTTAGAGACACAGGTGCGTCCCTGGAAGGGGACCCTGAGGGACATGTGGAGAACTTGCGGATTCTGTGGTTTTTTGCTGGGGAAAAAACAGTGACGTGAAATAGCTGTAGGGACCAGATAAAGTGAAGCGGAGACCAGCTAGTCAGTCAGTGAAAGCCTGCCAGAGGTAAGGGAGACCCTGGTAGTGAGCTGATAGCACCTACACTGCTAATCAGGGATTTTTCCAACCCTGGACCTCTGCTGCAGCAAGTGTGTATGTAGTTCGCAGTGGAGGGAGAGTGAATGTTAGTATGAGTGTGTTTTGAGGGCACCCCGCAGGGAAAGGGAGTGCGAACATGTGTGAATGGATGAGTTACAGAGTACAGCAGTTCATAGGGCTCTGTTTAGAACTCCAGCCCATTTTTTCCTAAGTTTAGCCTTATACAAATAAGCAAGTGTGGCATTTTTGAGAATAAGGCCAGAAAGAGTTTCGGAAAAGACTCATTCCGCCTGATCCTCAAAAAAGAAGTGTATGTTTTAGTGAAAACCCTTTTAGTTAAAGTATATTTAGTTCACCCCTATTGATAACTTTCCTTCTTCCCATTTTCCTTCTCCCTCTAACCCTGATAAGAGGTAGCTGACAAGCCGCATCCCATCTAAAAAACGCCGAGCTGCTACCGTTCTCTCGGGCACCTTGCCATCTCCCCCTTTACCTTGCTGGAGTGAAATCACCCCATTCTAGCCCTTACCCTTAAAAGTTCACCCCTCACCCCCCTTTTTCCTACCCCCTCTCTCCCTAAATGGCCCTATAACATCAGGGTTTGCTCTAAAAATGGTGGGGACCATGCTTTCTCAGGGTTTCTTCTTCCCAGAATTCACAGCCTTTTTTGGCCGTGTGTAAGCTCCGCCCCTTCTCCCTGCACATCATCCCGCTCCGCCCCCTCTACGTCACAGGGCGGAGAAGCGCAGGAAGATCCCCCCCTTAAGTTCCCACGCCACATCAAAATCAGAAGTGCTGGGGAGGGGGAGGGGGTGGGGGGCACAGTGGCTGGCCCGGCCCCACCGCCTAGCAGGAAGGGGGAAGAATGAATGGGAATGTTTTTATTAAATTGTAAGCAACCGGCGTTTTACCGTTCAGACTCTGTCAACTGCCCAAAAATGATAATGGTGTTTTGAGTGCTATTTTCACAGACAAAAAGATTCTTCCCAGAGACTCTGTTATCAGTCTACCTTCCAATTAGCAGCAAGCCACACCCCACTCCAGCAGATCAGCTCCAGTTCCAGCCCTACTAACCTGCTGCAGAAGCCATGAGAAGAAACCTATCACCTGTCTGGAAAAAAATTTCTACCAGCTCAGAAAGACTCAGAGAAAACTAGAACACATCAAGAACAACTGAAAAGATTTTTTTTCATTTCTTTTTCTTTTCTATAAGACAAAGGTAGATATGTTGCAGGGATTTGTGTACAGTTCTTCCCCTCCTTAACCCCTCCCCTCTGGCTTTCCCTGGTTGGCTCATATGAGTCGTGCGCCCCTCATGCCCCTCCTGATAACCTCCTGCAGTTGCCGGACCCTGGGTTTGCGATTTAGGCTTTCCTGGACCCCACACCTCACCCCGTCTCCCCTCCCCTCTCCACCGTCCCCTAACCCTCCCTTTACAGACCTTAATAAACCTCCTGGAAACCTCAAATCGAGATCCTGCACTTCTTAAACTACTGCACCTACACAGCAAACTGCGTCTCTAGCGGCCCCGCAGTCTGCCGCTGCTGCGTGCATTCCAGGCATGTTTTTGGCTCGGAGCAGCTTACCCCACTTTGAAGCATGGGGGAGCTGCCTTTGGGACCGCGTCGCTGCAGTGCTTGACAACCGACAGAAGGCTGCTATTGGGATTCTCTTTTTGTTTGTTGTTGCTGCCATTGTTGTTGTTTGTTTACCTTGTTATATATATTCTAGTAAAGATCTGTTATTCCTTTTCCAGGCCCTGAAAGCTCTGTAATTTCAAAGTTATAATAAATTGGAGAGAAGGGGGTCATATTTTCCATTCCAGGAAGGATCCCACCTTCCTTAGCAGACACCTCTCTTTCAAACCAAGAAAAAGGGTCAGCAGGCCTGGCTGAGTACTCCCAGCTCTCCAGGTCACGGCTCATCCCAAGGATGGGGTCCCGCAGTCCCAGTCGGGGCTGTGTTGCCAATGGGGCCCTGTGGCAGTGTCCATCGGTCCCTGTTGTTCTTGCACCCTCAGCAGCCCCACAGCAGAAGTGGCCTGGGAGAGGCCAGGCCAGGGATTGAGCTGTGGAACTCCCTCTGTCTCCACAACAGTTCTGCCACAGCCCAGCCATGCCCTTACAGCTCCCTGAATCCCACAGATTCTCCTGAGAGAATCTGTGCTGAGGATTCCTAGGGCAGACTCTGACATCACAGAGGGGGGCTGTGAGACATCACAGTGTGGACTGTGACAACACAGGCTGCTGGTGTGACATCACAGAGTGGACTGTGACATCACAGAGTGGACTGTGACATCACAGAGCAGCTTTATGGCATCACAGGCCATGCTGTGACATAGTAGTGTGGCTGTGTGAGGTCACTGGGTTTGTCACTCCATCCTGGACCCCCCTCACAGGTTCTCCCCCCCCAGAAAAGTTCTATGCTGCCCATGTGGAGCAGGATGCCCTCTTCCCCTGGGTTCCCTCCTGGCCCCTAGCGCCACAGCCTCCCCCAGAGGATTCACGGGTCCTGCAGCTCCCACCTGGCCTTATCCCATGGCTCTCCCATGTCCTTATCCTGCGGCTCACATGCCCCTGTGTCCTGTAGCAGCTCTGCTTCCCTGGCCTGCAACCCCAACACATTCACAGCTCCCAGACATCCGTGTCCCATGGCTCCCACACATCCATGGCCCACAGCTCCCACACATCCATGGCCACAGCTCCCAATGCATCCACCTCCTGTGGCTTCCACACATCCCTGGTCTGTGGCTTTCATGGATCCATGTCCCGTAAATCCCCCTTGCCATCCATGTCTCATGGCTCCCACATGGTCCTGTCCCATGACTCTAGGGCATCCATATCCCACAACTCCCAGACATCCATGTCCTGTCACTGTTGAACCGCTAGCAGAGTGAAAGAATGAGGCAGGGTCACAGGTGGCACAAATTTGATTTTATTATTTAATTTTTAGAACTTATATAGACTTTCAGAGGTCGTCCTGATTGGGCCAATTCAAAACCTCCCCCTAGGCCGATTGGCCAGGCTTGAACTGCCTATCTTCCAGAGACCGTTTCAATAACATCCAAACTTTATTTATAAAACCACAGGATGAAGAAGAGAAAATTCCCATGGGAAAGAGTCTGTGCTGCCACAATGTCCCACAGCTTCCATGTGTCCATGGCTTCCATGCATCCATGGCTTCCATGCATTCCTGTCTCACAGTTCCCACACATCCATGTCCTTTAGCTCCCATGCATCCATGACCTGTGAATCCCAGACATCCATGTCCCACAGCCCCCACACATCCATATCCCAATGATCCCATGCATTCACCCCCCACAGCTCCCGGTGCATCCCTGTTGGTCCCCCTGGCTGGCACCAGCCAAGCCCATTGCCGGCCGTGGTCCTAAGTACACCAAAGGGGAAAGACAGCACTGAGTGGGTGGGAGACTTCTGTAATTGTGTTGCTCTGTTCTGTTCTATGTATTTTCTAGTAAAGAACTGTTATTATTTTTTCTACATTTTTGCCTGGAAGCCCCGGAATTTTGAAGTTATAAAAATTTGGAGGGAGGGGTCTCTTTTTCCTTCCAGGTTCCTCCCTTCCTTGGCAGATATTTGTCTTTTAAATCAAAACACTCTCCTGTGGGAAAGAGCCGTTCTTCAAGGCCAGGAGGTCTCGAGGCACTTGGGGAGGAAATTGGGATTCCACCTCCTAAAATTGCAAATGTGCAAGGATTGCTGTCAGATGAAAGATGCCAGGATAGGTGGCTGTCTCGGTTTGAAAAACAGGTGTCTTGATAGGAGAATATGACACCCTATCCCTCCGAATTGTTTTAACTTTGAAATTAAGGGTCTTTCAGGCAAAGATATGGGAAAAGGAGTAACAGTTCTTTACTAGTGTTTAAAAAAAGGCAAACAAACAACAACAACAGCAGCAGCAACAAACAAAGCCAGAAACAAGTAATAGCATTCTCTTAGCTGTCAAGGACTCTCCCCTTTGGTGCAGTTTGGTGCCGGTCACAGCCGGCAGGGGCACTGTTGGGCTCCCAGCCGGGCAGGGCAGGTGCAATCATTCCCCCACGGCTGCAGGGGGAGCTGTGGCGTGGGTTCAGCCACGTCTCTCACGTGGTAATGGAGGGCGGGCCGGATGGTGGAATGGGCTGGATGATAGAATGGTCTGGATGATAGAGTGGGCAGGATGGTGGAGCAGGCTGGATTATGGAATGGGCTGCACCAGGAACCTCAGACCAGCAGCTGGGGCAGCAGGGGCTGGCTCGCCCGGGGTAGTGAGCAAGGAGTGGCACAAACTCCGCAACTGTGGCAGGAGCCATGGTGTGTCCCAGCAGGCAGGGGTTTGGGGTTACAGCATAACAGAGAAAGCCCAAGGCAATGGCAGAAAAGCAGCAGAACTAGGCAGCCACAGCCAGGCTCCTCCGTAGCAGCTGCTTGACACAGCCAGGGAGACCCGTGCTCTAGGAGGGGGGAAGGGGCTCAGAGTCCCAGGTTTTCCCATGAGGCACTGGAGTTGATGGTAAAATTCCTTCCCAGCAGAATTTGGTGTTAATAAGGTCCCAGTTCAACGGATGCTCTTACAAACAATGCCTCACCGACAGTAAGGAAGAGGTAGTACAGAGATGGGCTCCAGCACTCTCAGAGAACCCTCTTGGCAGGAAACAGCACCGCCCACTCCAATGCCCAGAGAGCAACAGTGAGCTAGAAGCCGCTTTCAGCTCCCTATCCCTGGCTCAAGTCTCATGGGAGCTCTGCCCCTCCAAGAGAAAGCCCTCAGGTAAAAGCAGTGCGGCCAGGTGCTCTCATCTCCCCACCACCATGGGTATATCTTTTGTCTCTCTTAAATACCGATCATTATTGTCTCTTAGCAACGAAACAGGACAAAATTCCCTAAGAGAAAGAAAACAAAAGGAAAAATCCTAACCTCCAACATATTTCCATTTCCTTCCTTACTTTCCTTACTTTCACTTTCACGCCCCTCAGCCCCCAGGTTTGTGCCTCGATGACCACAGGCAGCACCGGAGCATGGAACGGGTTGGGGGTACCCAAGGGAGGGGAAAGGGAGTGTGAGGGCTGTAGGGAGAGATGAGGGGGGCTGTGGGGGATGGGGGTGTCTGGCAGTCCCTCCCCAACACTTTCACTTTCTCTTTCCTGCAGCAGGAGGAAGAGGCCATTTACACTGAGAGTCAGATGGGGGTTGGGTTCTGCCCTGGAGGCAGCACATCCAGGAGGGTCCTGTCCTGCTGGGTCTGTGTTATGGGGGTGATATCCTGGGGATGACAAACCCTAGCAGGTTGGGTCCTGAGAGAAGGGCAGGGAGGGCTCAGTCCCTGAGCACTGCCACAGGCAAAACGGACTCGACTTGGGGAAATCAATTGAATTTAACAACCATCAAATCATAGCTGAAAAATGAGAAGTGAAACACATCTCAAAAACATTTACCCTCTCAGGCACTGCTCCATGTGGTGACAGTGGCTCCAGGCATGCTGTCCCAGCCGCTCTGGACACATCGCCCGGGACAGTTGCGCCGCTCGCAGCGCCATGGCAGCGCCACCTGCCACGGTGACAGAGCCCAGCACTCCGCTCCCGCAGGCCCGGCGGCTCCTCCCGGGCTCCCTGCTCTCCCCCAGCCTCCCACTCCCTCCCTCCCGGCGCCCCCTGCCCGCCCCAGGGCTGAGCCCAGCCGAGGCTCTGCAGCAGCTGCAGGGCTCAGAGCCGCTCGGGGAGCGCCGGCTGCGGGGCTTTTGGCACCGGGGGGCACTGGGCAGGGCTGCGGCGGGGCTGGGCTGGGCTCGGGAGACACCTCAGGCTGCCCCCGGCTCCGTCTCGGGGCCATCGGGTCATCTGCGAGGGAACCAGCCCGGGAATGTAGCAATTGATCATTTTGTCACCCTCCCCAAGGGACTCAGAGAGCCCCAGAAATCCGGCAAATCCCTCAAGGATCTGCTCAACAGCCTGACCTGCACCCTCCTCCTTCCCGAGCTGAAGAGACAGAGCTGCACAGAGCTGAACAAACAAACCCCAATTCTCCCTGTTTAATCAAAAAGCTGTGCTTTGGGTCCAATAACAAGAAAAAGGGTCCTGTGCCCTCTGGCACTGGGAGGAGGAATGTGCAGCCCAATGAGCACTGGGAGCACTAGAACGGGGAGCTCTGGCGGCCCTGGGCAAGGTGGGCAGCAATGGGAGCTGGGGGAGGGGGAAACACACGCGGGGTGCCCACGGGTGGGGATCTCCAGTGTCCCCAGTGTCCCCAGCACCCCCAGTGCCTGCCAGTGTCACAGCACATTCTCGTAGATGTCATCGGGGTCCTGCTGTCGCCCGTGGGGTCCCAGCAGCTCCGCGTAGGTAACCTGGGGGGATGTGGCACGGGGTGGCCCTGCGAGAGACACCAGTTGAGGGAGGTGACGCCCATGGGTGACGTGTACCTGTCCCTGTCCCTGACTCTGTCGCTGTCCCTGTCCCCGATACCCGGACTCACCCCCTGCCCTCGCGGCGCTCACAACCTGGGTGTAAAGAACCTCCTCCTCCTCCGGGGGGCTGGGGGGACCCTGCATGGATAATGGGGTGTCTGAAGGGGTGGGGGTTTGTGGGGGTGGGGATAAAAGGGGGTTATGGCTGGAGCCCCCCACTCACGTGTCCTGGGGCTTCCTGCTGGCTACAAAGGAAAGAGAGAAGAGGGGTTGACAATGAGGTCCCTGAAACTCTTGAAACCCTGCGGGACCTCTGACTCCCTCCGGGACCCCCGAGGATCCCTGATGCCCTGCAGAAACCCTAAACAGCCCCAGCTGCCCTGACTCCCTGAGCCCCAAGCCCGGCAAGGACAAAGACCCTCCAAACAGCCCCAGGACCCCTGACAGAACCCCCAACATCCCAACACCTCCCCAAACCTCACACAACTCTGAGCCAAGGTCAATGGGGGCTGCAACACCTTCCCCCAACCAAGTCTGGGGCTGTAGGTTCCACCCCATTCCCTTCGAGAATCTGGGGACTTCCCACCCTTCCGAGGTCCCCCATCCAATTTTTGCCTACCCACATGATGCCACCAGTGCCGACAGGGACACCCCTGAGAGCAGGACCCCTGCAGGATGGGGACACCAGGGCACAGTGAATGACTTGGGGAAGGGCATCAGAGAGAAGTGGGGAGACCCCAGTGAGGCAGACATGGGGGAGGCTTGGAAAGTGATGGAAGGGACCCAAGGGAGGGATGCAGGGGATTCAGGAAGGGGACGCCGGGAGAGGGATGGGGGGACCCCTGGGAGGTGTCTGGGGACCCAGAGGGTGTTGGGAGGACCAGAGGAGCATGGGGGAACCTCTGAGGCAGGTGGGTGGACCCAAGAAGGGGAGAGGGGATCCGGTGAAGGGTGAGGGGACTGGGAAAGAACACAGAAAGATATGAAGTGACCCGAGTAGTCATGGGGACACCCAGGCAGGGCAGGGGTACCTGGGAGGCTGTGGGGGTTGCCGTGCCCATCCCTGCACTCACTGCGCACCGTGACGTGGAGCCGGGCGCTGCTCTTCCGCATGGCCCCCCCCTCGGAGCGCACCTCGCAGCTGTAACTGCCCGAGTGGGAGACCCCCACGGCGGGCAGCAGGAGCTGTGGGGACCCCTGCGGGCCCCCCAGCAACTGCACGTCCCGGTAGAAGAGGTGCTGGAGGGGGGCTCGGGGCCGCAGGGGGCTGCGGGTGCTGAGGCAGCTGAGATTCAGGGGGGACCCCTCGGTGGGCTCGGGGGGACCCTCTAGCTCCAGCACTGGCACCGAGAAGAGCTCTGGGAAGGAGGTAGGGGAGATTGGGGCTGTGATTTGGTGTCTGCCGATGAGAGGCTTTGGGAGTTTTGGGTTGTTCGGTATTGGGGTCTTAGGGTAGGTTGTGCTGGATGTGAGGGTGTCAGGGTATCAGATGTGGCTGTGGGGCTGCTCACTGTGCACTGTCACTGTCACCAGCTCTGACTTCTTCCACAGTAAATTCCCGGAGCCCACCCAGCCCCCACACCGGTAGCTGCCACTGTGGTGCAGCTGCAGGGGGGACAGGGACAGCTCGGTCCCATGCAGAGGCTCTCTCAGCTCTTTGTCCTCGCGGTAGAAGCGCAATCCAGTGACCGACGTGCCACTCCAGACCCGGCAGCGCAGTGTCACCGTGTCCCCCTCCAGCAGCACCTGCACTGGCACCTGTAGCACCAGCCAGTCTGTGGGACAGGGGGATCCTGTCACACCAAGGGGCTCCAGGGGGCACTGAGGAGTGCAGGGATACCCAGAGCCCTCAGAGGCCTCAGGAGGAACACCCATCCCGATCTTACCCCTCACCATTTAAGACTCTCACAGAGGGGCTGCGCCCAGTGCTGGGTCTGTCACATCTGTAGGTGCCAATCTCATTGACAGTGAGGTTGTTGGGTCCCTTCTGCCACCAACGCCTCTCGTCCTTGTACCAGGTGGTGGCACCGGGGGCCCCGAGCCCTGACAGGTCAGTCTCACTCGGTCCCACAGCGCCGCTGGTATCCAAGGGGGCTCCACGAGGAGCTGGGTGGTCTGGGCACCTGCAGGTGACAGGGGACACCAGCCTGCCAGGGCCAGTGTGAGGCTGGGGACAGCTGGGCAGGGACATGGCATCTGCCTGAGGACTCACCAGCGAGGCTGAGGGTCTAGGCTGGAAGGGAGAAGGGAGAGGGGCTGGGTGGGGGTGGCATCATGGGAACAGCAGCACCAGGGGACAGGTTGTAGGGGCTGTCCCCACACTGGCCCTGCAGGGACAACCTGGTGGCACAGAGGGCTCGTGGATGGAGACATTTGGCCACCCCAGGCTGAGGCAGGACATGGGGACACTGTGGACACCCTGGCCATGGGGACACCACCATGCTGGCACTGGTTCCCCCAACAGCCCCACAGCCCCTGTCCCTACAGCCAGATCCCCATGGCCCTGTGCCCATCATTCCATTTTGATGGCACCTGTCTGCATGGCCCCTTGCTGAGCTTCCCCTTTTCCCTGTCCCCTGTACCCACAGCTGCCCCAGCCCCATGATGCCTCTCCTCAAACCTCTGTCCTCCCATTTCTCTTTCCCCATTCCTGTCCCCACTGCTGCCCCACTTCCCCAGTCACACCAGTGTCCACCGCCATGGACTGGCTTTGCTGGCACTGGGGACCTGAGGGGACCCCACAGCCCCCTGTGCCCCCTCCCCCACCACTCTGTGCCTCACCAGGACCCATCCCTGGGGCATCAGCCCTGTGCCCAGGGCACTCACCCCACAGGAGCAGTGCCACCTTCCTGGCCATCCCTGTGTCCCCAGCCACCTGGGCTGGCTGTCACACACTGCCAGGACATCCCGTCCCCTTGGTGATGGCTCTTGGGCCAAGGAGGAAGGAAGCGAGTTCACATCTTGTCCCCACGTGTTGATGGCCCATGGTGGGGGCAGGGTGGTGACAGGCTGCGGGCTGGGTGGGGACATGGTGGGGGCAGGGTGGGACAGGGTGGGACATGGGTTTCCCATGAGTGGGAGACTCCAGGGTTGGGGGGATCTAAAGATGGGTGTCTGGAGGAACAGGGGGGCACAGGAATGGGGTCCCTGGGGAATGGGGATGCTGGGGCAATGGGGCTCCTGAGGAAGGGGATACACAGGGGATGGGCATCCTGGGGAATCCCTGGGGTCCATATGGGTGGGGGAAACCAGAGATGGGGGTCCCAGGGGAACATGGACCCCAGGGATTTGGGGTGATGTGATGTGGGCCCAGGTAGGGGGTGTCCTGGGGGATGGTGGAGCCCATGGGATGGGATAAGGGGAGGGTGATGCTAGGCAATGGAGGTTCTGGGAAATGGGCATGCAGGGCTGGGAGTCACCAGGAGGGGGATCTAGAGAATGAGGTCCCATAGTTGGATTCCCAGGGGATTGGGGGTCCCAGGGATGGGCAGTGGCTGGGTGGGCATGTGGGTCACAACTCCTGCACTGGGTGCCTCAGATGTTGGGGTGACCCACACAAAAGCACAGACCCTGATGGTGTTCGTGGTCTGTGGGGAACACCAGGGGGTTCCTATGGTGCTCTGGGTCTGTGCTTCCCACACTGGGACTTTTTCCTTTCTTTATTTATATTTTTTTCTTATTTCCTCACTTTTGTAAACACATCCCCTCCCAGTTTGTGGCTCAGAGATCCCGGGCAGCACCCGAGCAGGTAACAGGTTGGGCGGACCCCAGGGAGGAAGGAAGGGAGTGTGGGGGCTGCAGGGAGGTTTGGGGGAGCTGTGTGGGATGGGGGTGTCCGGCTGTGTCCCCAACACTTTCACTTTCTCTTTCCTGCAGCAGAAGGAAGAGGCTCTTTACACTGAGAGTCAGATGAGGGGGTGTTTCTGTCCTGGGGGGCACATCCAGGGGGGTCCTGTCCTGTTGGGGTTGCTGTTCTGGGGGTGACACATCCTGGGGGAATCCAGTCCAGGGGGTGACACATCCTGGACAGGAGGATCCTGGTCTGGGCGGGGGGGGGCAGTTCCTGGAGTGTCCCTGCACATTCCTGGAGTCCTACTTGTCCCAAAGGTGACACAGCATTGGAACCTCTGCCCATCCAAGTGTGGGGCTCAGCCATGGCATAGCCCCACTGCACAGGGATGGGCATTGGCCAGCCCTGCTCTGGCCAGCCCCAGGGGCAGCCAGCACCTGAGGCTCCCACCTGCCCCCTTGGCCCCCTTTGATTCTCACAGCTTTAGAGCTGCTCAAAGGTGAGAATTGTGTGGGGGAAAAAGGCCTGGCTGTGGTTTGCTCAGCTCTGCAAGAAGCACAAAAACCAATTGAAGCTCAAGCAGTGGCTCTGTGAGGACCTTTGATGGTTTTCAGAGTAGGGCTGGGTGGAAACCAACCGTGCAGGGGCAGCTGTGAGGGAACCAGTCCGGAAATGCAGCAATTGATCATTTTGTCCTTCTGGCCAAGGGACTGAGAGAGCCCCAGAACTCCTGCAAAGACAACAATGCTCTGCTCAACAACCTGACCGGGAGCCTCCTCCTTCCTGTCTCAAACCTGCAGCCCTTTGAAAGCTCCTAGAAAGAATGTTTGGGTTCTGGTTGTGGTTTTTAGACGAGAGAGCAAAATGTGGAAATATTGATCAGGAGCTCAACACATATATCTGGGGAACCTGGGGGTGACAGCAGGAGCAGGGAGTGCCCAGGCAGGGGAACTCAGGGCAGGATGGAGGGGATTTACCAGGGAATGACACCCTGAGGGACACACAGGCATTTCCACAGATTCCTGTGCAGTGGCCCAAGGATGGACAGAGTTTTCCCCTTTTTGGGAGTGGAATCCATGGGAAGTAAATCAAGTCTCAGGGTGGGAATGAGAAAAATGGGAAGAGTTCCTAAATGTGTCCCTACAAAAGCCTTCCTTGTGGGATGCGTTGCTGCCCAGCAGACAGGGAACAATCACATGGACCTGTTGGACACTCAGGCAGATTCCATACTCTATTGTCCACAGCAAATGCTGCTGTGGGATTCATCAATGGGTTCCTAAAGGAAACCATAAATTCTTGTGGCTGTGAATGGACCTCCTCTTGAAGGTTAAGATTCTTTCTTTATTTCTTTCTATCTCTCTTTCTTTCTTTCTCTCTCTCTCTCTGTCTCTCCCCCTCTCTCTGCCTCTCTCTCTCAGGGAATTTTTTCCCCATTTGTGGCCTGAGAGATGGGAAGGAGGAGTACTTAAGAGATAAAACATATAGCCAGGATGGGGAGGAGGGGGAAGGGGTGCAGTTTGCTGCAGTCTCTTAGCAGGGGGGTTTTCTCTTGGGAAGTGCAGAGATATGGTGAGACTTGCCTGGGGGTCAGGGGCTGGGCTCAGCCCTCTCAGCGCTCTCTTGCTCTCTTGCTCTCAGGGGGATGGCAGGAGAGATGTTTGTGCTCTTGGTGCTGGGCTGTGCCTGAGGGGAGAATTCACTGCTACTGCAGAGTTTTGTCCTTCACTGCTTCTCCTTACCATGGGTGAGCCTTTGCTCGTAAGAGCAGCTGTTGAACTGGGATGTTTCCAGCACCCAACCTCACTGGGAGCGACCCTCACCATCTGCTTGGGTTCCTCAGGGGAAACCCAGGACCCTGACCACCTTCCCTTCTCCGGAGGGAGTTTCTCCCAGCTGCTTGCGGGAGCTCAGCTGCCACTACTGAGCCCTGCTATTTTCCTGCCACTGTTGTGGCACTTTTTGCTACACTTTCACTCGACACCCTGCATCTGCCCCAACCCCTGCGGCTCTTGCCAGGGCTTCAGAGTTTGTCCACACTTTGTTTCCCACCCTGGGTGTGCTTGGCTCTGCTGTTCCAGCCCACTGCTCTGAGGTCCAGCTCACCACCCGCAGTGGCACTCAGACCAGCTGCCCCCCATGAGTTTCACAAAGGAAGCCATTGTCTCTCATTCTCTGTCACCTGAGCCGCCATTGCCAGGTGGAGAGGCAGCTGAGCTCGCGCCACAGCGTCCCCTGCAGCCGCGGGGGAATCATCGCACCTGCCCTGCCTAGCCGGGAGCCAACAGCGCCCCTGCCAGCTGTGACTGTAATTGCACCTAAGGGGAAAGAGCTTGATGGCCAACAGAAGGCTGTTGTTGGGTTTCTGGTTCTGTTTGGTTTTGCTGCCATTGTTGTTGTTTCTTTGCCTTGTTTTATACATTCTAAACAAAAACTCTTATCCTTTTCATATATCTGAGCCTGAAAGCCCCATAATTTCAAAATTATATTATTTTGGAGAGAAGGGGGGTCATATTTTCCATCCCAGAAGGGTTCCCACCTTCCTTGGCAGACACCTCTCTTTATAAACAAGGCATCTCCTGAGTCTCCAGTGCAGAATCCAAAATTCACCAGCTGCAGGCAATGCATGGTCACCCCTAATCACAGGGTTTTGCCCTGAACTTCCACTGTTCTACTGGGCTTCTTGTGCCTCCAATTGGAAGGGGAAGGTGCAGCAGTCACTGGTTTTTAGGGGAAGCCTGAAATTGGAGAATCCCGTTTCTAAAGCCAGACAGAGGTGAACAAATAACAATTTCTCCCAGGATATCAAAAAAATTGTATTTTGGTCCCAATAACAGGGCAATGCGTCCTGTGCCCCCTGGCACTGGGAGGGAGAATGGGCAGCACTGGACACACTGTGCAGTCCCACATGGGGTTCCCCCCTACTCATCATCACCTCCCCAGGCAGATTGGGAACCCATGGGGACAATGGGGGCAAAAACACAGGATGGGGACCTCCAGTGACCCACAGTGCCCCCAGCCACCCCAGTTTAATGGCACATTCTTGTAGATGTCACTGAATCCTCGCAGTCACTTGTCAGGTCTCAGCAGCTCTGTGTTGGTCACTTGTGGTTCCCAGGGGGAGGAAGCACAGGGAACCCATCTGTGAGTCCTGCAAGAGACACTTTCTGGGGGACCCAGGGAGGGGGGTGGCACCTGTGGGTGACATGTCCCTGCTTCCTGCCCCGTACTCACCCTCTGCCTGCTCGATACTCACCACATGGGTGTTCAGCACCTCCCCTGCTTTGGGGGGGCCAGGGGTTCCAGGAGGGCCCTGCAGGGATAAAGGGGTTTGGGGCAGCGGTCTGGGGAAGGGGGAAAGGGGAGTCATGGCCAGAGCCCCCCACTCACCTGTCCTGGGATTTCCTGGTGGCTGCAAGGAAAAGGGGGTTAGGTGTGATCTTGGGGTCCCCAGGGCATCTGATTCCCCCTGAGCCCTCACTGTACTCCAGATTCCCTCTAGGACCCCCAAGCACCACCAAGGCCTCCATAGCTGCAAGCTTGGCATGGAGGGGGACTCCCCCAGGATCCCTGAAGAACCCCCGACATTCCTGCACGGTCCTACAAACACCTCCCCAAAGACCCCAGGAGCTCCCAGTGCCACCCCAGTATTCATCAAGGCCTCTCTGGGATGGACAAGGACCCTCCGAAACCCCCAAGCTCACCAGGACCTTGAGCATAGGTCACTGGAGACTCAGCCCCACCCAACTCAGGGGCTTTGATCACTGGCCCATTGGCCCCCAAAGCTGGGGACTTCCCATTGCACTTCAGGACCCCTGTCCCCCTCCACTGTCACTCACCCAGGCTGTGCCACCAATGACAGCCTCCCATGACAGCCAGGAGCAGGACAAGGAACAGGAGGGTCCTGCCGACATTCACAGCCACTGCTGGAGACAAAGGAGATACATGACACATTGGGGCCACCTGTCACCCGAGGGGTCCTGCACACACCAGTGACCCTGTGTCACCCCACCTGTGCCCAAGTGTCTCTCTGCTGTCACCTCCAGGTCCAGCTCTGGGCTGAACGCCTGGAACACACGGTGCCTGCCCAGCTGGTTGGTGGCCATGCACTGGTAGGTGCCAGAATGTCCCACATCCATGTCCCCAAGCTCCAGGAGGGGACCCTGGGCCACCTCCTTCCCGTTATACAGCCAGGTGAAGGTGACAGGTGCTGAGCCCACCTGCACCGAGCAGTGCAGGGTCACGGGGTCACCTGCACGCACCTGGTGTGCTGGGGGGCCAGGGGTGATGGTGGCATTGGCCACGGGCACTGCGGGGACAGAGACAGGGCTGAGGCTGGGGGAGGGGCTGGAACATGTCGTGGGGGGAGGGGATGGGTGTGGGATGGGTGGAACTGGGGATGCCGTGGGTGGGGTCGCCCTGAGCCCGAGGGCCCCGCTCACCCGAGACAGTGACATTCAGTGCAGGGCTATCAGCCATGCTATCTCTGTGGCTATTTTGGCACTGGTAGTGATTGCTGTCCTTGTCCCCAGCCTTGCTCAGCTCCAGGCGGGGACCAGTGCCCACCGGTGCTGGGAAAAGGACAGGGGACCGGTTCCTGTGGCCACTGCACAGCTCAACACCAGGTGGTCACCCAGTGCCACCTGTTCCCCGGGGTGCTGCACTGACAGGGACACCCCAGAGAGTGTGACCCCTGCGGGGGGACACGGGTGGGATGGGGAACACAGGGAGTGGAAGGAAGTGGAGGGAGACTGGAGAAGAGTGGAGGCAACCCCATTGAGGGAGAAAGGGACCCAGGAAGAGGTGCATGGACCTGATGACTATGGAGAGACAGCAGTGAGCGACTGGGGGGAGAGATGTAAATAGGCAGATTGGAAAGGAAGAGCAGAGGATGGTGTGAGGACATGGGAAGGGTTGAGGGTTATTGGTGAGAGATGGGGACACAGAGACATTGATATGAGACCCGGGGAGGCTGTCGGGGTTGCCATGCCCATCCCCACACTCACTGCGCACCGTGACGCGGAGCCGGGCGCTGCTCTTCCGCACGGCCCCCCCCTCGGAGCGCACCTCGCAGCTGTAACTGCCCGAGTGGGAGACCCCCACGGCGGGCAGCAGGAGCTGTGGGGACCCCTGCGGGCCCCCCAGCAACTGCCCGTCCCAGTAGAAGAGGTGCAGGAGGGGGGCTTGGGGCCGCAGGGGGCTGGGGGTGCTCAGGCAGCTGAGAGTCAGGCGGGACCCCTCGGTGGGCTTGGGGGGACCCTCTAGCTCCAGCACCGGCACCGGGAAGAGCTCTGGGAAGGAGATGGGGTGGAGGGAACATGATCCCAGGTCCGCAGTGAAGAGGCTGTGGGGGTGTTGAGGTGTGAGGTATGGGGTTGTCAGGGAGTTGGGGTGGCAGCTGAGTGCTCACCATGCACTGTCACTGTCACTGGCACCGACTCCACCCATGATAACAGCCCAGAGCCCACCCAACCACCGCAGCGGTAACGGCCACCATGGTGCAGCTGCAGGGGGAACAGGGACATCTCCGTCCCATTGAAGGAACCCAGACCCTTCTCCTCATGGTAAAATTGCACCCTAGTGAGCTTCATGTCCCGACAGCGCCGGCAGCGCAGTGTCACCGTGTCCCCCTCCAGCAGCACCTGCGCTGGCACCTGCAGCACCACCTCATCTGTGGGACAGGGGATTGTGATCACATCGGGGGCCTCCAATGAACACCACAGGGGTGAGGTCAACCACGGAGCAGAGCCCACCCAAAGCCCCCAGGTGGGCTGGATCCCCATCCCCCCCGAACCATCTAAGATGCTAACGGAGGTGCTGAGCCTGGTGCCGGGTGTGTCACACCGGTAGGAGCCACTCCAAGTGATGAGGAAGGGGTTAGGTTCCTTCTGCCATCAACGCTGCCCGTCCTTGTACCAGGTGGTGGTACCGGGGGGCCCTGAGCCCTGGCAGGTCAGTGTCACTCGGTCCCACAGCACCGCCGGTGTCCAGGGGGTAACCACGAGGAGCTGGGTGGTCTGAGCACCTGCAGGTGACAGGGGACACCAGCCTGCCCTGGCCAGCACAGGGCTGGGGACAGCGGGGTGGGGACATGGCATCCCCTGAGGACTCACCAGCAAGACTGAGGGTCTGGGCTGGAAGGGAGAAGGGAGAGGGTCTGGGTGGGGTTGGCACCCCGAGGGAAGAGTGGCACCAGGGCATGGGGTGTGGGACTGTCCCCAAACTATCCCTGTGGGGATACTGGTGTGACACAGATTTCCCAGGTAGGGGGACACCTTGGCCATGCTCAGCTGAGGCAGGGCATGGGGACACTGTGAATGGCCCAGGCATGGAGGCAACATAAACACCCCATGCTGGCACAGGTCACCCCCCTGCAGCCCCATGGTACCTTTCCCCACAGTCACATTCCCACTGCCTTGTGCCCATGATTCCATTCCAATGGCACCTGTCCCCATGGCCCATCAGCATGGTGCTTTTCCCCTTGTCCCTGTTCCTCCATCCCTGTGTTCCTGTCCCTGTCCAAACAGCTGCCCCAGCCCTGTGATGCCTCCCCCCACATCCTTGTCCTCCCATTCTTGTCCCCACAGCCAGCCCACCACGACCCTGGTCACACCAGCGTCCACCGCCACAGACTCGCTCTGCTGGCATTGGGGACCTCAGGGAACCACACAGACCCCCTGTGCCCCCTCCCCACTGCTCTCTGCCTCACCAGGGCCATCCCTGCGGCATCAGGCCCATGCCCAGGGCACTCACCCCACAGGAGCAGTGTCACCTTCCTGGCCATCCCGGTGTCCCGGCTGTCTGGGCTGGCTGTCACACACTGCTGGGGGCAGCTGTCCCTGGGTGGTGGCTCTTTGGCCAGAGGGGAAGGAAGCGAGGTCAGGTCTCACCCCAATGTGTTGGTGGCACATGGTGAGAGCTGGGTGGGGACTCAGAGGGGACAGGGTGGGGACAGGCTGCAGACAGGGTGGGGGCAAGGCTGGGGACATGGTGGGGACATGGTGGGGACATGGTGGGGACATGGTGGGACATGGTGGGACATGGTGTTCCCAGGAGTGGGAGTCTCAGTGGGTGTGGAGAGCCAAGGATGGGTGTCCCAGGGAATGGGAGTCCTGAGGAGGGGGGAGTCACAGGGCATGGGGATGTGTCTTGGTTTGAAAGACAGGCGTCTGCCAAGAGAGGTTGAACCCTCCCCCCAGGACAGAGAATGTGATTTCCTTTCCTCCCTCCCTCCGAATTATTCACTTTTGTAAATCAAGGGCTTTCAGGCAAAGGTATGGGAAAAAAGGAATATCAGTTCTTTACTAGTATCTATAAACAAGCAATAACAATAATAGCAACCAGAACTAGAACCATAAGACCAACAGCAGATGATCTGTGAGCTGCTGAGCCTTTTCCCGTGTGGTGCAATCACAGTTGCAGGCAGCAGGGGCGCTGTTGAGCTCCCGGCCGGGCAGGGCAGGTGCGATGACTCCCGAGCGGCTGCAGGTGGCGCTGTGGTGCAGGGTCAGGTCTGGTAATGGCAGCCGATAATGGCGGAGGGCTGAGAAAGCAGGCAGCAAAGCAGCTTGGAGCAGCGAGCGGAGTGGCAGGGGCAGGAGCTGGCTTTCTCCCCGGCCAGCTAGTGAGGTAGCAAGGATTTCTGCAGTCCCAGCAGACGCCGTGGTCTCATGCGGCAGAGGGCAGGGGCGGGCGGCAGAGGCAGCCAGGCTCTCCCGGCAGCCGGACTCTCCTGGCAGCAGCTGCGGGAAAAAACGCAGCCCGGGAAAACGTGCCCTTCCCAGTGGGGAGAAAAGTTGAATCAAAGCTCACCCAGCCAGGAGAAGAGAAAAAAACCGGGCTCAGTTGGATTTCCTCGGTCACAGCCGAAAAGCAAAAAGAGCAGCCTTTCCTCTCAGCGTCCGAACCATGAGAGACCCGTTCCGAGGGCCGGGTGTTCCCTTCACCTGCCTTGCCCAAGCACACCTTTTGTCTTTTACAAAAGACTTGATTGCTCTAAACATCTAACTATTTGTTGCTTAGTAACAGGAATGGGAAGAAATTCTCAACCCCCGACAGGATGTCATGGAAATGGGCGTCCCCATGGCATGGGGCTGCCAGACCAATGAGAGACCTTATGAAAATCGGGGAAATGGGGGAATTGGGCACCCGTAGTTTGGGATCAAGGAGAGGGAGGTGCTGGGAAATGGAGATCCGAGGGAATGGAAGTCCCAGGGATGGGCAGTGGCTGGGTGGGCATGTGGGTCACAGCTCCTGCACTGGGTGCCTCAAATTTTGGGGTGACCCAGGGCCCAGCACAGCCCCACTGGAGCACTGTTGGTTTGGGGGAGATGTCTGTCTTGCATGGGAGACAGGAGCTTTATGGATTTTTGCAGTTTGGTAGAGTTTAAGATAGCTAGTTCCCCAAGACTTAGTCCCGTTCGCAAGATTCTTTGATATCTGGCCGATTTGTCTAAAAATACCATTTATTTGACACGGAACATAACAAACATACAAACATAGAACAGATTGACACACATAAACACACAATGAATACATAATTGCAACACTATAATAGTTAAAAATGCAATTGTGAGGTAAAACCTTGCTTGAACTATAAAAATAGTTAAAAATGCAAGAAATGCTTGCTTGAGCTAGCTGAAATACAAGTTAAGAAAGGTACCTATAAGTTAGCCGGAATAATACAATTTAGGAAACTCAAATGATCTTACCAAATCCAATTTGGAGCTGGAATACATTAAGATTTCCTCACTCAATCCCTCGGGAAGTAACCACAGGGCTGCGTCCAAAGACCCTGGGGAGAAGTACCTTACTTCACTCTCCAATGTCCATGTAGAAAGGCTTCTACTTTTGCTGAGATTTTCATGGTGTTTTATAGGGAAAAGAGCGTGTATTTGCGGTCACTTGAAAATTCTTCACATTCTCTCAGTGTCTCACCTTGGCCTTCCAGGCGCCAGGACTAGATAGCCAGGATTAAGTTTATCAACTTAATCTGAGCCATTCATCTCTAGCCAGCGATCAGGGAGAGAGAGAAGGGGGGGGGGGTGTTTGTCCTGCCACAATGTCACAGGGGGATTCTGAGGACCTCTGGGTTTATGCTCCCCTCACCCCTGCCTTCCCCCACACAGGTACTTTTTCCTCTCTCTATTGCCATTTTTTCCTTATTTTCCAAGCTCCTGCACACTCTCCCCCGAGTCCTTGGCTCAGCGATCCCAGGAAGCACCTGAGCAGATCAAGGGTTTGGGGGAGTGGAAAGGGAGTGGAAAAGGAGGTGTGGGGAGTGCAGGGAGGGTGAGGAGCTGTGGGGGATGGGAGCGTTCGGCTGTGCCTCCCAACACTTTCAATTTCCCTTTCCTGCAGCAGAAGCAAGAGGGTGCTTGTGCTCAGAGTCCCACGGGGGGTGACAGGTTCTGTCCTGGGGGACACAGCCGGGGAATTCTGTCCTGGGGACAAGAGTGGAAATAGCGAGCAGCGGCTCTGCCCCGCGGCCGTGCTTGGGCTGGGGGTGACCCCGGCTGGATGGCAACAGTGGCTCCGGACACGCTGTCGCAGCCGCTCCGGACACATGGCCACCGTCGCCACCATCTGAGCACCATCAGGGCTCAGAGCCGCTCGGGGAGCGCCGGCTGCGGGGCTTTGGGCACCGGGGGGCACCGGGCAGGGCTGTGGCGGGGCTGGGCTGGGCTCGGGGGACACCTCAGGCTGTCCCCAGCTCCGTCCTGGGTGTCTCGGGGCTCTCGGGGCTCCAGCTCGGCCTGATGGTCTCGGGAGCTGCGGCATCGATGCTGATGGGTATGGGGTGGCACAGCCGCAGGTCCCCCACTCTGGCCGGGTGTCACCGAGTGGGGACAAACAACGAGCGGCAACTCCTTCTCCTCTGGGGGGACAGCTGCGATGGAACCAGTCTGGAAATGCAGCAATTGATCATTTTGTCACCCTCCCCAAGGAACTGAGAGAGCCCCAAAAATTCTGCAAATCCCACAAGGATCTGCTCAACAGCCTGACCCAGACCCTCCTCCTTCCCGAGCTGAACATACAGGGCTGAACAAACAAATTTCATTTCTCAAGCTTTAATTAAAAAGCTGAGTTTTGGGTCCAACAAGAGGAAAAAGGGTCCTGTGCCCCCCTGGGCCTGGGAGAGGGGAAAGGACAGTCATGGCCGGAGCCCCCCTCACCTGTCCTGAGGCTTCTCCTGAGGCTGGAAGGGAGAAGGGACAGGGCTGGGTCAGGACAGCGACACCCAGGGCACGGGGTGTCCCCAAATTGTCCCCATGGGGGCACCAGAGTGGCACAGAGGTCTCAGGGATGGGGACACTGTGGCCACCCCAGGCTGACACAGGACATGGGGACACAGGCCACTGCTACCAGCCCCAAAGCTCTTGTCCCCACCACCCCATATGCCTGTCCTCTTGTCCCTGTCCCTTCCATCCCTTGTCCCCATGCCCTGTCCCACCGCTGCCCCAGCCTCATGCTGCCTGTCCCCACATTCCTGTCCCCACGTTCCTGTTTCACTTTTCCTGTTCCCCTGTTCCTGTCCCCACAGCCACTCCACAACACAGTCGCACCAGGGTCCACCACCACAGACTGGCTCTGCTGGCACTGGGGACCTCAGGGGACCCCGCAGCCCCCCTGTGCCCCCTCCCCACTGCTCTCTGCCTCACCAGGGCTCATCCCCAGGCGTCAGGCCCGTGCTCAGGGCACTCACCCCACAGCAGCAGTGCCACCTTCCCGGCCATCCCGCTCTCCCCGGCCATCCAGGCTGGCTGTCACACACTGCCGGGGCCACCTGTCCCTGTCGGTGGCTCTTGGGCCGAAGGGGAAGGAAGTGAGGTCACGTCTCGCGCTTGGGCGTGTTTGACACCTGGTGGGGACAGGCTGGCCACAAGCTGGGGGCAGGGCAGGGACATGGCAGGGACGTGGTGGGACAGACTGGGGACATGGTGGGACACCGGGTTCCCACGACTGGGGACATGGTGGGTGTGTAGAGCCAAAGATGGTGTTCCCAGTGGGACGGAGGTCCTGGGGGAATCACGGTCCTGGGGGAAGGGAGGGTGCAGGGGATGGAATCAAGGGGAGGTGACTCCTCGGCAATGGGGGTCCTGGGCCATGGAGACCCTGGGCAATGGCAGTCCCAGGCTGGGGGGACATAGGCAATGGGGGTCCCATGGTTGGGTTCCCAGGGCAATGGGGGTGCCAGGGATGGGCAGTGGCTGGGTGGGCATGTGGGTCACAGCTCCTGCACTGGGTGCCTCAGATTTTGGGGTGACCCAGGGCCCAGCACAGCCCCCTCTGGCTCCTCATGGCCTGGTGGTCACTCCGGGGGGATTCCGGGCAGCTCTGGCTCTGTTCCCCCTCCCCCTCCCAGGGGCTTTTCCCTCTCTTGATTTTCATTTCCTCCCTTTTTTCCCACAGTTTCGCACTGCCCCAATTCCTATCTCGGCAATCCCGGGGAGCTCCTGAGCAGGGATCGGATTTGGGTGACCCTGAGGAGGGGGAGAAGGGAGTTCAGGAAGGTGTGGGGGGCTGTGGGGAATGGGAGTGTCCAGCTGTGCCCCCCAACACTCTTACTTTCCCTTTCCTGCAGCAGAAGGAAGAAAATGGAATTGAATTTATCAACCATCAAATCAGAGCTGAAAAATGAGAACTGAAACACATCTTAAACACACATTCCCCTCTCAGGCACTTCTCCAACGTGGGTTTCCCACGGGCTCACAGCACCCTTCGGGCATCCCCTACTGCACCGGGGGCTCCTGCAGGGCTGCAGGGAGGTCTCTGCTCCCCGGGGACACCACGGGCTCCAGGGAATCTCCACTCCAGCACCCGGAGCCCCTCGTTCCCCTCCTTCCTCCCTGCACTCGATGCCTGCAGGGCTGTTCCTCTCGCAGCCTCTGGCTCCTCTTGGCTGCTGCAATTCCATCTCTGCCATCCCTTGGATTTGCCTTTCCCAATTCTGGGGTGCTCTGCTCCTCCCTCCGCCCATTCCGGGACACCCCCGAGTGCCGGAGCTGTTGGGGGTGTTGCCATAGCAACAGTCTATCCCGACACGTGGTGACAGTGGCTCCGGACACGCTGTCGCAGCCGCTCCGGACACATGGCCACCGTCGCTGCCGCAGCCCGGGACAGTCGCGCCACTCGCAGCGCCATGGCAGCGCCACCTGCCACGGTGACCAAGCCCAGCACTCCGCTCCCGCAGGCCCGGCGGCTCCTCCCGGGCTCCCTGCTCTCCCCCAGCCTCCCGCTCCGTCCCTCCCGGCGCCCCCCGCCCGCCCCCAGGGCTGAGCCCGGCCGAGGCTCCGCAGCAGCTGCGGGGCTCAGAGCCGCTCGGGGAGCGCCGGCTGCGGGGCTTTGGGCACCGGGGGGCACCGGGCAGGGCTGCGGCGGGGCTGGGCTGGGCTCGGGGGACACCTCAGGCTGTCCCCGGCTCCGTCCCGGGGCTCTCGGGGCTCCAGCTTGGCCCGAGGGGCTCGAGAGCTGCAGGACTGATGCCGATGGGTATGGGGCGGCACGGCCACAGGTCACCTAGCCCTAGGCCGGGTGTCACCGAGAAGGGACAAACAGTGAGCTGCAGCTCCTTCCCCTCTGCGGGGACAGCTGCGAGGGGACCCAGTTGATCCCAATAGATTCCACCCAGGAATGTCCCAATCGATCATTTCGTCATCCTCCCCAAGGGACTGAGAGAGCCCCAAAAATCCTGCAAATCCCACAAGGATTTGCTCAACAGCCTGACCTGGACCCTCCTCCTTCCCGAGCTGAACAGACAGAGCTGAACAAACAAACCTCATTTCTCCCGGTTTAAACAAAAAGCTGCACTTTGGGTCCAATAGGAGGGAAGAGGGTTCTGTGCCCTCCTGGCAGTGGGAGGGGGAATGGGGAGCACTGGGGGTGCTGTGAAGAGGAGTAAGTGACCTCTGGAGAGACTCGATGCCCCTCAATGCCACCATTTCCTCTCAGTCCCCCCAGTGTCACAGCACATTCTTGTTGTGGTTTAGTGGATGTTATAGCAGACCTTACTGGAGAGCATTTCTGCCCAGCCCAGGTCAGTGCCTCTGCACCAAACCCTCCCTCCGAGGGCTGGTCACTGCGCTCTCACCGGCTGGGGAGCCAAAAGGCAAGCTCTGGTTTCGTCTGCTGTTCCACAACGCTGCAGGGGTAAAGGAGGCGAGAAGGGTCTATGTAAGATGGCCATGGAAGATTTTATTCACATGGTGCACCAGAGGCCAAAGACCTGCCAGAGGCAGAGATGCCTCATGGGCGAAGACACTGCATGCACAGACACATGTGCACAGACATCCACATGCATAGATACACGTGGTGCATAGACTACATGTGCACAGACATCATCATGGCAGACGGTCAGGAGTTTTCTAGGGAGACAGGGAGGCAGGCACAGCACATTGGCCCAGTGATCTCTGGGCACAGGGGCAGTACATGGGCAGAGTTTGGGTACAGAAACCAATAGGGAAACCCCGAGGGAGTGGCCAGGAGCAGTGCAGGGAAATGCATCACAATAGGAGAAGCATAGACATTAAGGAAGAGAAGAGGTGGGGCAACTGCAGTTTGGATCACAACACATTCTCGTAGGTGGCACTCGGGTCCTGCTGTCCCTCACAGGGTCCCAACAGCTCCGCGTTGGTCACTTGTGGATCCCGAGGGGGGGACAGTGCCGGGGGAACCACCTGGGGACCCTGCGAGAGACACCGGTTGTGGGGACCCTCATGTGGGTGACAGCCGTGGGTGACGAGTCCTTGTCCCTGTCCCCTCCCGTACTCACCCCCTGCCCTCTCGGTGCCCTCGATGGGGGTGTCCAGCACTTCCCCCTCCTCCGGGTGCTCCGGGAGGGCCCTGCGGGGATCAGGGGTGTCTGAGGGGGATCTAAGGAGAGGGGAAAGGAAAGTCATGGCCGGAGCCCCCCCCTTACCTGTCCTGGGACCTTCTGAAGGCTGCAAGGAAAAGGGAAGGAGGTGACTGTGAGGTCCCCGAGACCCCTGAACCTTCCTAGCACCTCGGGAGCTCCAAGCAACCACCCACGGGACCCCCAAATCCCCACTGCAGCCCCGATTCCCACAGGACGCTAATTCCCCCCAGGTCCCCAGGAACACCTGAACCCCATGAAGTTCTGCACCACCACAATGCCCCCAAGCCCCCTGGTGCCCCCGACACCCTGTAAGGCACCCAGAACCGCAAGCCCAGCAGGGAGAGGCACCCCCGAAACTCTGACAGGACCCCTGAAGGATCCCCCAACATCCCAGGATGACCCTCCAACACCTCCCCAAACGGCCAGGACCCCCAGCCAAGGTCACTGGGGGCTCATTTTCCCCCAGCTCGGGAGCTCTGGGTGCTGCCCACCTCTCCCCACACTCTGGGGGCTTTCTCTCACTCCAGGACCCCAAACACCCCCATTGTCACCCACCCAGGTGGTGCCACCAGTGACAGCCCCCAATGACAGCCAGGAGCAGAACCAGGAACAGGAGGGTCCTACCGACGTTCACAGCCACTGCAGGGGAAAGAGAGGGAGACACATCAGGGTCATCACCAACCTCAGGAGTCTTACACACCCCAGATACCTCATATGACTGCACCTGTGCCCCAGTGTCCCTGCGGTGTCACCTCCAGGGCCAGCTCTGGGCTGAGCGCCTGGAACACACGGTGCTCATCCAGCTGGTTGGTGGCCACGCACTGGTAGGTGCCAGAATGTCCCACATCGATGTCCCCAAGCTCCAGGAGGGGACCCTGGGCCACCTCCCGTCCATTTTGCAGCCAGGTGAAGGTGACAGGTGCTGAGCCCACCTGCACCGAGCAGCGCAGGGTCACGGGGTCACCTGCGCGCATCTGGTGTGCCGGGGGGCCAGGGGTGATGGTGGCATTGGCCACAGGCACTGCAGGGACAGAGACGGGGCTGAGGGTGGGGGGAGGGGCTGGAACACCATGTTGGGGGGACGAGGGAGTCTGTGCATGGGGGCACCTGGACACAGAGAGTCCCCTTCATCCATGACTGTGACCGACAGTGGTGGGGGTCACACCTGGTGTGGGATGAAGGCACATGATGGGTGTGATGAGGGTGAGGTGAGGGATACTGTGAATGGGAGTGACTGCAAGCCCGAGGGACCCTCTCACCCAGGGCCATGTCCAAGGGTGATGGTGGCCATCACCGGGTGGGGGGTGTGGATTAGTGTGGGTGGGGTGTGATCAATTGGATGAGGCAGATCGTGGGGGGTGTTACCCCAATTCTCAGTGTCCCACTCTCTCAGGAGGGTCACGCTCAATAGGGTGACTGTGACTTGATGTGGGGTGTGGGATGTGAGAGGTGGGATGAGGGAGCCATGGGTGGGATGTCCTGGGTGGAGATATCTGGACCCAGATGGTCTCAGTAACCTGGGACAGTGACACGCAGTGGTGAGGCTGTAACCTGGGGTAGATTGGAGATGGTGTGGGGGAGATGAGGTGGGATGGGGAATCCCATGGGTGGGATCATCCTGAGCCCGAGGGTCCCACTCACCCAGGATGGTGACATTCAGTGTGGGGCTCTTGGCCATGCTGTCCCCATTGCTGGCCTGGCACTGGTAGTGGCCGCTGTCATTGTCCCCAACCTTGTTCAGCTCCAGGTGGGGGCCAGTGCCCAGCGGTGTCCCCGAGCCCTCCCGGAGCCAGGAGAAGGACAGAGGACCTGTCCCTGTGGCCACTGTGCAGTTCAGCACCAGGCTGTCACCTAGTGCCACCTGTCCATTGGGTGGTTGTGCAGACAGGGACACCCCTGAGACTGGGATCCCTGTGGGGGAGACAAGGGGAATGGGGGACCCTGCAGGGATGAGGGACAGCAGGGAGTAGTGAGTGACTCAGGAAAGGGAGGATCAGAGAGCAGTGGGGAGATCCCAGTGAGGAAGAAGGATGCCCAGAGATGGGGAGGCTTGGAAAGGGGTGGAAGGGACCCCAGGGAGGGATGGAATGTTAGGAAGGGGAGATATGGAGTGGGTAGGAGGGGACCACAGGGAAGGTTTTGGGGAGCCAGCCAGGGCTGGTGGGACCTTTGAATAATGGAGGTACCTAGGAGAGGGAGAGGTGCAAGTGGGGAGGGGTTTGGGGACGAGGTGAGGGATGCAGGGGCCAGGGACAATGATGGGAGGACCGAGGGAGGGACCTGGGGAAGGCAAGGAGGCAGGTAGAGAGAGAGTCAGGCAGGGCTGGGGTACCCGGGAGGCTGTGGGGGTTGCCATGCCCATCCCCGCACTCACTGTGCACCGTGACGCGGAGCCGGGCGCTGCTCTTCCGCACGGCCCCCCCCCTCGGAGCGCACCTCGCAGCTGTAACTGCCCGAGTGGGAGACCCCCACGGCGGGCAGCAGGAGCTGTGGGGACCCCTGCGGGCCCCCCAGCAACTGCCCGTCCCGGTAGAAGATGTGCAGGAGGGGGGCTCGGGGCCGCAGGGGGCTGGGGGTGCTGAGGCAGCTGAGATTCAGGGGGGACCCCTCGGTGGGCTCGGGGGGACCCTCCAGCTCCAGCACCGGCACCATGAAGAGCTCTGGGAAGGAGATGGGAGGTGGGGATGTGACTCTGAGTCTGCTGGCTGAGGGGATGTCTCGTTATTGGAGATCCAGCTGTGGGGTGCTCACCGTGCACTGCCACTGTCACTGGCTCTGACACTGACACTGACAGACCGCTGCTCACCAAGCCACTGCAGTGGTAGCTGCCACTGTGGTGTAGCTGCAGGGGGGACAGGGACAGCTCAGTCCTCCTGGGAGAGCTCCCCAGCTCCTTCTTCTCTTGGTAAAATTTCACCCTGCTGACTGACGTGTCCATCCAGCCCCGGCAGCGCAGTGTCACCGTGTCCCCCTCCAGCAGTGCCCCTGCCGGCACCTGCAGCACCAGCCGGTCTGTGGGACAGGGGGAGCCCATTGCACTGAGGGGCTTGAGAAGGGTCCAAGGTGGGACCCCAAGGCACCAGGGACCACTGGGGGAATCTCCATCGTGCGGAAGGATCCCAGGGAGACCAGGGGTGACCCCATTGCACCAGCGTCCCCATGACGTTCCCATCCCACTGGGATGCACAGGGGAGCACTGGGATGTCCCCGTGTAAAGGGAACAGACTCTTGCCACAGGAGCAGTGTGAGGCCCCCCACAGAGCAGAGCCCACCCAGAGCCATCAGTGGGCCATCCATCCCCATCCCCTGCTCACCATTTAAGATTCTCACGGCCGGGCTGAGCCCGGTGCTGTGTGTTTGACAATTGTAGGTGCCACTCTCAGTGACAATGAAGTGGTCAGCTTCATCCTGCCACCAGTGCTGCCCATCCTTGTACCAGGTGGTAGCACTGGCAGTCCCCAAGCCCTGGCAGGTCAGTGTCACTCGGTCCCACAGCACCGCTGGCATCCAGGGGGATCCACGAGGAGCTGGGTTGTCTGGGCACCTGCAGGTGACAGGGGACACCAGCCTGCCAGGGCCAGCACATGGCTGGGGACAGCAGGGCAGGGACATGGCATCCCCCAAGGACTCACCAGCGAGGCTGAGGGTCTGGGCTGGAAGGGAGAAGGAAGAGGGTCTAGGTGGGGATGGCACCATGAGGTCAGAAGCACCCGGGGGACAGCGTGTGGGGTTGTCCCCAGCAGTCTCCATGGGGACTCTGGTGTGGCCCAGAGGTCTTGTGGACAGGGACACATTGGGCCACCCTGGGCTGAGGCAGGACATGGGGACACTGTGAACACCCTGGCCATGGTGACACCACCATCCTGGCAATGGTCCCACAGTCCCACAGCACATCGCTCCACGTCCACATCCCCATGGCCCTGTGCCTATGATCCCATTGCGATGGCATCTGTCCCCATGGGCTATCCTCATGTGGCTTATCCCCTTGTCCCTGTGCCTGCATCTTTCTCCCCTGTACCCACAGCTGGTCCAGCCCCGTGATGCCTCTCCTTACAACTCATTCCCCCCATTCCTGTACCCTGCTCTTGTCCCCACAGCCACCCCATGGCCCCAGTCACACCAGGGTCCACCCCCATGGACTTGCTCTGCTGGTACTGGGGATCTCAGGGGACCCCACAGCCCCCCTGTGCCCCCCCCGCCCACTGCTTTCTGCCTCACCAGGGCCATCCCTGGGGCATCAGACCTGTGCCCAAGGAACTCACCCCACAGGAGCAGTGCCACCTTCCTGGCCATCCCGGTGTCCTCAGCCACCCTGGCTGGCTGTCACACAGTGACTGCGCCGACTGTCCCCTGGCTGGTGGCTCTTCGGATTAAGGGGAAGGAAGCGAGGTCACATCTCATCTCCACGTGTGGGTGGCCCTTGGTCAGGGCAGGGTGGGGAGAGGCTGGGGGCAGGGTGGGGACATGACGGGGACATGGTGTTGTGAAGAGTGGGGGGTTTAGGGGATGTGGGGAGCTCAGGTTGAGTGTCCCAGGGCAATGGAGCTCCAGGGAATGGAGGTCGTGAGGAGGAGGACTCACAGGGAATGGCTGTCTGGGATTGGGGATCCCCATGCAGGGGGGTTCTAGGATGGGGGTCCCACGGGAACATGGTAACCATGGATTGGAGTCATGGCATGTGGGTCCCAGGGACAGGGGTGTGGGGGAAATGGGGGGACTCTTGAGAACAGGCGATTCTTGGGGAATGGGGGCCCATCGGATCAAGGGAATGGTGAGCCTGGGCACTGGGAGTCCTGTTATGGTGATGCCAGGGAGGGGGGACCTAAGGAATGGGGGTCCTATTTTTGGGTTCGCAGGGGAATGGGGTTCTGAAGGATGGGCAGTGTCTGGGTGGGCATGTGGGTTGAGCTCTTTCACTGGGTGCCTGCGATTTTGGGGTGACTCAGGGCACAGCAAAGACCCCAGCTTCGGGGGCACTGCATGAGGACACTGAAGGCATCTAAAGTACTGCAGGGATTTGCCATTGATCTGCGAGGATATTGCCTTTCTCTGTTTCTTTTTTTTTATTTTCCACATTTTGATGCTACCACCCCCACCTTGCCCTGCCCCAGTACCTGGCTCAGCAATCCCAGGGAGCAACTGAGCAGGAAACAGGTTGGGGAGACGCCATGGAGGGGGAAAAGGGAGTGCAGGGGTTTCCGGGAGGGGGTGGTGGGGCTGTGGGGGATTGGGGTGTCTAGCTGTGTCCCCCAACACTTTCACTTTCCCTTTCCTACAGCAGAAGGAAGAGGCTGTTCGTGGTGAGAGTCAGAAGAGTGGGGTGGGTTCAGTCCTGGGGGGGCATATCCAGGGAGGTCCTGTTCTGGGGTGTCTCTGTTCTGGGGCTGATATATCCTGGAATCCTCTGTCCAGGGAAGGTTCTGTCCACCCCCAGTGTCCCCAGTAGGGCATTGTGACCACTGGGGTGCCACAGCTTGGGAAATGCCCCATCCCCTCTCTGTCCCCCTTAACAGCACCTCTTCAGTTTGGGAGCCCCCAGTCCCCCTTTCGGAGCCCCAAGGTGCAGCCCCTTCCCCTACAATCTTGCAGCCCCCCAAGGCCCTTCTGTGGGTGAGAAGCCCCCACAGGAGTGACAGAAACCCCAACAACCTGCCATAACCACCACCCCTCCCTGTCCCTGCAGGGCCTCAAAATGCTGGGAACCAGGATGAGGATGAGACCTTCCAGATGAAACACCTGTGACCCCCCTGACTGTCCCCCCTCTGTCCAGAACATCTGAGGACCATCCTGCCCCCTCCCCCCAGCGCTGGGATGGAAAACTGGAGCTGACTTTAGAAGAGCAGCATTTGCCAGCCCTGCTCTGAGGCTCCCACCTGGCCCCTTGGTTTTGATTCTCACAGCTTTAGTGCTGCTCAAAGGTGAGAATTGTGTGGGGGGAAAAAGGCCTGGCTGTGGCTTGCTCAGCCCTGCAAGAAGCACAGAAACCAATTGGAGCTCAAGCAGTGGCTCTGCGAGGGCCTTTGATGGTTTTCAGAGCAGGGCTGGGTGGAAACCAACTGTGCAGGGGCAGCTGTGAGGGAACCAGTCCAGAAATGCAGCAATTGACCATTTTTTCCCTCTGGCCAAGGGACTGAGAAGGCCTCAAAACTCCTGCAAAGACAACAACAATCTGTTCAAGAAAATGACCTGGACACTTCTCCTTCCTGTACATAACCTGCAGCCCCATGTGTGACTCTGAGCACAAACAGCATCTCCCTTGTACTGCATGAAAGAGATAGTGAAAGTGTTGGGGGGGCACAATGGACACCCTGTTCCCCCACAGCCCCTGACCCTCCCTGCACCCCCTGCCCCCCTTTTCCCTCTCCCTCTAGTTCCCCCAATCCATTCCCTGCTCAGGTGCTCCTTGGGATTGCTGGGCCAGGAACTGGGAGGGGAGGAGATTGGACATGATGTGTGAAAGTGAGGAAAATACGGAAAAAAAGAAATTTTAAGAGGAAAAAGCTCCAGGTTTGGGGGCATAGTCCTGAAGCTACCTAGAACCCTCCTGGGGTGGCCTCCAGGGCAGGAGCACCTGGGGGATTGCACCAGACCCTGGTCATCCCAAAATCTGAGGCACTGAAGGAAGGAGCTGTGACCCACATGCCTACCCAGCCACTGCCAGTCCCTGGGAAACCCGTTCCCCTGGGAACCCAACCATGGGACCCCCATTCCTTATGCCCTGTCTCCATTGGATCCCCATCCTGGGATTCCCATTCCCCAAAATCCCCAATATCCTTGATCTCATCCCATGAGTCCCACCTTCCCCCAGGACCTCCCATTCTAATTGGGGCTCCCATTCCCCTGGGCCCCCATTCCCCCACCAGCCCCAGCTGTGTGACATGCATCCCAAATTCCTGGAGCCCATGATACCCTGCTAATGCCATCCCTGGAACCCCCCTCCATCCGGACCCCCATTCCCATGGCATCTCCATTCCTTGCACCCCATCTCCTCAGAACCCATATTCCATTGACCACCATTCCCCTGGGACCCCCATCCTTGGATCTCCATGTCTTCCCACTACTGGGAACACCATGTCCCACCAGAAACCCAACAACAGCCTTCTGTCAGCCATCAAGCTCTTTCCCCATCGGTGCAGTTACAGTCACAGCCAGCAGGGGCGCTGTTGGCTCCCAGCTGGGCAGGGCAGGTGTGATGATTCCCCCGCGGCTGCAGGGGGCGCTGTGGCACGAGCTCAGCCGCCTCTCCACCTGGCAATGGCGGCTCAGGTGACAGAGAATGAGACACAATAGCTTCCTTTGCGAAACTCACGGGGAGCAGCTGGTCTGAGTGCCACTGCGGGTGGTGAGCTGGACTGTAGCAGGAACCTCAGAGCAGTGGGCTGGAACAGCAGAGCCAAGCACACCCAGGGTGGCAAACAAAGTGTGGACAAAACTCTGAAGCCCTGGCAAGAGCCCCAGGGGTTGGGGCAGATGCAGGGTGTCGAGTGAAAGTGTAGCAAAAACTGCCACAACAGTGGCAGGAAAACAGCAGGGCTGGGCAGCAGCAGCTGAGCTCCCGCAAGCGACCAGGAGAAACTCCCTCCAGAGAAGGGAAGGCGGTCAGGGTCCTGGGTTTCCCCTGAGGAACCCAAGCAGATGGGGAGGGTCGCTCCCAGTGAGGTTGGGTGCTGGAAACATCCCAGTTCAACAGCTGCTCTTACGAGCAAAGGCTCACCCATGGTAAGGAGAAGCAGTGAAGGACAAAACTCTGCAGTAGCAGTGAATTCTCCCCTCAGGCACAGCCCAGCACCAAGAGCACAAACATCTCTCCTGCCATCCCCCTGAGAGCAAGAGAGCAAGAGAGCGCTGAGAGGGCTGAGCCCAGCCCCTGACCCCCAGGCAAGTCTCACTGTATCTCTGCACTTCCCAAGAGAAAACCTTCCTGCTAGACTGCAGCAAACTGCACCCCTTCCCCCTCCTCCCCACCTGTTACATCTTTTGCCTCTTAACTACCCCCCTTTCCATCTCTTAGAAAATAAAGGGGAAAAAACTTCCCGGAGAGAAAGAGAAAGAAAGAAAAAAAATCAAACTAACCTTCAAGAGGAGGTCCATTCAGAGCCACGAGACTTCATGGTTCCCTTTACGAGCACATTGGTGCATCCCACAGCAGTGTTTGCTGTGGATAATACAGAGTGTGGAATCTCCCTGAGTGTCCAACAGGTCCATGCGATTGTTTCCTGTCTGCTGGTCAGAAACACACCATATAAGGAAGGCTTTTCTTCAGCCATATTTAGGAACTCTTCCCAATTTTTCTCATTCTCCCCCTGAGACTTGATTTACTTCCCATGGATTCTGCTCCCAAAAATGGAACAACTCTTTCCATCCTTGGACCACTGCACAGGAATCTGTGGAAATGCCCGTGTGTCCCTCAGGGTGTCATTCCCTGGTAAATCCCCTCCATCCTGCCCTGAATTCCCCTGCCTGGGCACTCCCTGCTCCTGCTCTCACCCCTGTGTTCCCAGGATCCATGTGTTGAGCCCCTGATCAATATTTCCACACTTTTCCCTCTCATCTGACGGCCACAGTCAGAAACCAAATATTCTTTCTGGGAGCTTCCAAAAGGCTGCGGGTTTCGAGCCTGGAAGGAGGAGGGTCCAGATCAGGTTGTTGAGCAGATCGTTGGTGTCTTTGCAGGAGTTTTGGGGCTCTCTCAGTCCCTTGGCCAGAGGGACAAAATGGTCAATTGCTGCATTTCCAGATTGGTTCCCTCACAGCTGCCCCTGCACAGTTGGTTTCCACCCAGCCCTGCTCTGAAAACCATCAAAGGCCCTTGCAGAGCCACTGCTTGAGCTCCAGTTGGTTTCTGTGCTTCTTGCAGAGCTGAGCAAACCACAGCCAGGCCTTTTTCCCCCACACAATTCTCACCTTTGAGCAGCTCTAAAGCTGTGAGAATCAAAGGGAGCCAAGGGGGCAGGTGGGAGCCTCAGGTGCTGGCTGCCCCTGGGGCTGGCCAGAGCAGGGCTGGCCAATGCCCATCCCTGTGCAGTGGGGCTGTGCCATGGCTGGCACCACGCTGGGATGGACAGGAGTCCCCAGGTTGTTCCACCTTTGGGACATGCAGGACTCAGGGAATGCGCAGGCACACTCCTGGAAGTGCCCTTCCCCAGACCAGAATCCTCCTGTCCAGGATGTGTCACCCCCCAGAACAGCGACCCCAACAGGACAGGATCCACCTGGATGTGCCCCCCAGAACAGAAACACCCCCTCATCTGACTCTAAGCACAAACAGCCTCTTCCTTCTGCTGCAGGAAAGGGAAAGTCAAAGTGTTTGGGCACAGCCGGACACCTCCATCCCCCACAGTGCCCACAGCCCCACTGCTGCTCCCTGCGCCCCCCACTCCCTTTTACCTCTCTCTGGGATCTCTCCAACCACTTCCGTGCCCTGGTGCTCCCTAGGATTGCTGAGTCAGGGAGTGGGATGCGTGAGTAGGTAGAGTGAAAATGGGGAAAATAAGGAAAAAAAAAAGAAATGGAGAAAGGAAAAAACCTTAGGGAGGGAAACAGCTCATCCCTGGAGTACATCAGATACTCTCAGTATCCTGATGAGGTGCTCCCCAAACTGGGGGCTTTGCTGTGCCCTGGGTCACCCTAAAATCTGAGTCACCCAATGAAGGAGCTCAACCCACATGCCCACCCAGACACTCCCCATCCCTGGGACCCCCATTCCCCTGCGAACCCAAAAATAGGACCCCCATTCCTTAGGTCCCACCTCCCTGGCACCACCGTAACAGGATTCCTGGTTCCCGGGACCCCCATTCCCTTGATCCAATGGGCCCCCATTCCCCAAGAATCCCCTATTCCCAAGGGTCCCCCCATTTCCCCCCACACCCCTGTCCCTGGGACCCACACGCCATGACTCCAATCCATGGTTACTATGTTCCCCTGGGACCCCCATCCTTGAACCAACCTGCATGGGGAACCCCAATCCCCAGACAGCTATTCCCTGTGAATCCTCCTCCTCAGGTCCTCCATTCCCTGGAGCCCCATTGCCCCGGGACACCCATCCTGAGCTCCCCACATCCCCTGAGCCCCCCATGCCTGGGAACACCATGTCCCCATCATGTTCCACCATGTCCCCAGCCTGTCACCACCCTGCCCCCACAATGTGCCATCAACACGTGGAGATGTGAACTCGCTTCCTTCCCGTTCACATCTAAAGCCACCACTCTGGGGCCAAGTGGCCGCAGCAGACTGTGACAGCCAGCCTGGATGGCCGGGGACACCGGGATGGCCGGGAAGGTGGCACTGCTCCTGTGGGGTGAGTGCCCTGGGCAACGGACTGACGCCCCAGGGATGGCCCTGGTGAGGCAGAGAGCAGTGGGGAGGGGGCAGAGGGGGGTTGTGGGGTTCTCTGAGATCCCCAATGCCAGGAAAGCCAGTCCATGGGGGTGGACACTGGTGTGACTGGGGAAGTGGGGCAGCTGTGGGGACAGGAATGGGGAAAGAGAAATGGGGGGACAGAGGTTTGAGGAGAGGCATCATGGGGCTGGGGCAGCTGTGGGTACAGGGGACAGGGAAAAGGGGAAGCTCAGCAAGGGGCCATGCAGACAGGTGCCATCAAAATGGAATCTTGGGCACAGGGCCCTGGGGATGTGGCTGTGGGGATAGGGGCTCTGGGGCTGTTGGGTGAACCTGTGCCAGCATGTTGGTGTCCCCATGGCCAGGGTGTCCACAGTGTCCCCATGTCCTGCCTCAGCGCGGGGTGGCCAAATGTCTCCATCCACGAGACCTCTGTGCCACCAGATTGTCCCTGCAGGGCCAGTGTGGGGACAGCCCCTACAACCTGTCCCCTGGTGCTGCTGTCTCCACGGGGCCACCCCCACCCAGCCCCTCTCCCTTCTCCCTTCCAGCCCAGATCCTCAGCCTCGCTGGTGAGTCCTCGGGGGACGCCATGTCCCCACCCTGCTGTCCCGAGCCCTGTAGTGGCCCTGGCAGGCTGGAGTCCCCTGTCACCCGCAGGTGCCCAGACCACCCAGCTCCTCGTGGATCCCCCCTGGACACCAGCAGTGCTGTGGGACAGAGTGACACTGACCTGCCAGGTCTTGGGGACTCCCGGTGCCACCACCTGGTACAAGGACGAGAAGCGTTGGTGGCAGAAGGGACCCAACCACCTCACTGTCAATGAGATTGGCAACTACAGATGTGACACACCCAGCACTTGGCTCAGCCCCTCTGTGAGAGTCTTAAATGGTGAGTGGGTAAGATGGGGATGGTGTTCCCCCTGAGGCCTCTGAGGGCTCTGGGTGGCCTTGCACCCCTCAGTGCCCCCTGGAGCCCCCTGGTGTGACAGGACCCCCCTGTCCCACAGACTGGTTGGTGCTGCAGGTGCCAGTGCGGGTGCTGCTGGAGGGGGACACGGTGACACTGCGCTGCCGGGTCTGGAAGAACATGTCAGTCACTGCATTGCGCTTCTACCACGAGGAGAAAGTGCTGGGAGGGCCTGTCCATGGGACCGAGCTGTCCCTGTCCCCCCTGCAGCTGCACCATGGTGGCAGCTACCGCTGCAGTGGATGGGTGGGCATCGGGAATTTACTGTGGAAGAAGTCAGTGCCGGTGACAGTGATGGTGCACGGTGAGCAGCCCCAAAGCCACACCTGATAGCCTGACACCCCCACATCCAGCACAACCTACCCCTGAGACCCCAACACCGAACAACTCAACACCTCCACAGCCACTCACCTACAGACACCAAATAACAGTCCCAGTCTCCACTACCTCCTTTCCAGAGCTCTTCTCGGTGCCGGTGCTGGAGCTGGAGGGTCCCCCGAGCCCACCGAGGGGTCCCCCCTGAATCTCAGCTGCCTCAGCTCCCCCAGCCCCCTGCGGCCCCGAGCCCCTCTCCTGCACCTCTTCTACCGGGACGGGCAGTTGCTGGGGGGCCCGCAGGGGTCCCCGCAGCTCCTGCTGCCCGCCGTGGGGGTCTCCCACTCGGGCAGTTACAGCTGCGAGGTGAGCTCCGAGGGGGGGCCCGTGCGGAAGAGCAGCGCCCGGCTCCGCGTCACGGTGCGCAGTGAGTGCGGGGATGGGCACGGCAACCCCCACAGCCTCCCCGGGTACCCCAGCCACAACTGGGGATCCCCACCCTTCGCTGACACCCTGCCTGTCTGCTCCCATGACTACTCGGGTCGCTTCCTATCTTTCTGCCTCCTTTCCCATTCCCCTCACCCTTCACCGGATCCCCTCTCCCCTTCCTGGGTAGACCTGCCTCCCTCTGAGGTTCCCCCATGCTCCCCTGCTCCTCCCATCACCGCCTTGTCCCCAGACACTTCCCTGGGTTCCCCCCATCCCTCCCTTGGGTCCCTTCCATCACTTTCCAAGCCTTCCCCATCTCTTCCTTACTGGGGTCCTCCCACATTTCTCTGATCCGCCTTCCCCAAGTCATTCATGGTCCCCTGGTGTTCTTCCCCCCGCAGGGGTCCCAATCTCGGGGGTTTCCCTGTCAGCACAGCCCACTGGGGGACAGGTGGCACTGGGTGACAGCCTGGTGCTGAGCTGCACGGTGGCTGAGGGGACAGGTCCCCTGTCCTTCTCCTGGCACCGAGAAGGCTTGGGGACAGCGCTGGGCACTGGTGACCGCCTGGAGGTACACCATGTTGGGGACAATGACAGCGGCCACTACCAGTGCCGGGTCAGTGATGGGGACAGTGTGGCCGAAAGCCCCACACTGAATGTCACTGTCCTGGGTGAGTGGGACCACCGGGCTGGGGGAGATCCCACTAACCACATCCCCAATTCCACCCATCACACCCATCACACCCCTCCCCCCCACACCGTGTTCCAGCCCCTCCCCCAGCCTCAGCCCCGTCTCTGTCCCCGCAGTGCCTGTGGCCAATGCCACCGTCACCCCTGGCCGACCGACACACCAGGTGCACGCAGGTGACCCCGTGACCCTGCGCTGCTCGGTGCAGGTGGGCTCAGCACCTGTCACCTTCACCTGGCTGTACAATGGGCAGGAGGTGGACCAGGGTTCCCTCCTGGAGCTTGGGGACATCGATGTGGGGCATTCTGGCACCTACCAGTGCGTGGCCACCAACCAGCTGGATGAGCACCGTGTGTTCCGGGCGCTTAGCCCAGAGCTGGCCCTGGAGGTGACACCGCAGGCACACTGGGGCACAGGTGCGGTCTCATGGGGTCCTGGGGGTGAAACACGCTGGGGGTTCTGGGTGACCCCAGTGTATCTCTTTCTGTCCCCAGCAGTGGCTGCAGGGGTTGGTGGTACTCTCGTCTTCCTGGTTGTCATCATGGGCTGGCGCTGGTGGCATCCTGTGGGTGGGTAAAAATTGGATGGGGGTCCTGGGGACGGTGGGAAGCCCCCAGGCTGGGTGGGGTCACAGCCCAAGACTTGGCGGGGGGACGGAGCCCCCATTGACTTCAGCTCGGAGTCGTGTGAGGTTTGGGGAGGTGTTGGGATGTTGGGGGTTCTGTCAGGGGTCCTGGGGCTGTTTGGAGGGTCTTCGTCCCTGCCGGGCTTGGGGCTCGGGGGGTGAGGGTGAGTGGGGCGACTAGGGTTTTCGCAGAAATGTTCGGGGGACCCCGGAAGGAGTCAGAGGTCCCGCGGGGTTTCAGGGGTTTCGGGGGCCTCATTGTCAACCCCTCTTCTCTCTTTCCTTTGTAGCCACCAGGAAGCTCCAGGACACGTGAGTGGGGGGCTGCAGCCATTACCCCCTTTTATCCCCACCCCCACAACCCCCCACCCCCATAGACACCCCGTTATCCCCGCAGGGTCCCCCCAGCCCCCCCGGAGGAGGAGGTGCTTTACACCCAGATTGTGAGCACCGCAAGGGCAGGGGGTGAGTCTGGGTATTGGGGACAGGGACAGGGACAGGGGCACGTCACCCACGGGTGTCACCTCCCACCTGGATCCCCCCAACCAGTGTCTCTCACAGGGCCACCCCGTGCCACAGCCCCCCCAGGTGACCTACGCGGAGCTGCTGGGACCCCACGGGCGACAGCAGGACCCCGGTGGCATCTACGGGAACGTTCTGTGACACTGGGAGGCACTGGGGGTGCGGGGGACACTGGGGACACTGCAGATCCCCACCCGTAGACACCCCCCGTGTGTTTCGCCCTCCCCCGGCTCCCATTGGTGCCCACCCTGCCCAGACCCACCAGAGCTCCCCGTTCCAGTGCTCCTAGTGCTCCCAGGGCTCCCCATTCCCCCTCCCACTGCCAGGGGGGCACAGGACGCTTTTCCCTCTTATTGGACCCATAACGCAGCTCTTTGATTAAACCGGGAGAAATGGGGTTTTTTTGTTCAGCTCTGTCTGTTCAGCTCGGGAAGGAGGAGAGTCCATGTCAGGCTGTTGAGAAGATCCTTGTGGGATTTGCAGGATTTTTGGGGCTCTCTCAGTCCCTTGGGGAGGGTGACAAAATGATCAATTGTGGCATTGCCGGGCTGGTTCCCTTGCAGCTGCACAGAGAGCCCCGGGATGGAGCTGGGAGCGGCCTGGGGGTGTACCCCGACCCCAGCCCAGCCCAGCCCAGCCCTGCCTGGTGTCCCCCGGTGCCCAAAGCCCTGCAGCTGGCGCTCCCTGAGTGGCTCTGAACCCCGCAGCTGCTGCGGAGCCTCGGCCGGGCTCAGCCCTGGGACGGGTGGGTGATTCGCCCTAATCGAGCCTGGAAACACTTCAGAGACCAAGTCAGAGAAGTGGGTATTTGCTTTATTCGGTGCACCGGATGTATGGGGAATTCTCTCCGCGAAACACACACACACACCAGTACCTCCAAAGGCACAGTATTATAGGTAAAATTCATGAATATTCATTACATTCTTCAGGATAGGAGTGGTTATACAAATTACTTCTCATAAGTCATTAATATTATTAGTGATTTCTTGTACTCAATGGCAGAAGGATTCCTTTTGACCCCTTTTATCTTGATAAGTTTAAAGGTATCCACAAGGCCAGAAGTGTTATCAGCCTTCAGCCCTGGATGGGCGCCGTGCTGGTGGAAGGGGCAAAAGCTCAAAGAAACAAGGATGGTTGAAGCACAAATAGATTTGGGTTTTCTATTTGACCACTCCTTTCTCACGGGGGCGCCGGAAGGTAGGGAGCGGGAGGGTGGGGGAGAGCAGGGAGCCCAAGAGGAGCCGCAGGGCCTGCGGGAGCGGAGTGCTGGGCTCGGTCACCGTGGCAGGTGGCGCTGCCATGGCGCTGCGAGTGGCGCGACTGTCCCGGGCTGCGGCAGCGATGGTGGCGATGCGTCTGGAGCGGGTGGGACAGCTTCTGTGGCTTGCCTGGCTCCTTGTCTCATGTCTGGACACACTTAGAAAACAAACTTGCACAGTGATAACACATGTTAGAGTGGGGAGAAGGATGAATTCTTGCCTCTTTCAACTCCCCATTGGAAATTCTTATACAAATCAAGTTCCTAATAAGTCAGAAATTAAGATCTAATGAACTAATGTTTCACTCCTGCAGGTTAATAAACCTCTTTCTTATTATAATTTCTTAAATGCATGTATTACTCTAAATGCGTATGTAGAATTAGTAATCACTATCTTGCTCCAATATATCTCACAGGATCTCACAAGCACCTACAGCTCTGCTGCTCGAGCTGACCATGTGAGAGGCAATGTCTCACTTATTTTAACTCTTTCATAAATGATAGTGTATCTTTCAAATTTTTACTCTTCTATTGCTCTTGAAGACTCACCACCAAACACATTCCCTCCCCAAGGCTAGGGAGTGCCCACGAATCTTCCCTAGCCTGGGTCTGGAGATCCATCACCTGAATGCTGTGCAGTCATGGGTTCTCCTCAACCCCCTCAAGGAGGCTGAGTCAAACCCTCTCGTTTTTCAATTCTAAATACTCTTGTTTTACTAAACAAGATTCACAGTACGATAACCTCGCTGGTCATCTATCCAGATGCTCCTTGAGTCAGTACATTTTCAACTTGGTGTGAAACTTATGAGGTATATTCCTATTGTCAGCCCTCGGGCCTCATTTACCATCAGAGCCCTGGCTGCACAACTTTGCAGATAATGCGGCCAGCCTCTGGCTACATTCTGAGACAATGAATAGCTGCCAGCCACTGGATCTGGCAACTTACAAAAATTAGCATCAGGCCACCGTGTTCTCCAAAAGTGGCTGCCAAATTCCCAAAGCATGGGAGAGCAACACTTTCTGCACAAGTTACTTGCAAACTAACAGTCATGACAACAAACCATGCAGAGAGGACTGAACTTCCTTGGGGACTTGAATTAAGCACACATTGTCACGCTCTTGGCTGCCTGAACAGCCTGCACAGTGGCTGAGACACACCTTGTCCACACCTTCCCCATAGCAGTTCTAAATTTCTTCTCCGCAGCAGTTAATTTGCATTTTCTCTAAAGCAATTTGTCTGGCTGCTTGAAGGCTAAAGGACTTAAAAGCACTTGAGCAAAACTTTGTTCATAAAAAAACCCCAACCACTCAGAGTAACCCAGGCAGGAGACTTTAACTCTGAAACAGTTAATTACAAAATTTGGTATAGTCTTTATACAAATTAAGTTTCTGAGGGTTCTTACACATGGAACTTTAGGGGTTTTTGTTTTGGTTTTTTTTTAAACTAAACTCCAAATTCTCGTGTACACCAAAAGAATTTTGAATTCACCATGCACTTGTATTTTAAGCACAATAACATTTTAGTAGTTACTTTAAATAGAGAATAGCTAATTATACTATTACTATTGGTTTATTTTCATTATCTATTATACCATTTTCCTTGAGGCTGCCAACACTTTTGGGTTTATCTCAGCACGACCTCTCAGGCAAAGATACCACAGTGTTAGCTTTTGTAATTCTTCACAATATTAATGAGCATTCTCACTTTAACCATCAAATTTTTTACTAGTAAATTACAATTACAGTTAAGAACAAACAGAAATCCATGCATTTCAGACTTATTCTTCACATCTACCAATAGTGGCTGAATAAGAAGCGCACCTCATGTTTTCACTCGCCCCTTGAATATTTGAAGATTTTGTTGACGATTTTCTCTCTTGGAGATAAAATCCAAAGTGAATCAAGAGCTTTCACATCTCTTCTTGATCTAGGCTCACTTTAAAAGTTATCAAGGGCTCCTGTGTGGGGCATCCCTGGTATAATGGGAGCTCTTGACATTCTTAGCAATTCATTTCTATTAATTGCTGGACTTCTTCCCCCTGAGGATTTAGTTGTTTCTACAGACATTCCTGCTTTCAGTGACTCTCTGCCCTGCAGACAGCAGTCTGATCTCTTATTAGCCGCTGCTCTGATTGGCTTTCTCCTGCTGAGGAGGGAATGCCTTTGCCACGTCCTGGTGGCTGGCTCTGTCTCCTGTGCTACAGGGGCCCCGCAGTTTATTCTTTTGGGGCTGTAATACCTTTGGCATCACCTTTGCCTTTGCCTTTTCTTTATCCTTTCTTACATACATTTGCAGTATCTTTCTAACCAGTTCGTTCAGGGGCTTATTCTGCCCTTCCTCCAGCCCCCTACCCCCACTACTGCCTGGAGGTGCTCATTGTCCCACAAAGTCATTCTGGTGACCCAGACAAAACTCTTAACAGACAATCCACATTTTCTAGACATTCCTTCCGCAGTATCCAAATGCAGCCCTGCCCCCTCCTACGCTCTCAGCAGGCACGGCCAGCAGCACCACAGGTGACTGGGGTGTCCCACAGCCTCACGGAGGCCGGGAGGCCAGAGCCGCCCTGCCCCAGAGGGTGGCAGGGTCAGGGACTGCCTGGTGCTGAGCTCACAGCTGTCTCACAGCTCTAGCTTGGCTCTGCACTTCCCCACAGGCCCTTGAACTGTGCTTCCAGCCCTGCACCTCTGCGCTTGCTCCTGCCGCTCCGAAAGTGGAGGATAGAGGGGACTGCAGCTGGCCCTGGGTCAGCTGCCAAAATTTTTAGGCAAGATGGGGGAGGGTGCTGACAAACTTCTCCTCTCTTCCTTCTTCTTCCTTCTTTCTTTTACTCTATTTACTTGCATGCTCTTTCTACTACAACATTCTATACAGCCATATTTCAGCAGCTACACACAGGAGGTCCACAGAGGTACTTATTAGATTCAACTAGTTATTTTTATCTCGCGGGTGTCTCCGCATAAATTTATATGCTGGCAAAAATACAAATTAACACAGGTAAAATTTTGCACACACAGTACACGCACACACATTCAAAAAAATTTCAAAAGCACTTGAGCAAATAGACAATATCACTTCCTCTCACAATTAATACAAGTGCACTAAGTCTAAATTTCACAACTGTTTCCACACACAAAACAAAGGATTTCAATAGCAAAATCAAATAGAGCAATATTAGAAAGGTGTTGGGATCTGGGTGTTCTCAATTCAGTAGCTAAAATCTTTCCCTTCAATAATACCATCTTCCCCCCCTCCAGATACTCCAAATCAACAGTTTATAACAACAGACAGAACAAAAATAGCAGTACGATGGTACAGTACAGTGGGGTCCAACCCCAGGGGTCCAACCCCTTAAACGTACCTTTTCTTGACAGTGGGGTCCAACCCTGGGGGTCCAACCCCTTGCCTGGGACTAATTTTGGGAGACCCAGTCTCAACCCACCCTCGGGGACTAGCACCCCAGACCTGCAGGCATTTCGGTTTTTGTAAAAGTGGAAAATACCTTAATTTGGTGCAGATGGTCCTTGGTCTACTCCCGCCGTGAACCAAAGGACAGCTGAGCTCCCCCTGACAATTCAGGGTCGCAACTGGGAGGTCTGCTTACCCCTGGATCTGGCAGCCAAGCAGAGTTAGAGTCCCATCGGGGGTGCCAATTTGATTCGCCCCAGTCAAGCCTGGAGGCACTTCAGAGACCAAGTCAGAGAAGTGGGTATTTGCTTTATTCGGTGCACCGGATGTGTGTGGAATTCTCTCCGCGAAACACACACACACACCCCAGTACCTCAAAGGCACAGTGTTATAGGTAAAATTCATGAATATTCATTAGGTTCTCCAGGATAGGAGTGGTTATACAAATTACTTCTCATAAGTCAATATTATTAGTGATTTCTTGTACTCAATGGCAAAAGGATTCCTTTTGCCCCCTTTGATCTTGATAAGATTAAGGGAATCCACAAGGCCAGAAGTGTTATCAGCCTTCAGCCCTGGACGGGCGCCGTGCTGGTGGAAGGGGCAAAAGCTCAAAGAAACAAGGATGGTTGAAGCACAAATAGATTTGGGTTTTCTATTTGACCACTCTTCTCTCACGGGGGGCGCCGGAAGGGAGGGAGTGGGAGGGTGGGGAAGAGCAGGGAGCCCAGGAGGAGCCGCCGGGCCTGCAGGAGCGGAGTGCTGGGCTCGGTCACCGTGGCAGGTGGCGCTGCCATGGCGCTGCGAGTGGCGCAACTGTCCCGGGCTGCGGCAGCGACGGTGGCCATGTGTCCGGAGCGGGTGGGACAGCGTGTCCAGAGCCACTGTCGCCATCCGGCCGGGGTCACCCCCAGCCCCAGCACGGCCACGGGGCAGAGCCGCTGCTCCATATTTCCGCACTTTTCCCTGTCATCTGGTGGCCACAGCCAGAAGCCAAACATTCTTTCAGGGAGATTCCAAAGGGCTGCAGGTTTGAGCCAGGAAGGGGGAGGGTCTAGGTCAGGTTGTTAAGCAGATTGTTGTTGTCTTTGCAGGAGTTCTGGGGCTCTCTCAGTCCCTTGGCCAGAGGGACAAAATGATCAATTGCTGCATTTCCAGACTTCTTCCCTCACAGCTGCCCCTGCACAGTTTCCACCCAGCCCTGCTCTGAAAACCATCAAAGGCCCTTGCTGAGCCATTGCCTGAGTGCCAATGGTTTTCTGTGCTTCTTGCAGAGCTGAGCAAACCACAGCCAGGCCTTTTTCCCCCACACAATTCTCACCTTTGAGCAGCTCTAAAGCTGTGAGAATGAAAGGGGGCAGGTGGAAGTCTGAGGTGCTGGCTGCCCCTGGGGCTGGCCAGAGCAGGGCTGGCTAATGCCCATCCCTGTGCAGTGGGGCTGTGCCATGGCTGAGCTCCACACTTGGATGGGCACTGGCTGCAAGGAGGAGGAGTTTGGGAGCTCCTTCCTGCCTGGGGCTGCATTCCCAAGCTGCTCTTCCAGGCTCAGATCCTCCAGGGGATGAGCAATGATGGAGAAGTCCGGAACAGGTTTTCTCCTGAAACCCAATAAACCCAAAGTGTCCCAACCCCCAGGACAGAAACCCATGGAGAGGATGGTGGAGAGCAGGAGAGGAATAGGGCAGCCCCCAACAGCTTCAGCCCCTCCAGATTTGGGAAGTCTGATCCCTGTGTCAGCAATTTGAGGCCAAATCAGGCATTTCCAGGGGGAAAAAGCTGCAGTTTTCCATCCCATCTGGAAAGTGTCCAGGTTCCCTCCAGAACTGCCATCCCCCAGGTGAGGACCCCCCCAGCTGGGATGTGTCACCCCTGGAACAGGACCCTCTCTGGACATATCAGCCCCAGAAATGGGACTCCCCGGACAGGATTCCCTGGATGTGCCCCCCCAGGACAGAACCTGCTCCCCCCACCCCCTGGTCTGATTCTCAGCACAAACAGCCTCTTCCTTCTGCTGCAGGAAAGAGAAAGTGAAAGTGTTGGAGGCACGGGTGGACATGCCCATTCCCCACAGCCCCCCCACCCTTCCCTGCAGCTCCTGCACCCCCATTTCCCCCTCTTACCTGCTCAGGTGCTCCCCAGGACTGGGGAGTCAGGAAATGCTGGGGCAGTGTGTGTGTGAAAGTGCAGAAAATAAGGAACATATAGAAACTGAGGAAAAAGGCCCTGAAAGAGTGGGGCAAAGAACCAAAGCCCCCTGGGACTCCCTGTGGTGTCCCCTCAATCTATGAGCACCCCGGGGGAGTTCTGCTGGACTCTTGGTCACCACAAAATCTGAGGCAGCCAGTGAAGGAGCTGCGACCCATGTGCTCACCCAGCCACTGCCCTGGAACCTCCATTGCCCTGGGAACACAACCATGGGATCCCCATCCCCTTGGTCCCTCCAACCCTGGGACCACCATTCCAGGACTCCCACTGCCCAGGGTCTCTATTTGCCAGGACCTTCCTTTCACCCATTCCCAGAGGGACTTCCATTCCCCCACCACCCCCATCCCTGGGACCTGCATCCCATGACCCCAATTCCCTGGAGCCTGCTTTCCCCAGGGTCCCCTACACATTTGGACCCCCATTCCCAGGCAACCCATCCCCTGTGACTCCCCCTCCTCAGGACTCCCATTCCTCTGGACCTCCATTCCCAGGAATTCCCCTCCCAGGAGACTCTGGGACCTTCCCAGGACCCCATTCCTGCCCCAAGTTTCCCCTGGATACAAACCCAGGCTCACCGCATCTCCTGATCCTTCCAATCCTGGGCCCTTATTTTCCATCAGGTCCCACCATCTCCCCAGCCTGCCCCCAGCCTGTCACCACCCTGCCCCCACCAAGGGCCACCTACACGTGGGGACGAAATGTGAGCTCGCTTCCTTCCCCTTCATCCGAAGAGTCACCACCCAGGGGACAGCAGCGTGTGACAGCCAGCCTGGATGGCCAGGGACACCGGGATGGCCTGGACGGTGGCACTGCTCCTGTGGGGTGAGTGCCCCAGACACGGGCCTGATGCACAGGGATGGGCCATGGTGAGGCAGAGAGCAGTGGGGAGGGGGCACAGGGGGGCTGAGGGGTCCTCTGAGTTCCCCAATGCAAGCAGTGCTGCTCCATGGTGTGACGGGGATCATGGGGTGGCTGTGGGGACAGGAACAGGGGGATAGGAATGGGGGGGACAGAAATGGGGAATAGGGATGTGGGGACAAGGATATGGCATTAGGCACCTTGGTACAGCATCAGCTGTGGGCTCAGGGACAGGGGGACAGGGGGACAATGGGACAGGGGGACAGAGGGACAGGGGGACAAGCATCATGCAGATGGGCTTTGTGGAGGAGATGCTGTGGGGCTGCTGAGGGTGATCTCTGCCAGGATGGGATGTCTATAGAGTCGCCATACCCAGAGTGTCCACAGCGTCCCCATGTCCTGCCTAAACCCGGGGTGGCTGTGATGTCTCTGCCTGTCCCTGAGATGTCTATGCCACACTGGTGTTTGAACAGGGACAGTTTGGGGACAGCCCCCACAGCCATGCCCCAGGGGCTGCTGTCCCCACAGTGCCACCCCCACCCAGCCCCTCTCCCTTCTCCCTTCCAGCCCAGACCCTCGGCCTTGCTGGTGAGTCCTCAGGGGATGCCATGTCGCTGCCCTGCTGTCCCCAGCCCCGCGGTGGCCCTGGCAGGCTGGTGTCTCCTGTCACCCACAGGTGCCCAGACCACCCAGCTCCTCGTGGATCCCCCCTGGACGCCGGCGGTGCTGTGGGACCGAGTGACACTGACCTGCCAGGGCTTGGAGACTCCTGGTGCCATCACCTGGTACAAGAATGGGCGGAACTGGGAGCAGAAGAAACCTGACCGTTTCCTTGTCACCCAGAGAGGCACCTACAAGTGTGACAGACCTGGCACTGGGCTCAGCAACCCTGTGAGCATCTTAGATGGTGAGTGGGGATGGGGTCTGGGTGGACTGCAGTCCGTGGGTGGTCACACACTCCTCATGTGATGAAAGCCAGTCTTCTGCTCATGGTGACATTCCAGTGCATCCCAGTTCATCCCAGTGCACACCAGTGCATCTCATTGTGATGGGACAGCCCTGGTGCATCCAGGTGCCATGGGATTTCCCCCTGGTGTCCCCCGGGGTCCCTGGGCACACTGCAGCTCAGAACCCCTCAGTGCCATGGGGACTCCCCTGTCCCACAGACCGGCTGGTGCTGCAGATGTCAGCAGAAGCACTGCTGGAGGGGGACACGGTGACACTGCGCTGCCGGGGCTGGCAGGACAACCTGGTCACTGAGGTGCGATTTTACCACGAGAAGAAGGAATTGTGGTGGCCCCGTGTTGGGACCGAGCTGTCCCTGTCCCCCCTGAAGCTGCACCACAGCGGCTGCTACCACTGCAAAGCCAAGGTGGGCTCTAAACAGTCAGCGTTGGATAAGTCAGCATCAGTGACAGTGACAGTGCATGGTGAGCACCCCATAGCTGGGACCCTGATACCCCAACACCCCTACAGCTCCTTCCCAGCAGACTTGGAGTCACAAACCACCCATTTGTGTCTCCTTCCCAGAGCTCTTCTCGGTGCCGGTGCTGAAGCTGGAGGGTCCCCCCGAGCCCACCGAGGGGTCCCCCTGAATCTCAGCTGCCTCAGCACCCCCAGCCCCCTGCGGCCCCGAGCCCCCCTCCTGCACCTCTTCTACCGGGACGGGCAGTTGCTGGGGGGCCCGCAGGGGTCCCCGCAGCTCCTGCTGCCTGCCGTGGGGGTCTCCCACTCGGGCAGTTACAGCTGCGAGGTGCGCTCCGTGGGGGGGCCGTGCGGAAGAGCAGCGCCCGGCTCCGCGTCACGGTGCGCAGTGAGTGCGGGGATGGGCACGGCAACCCCCACAGCCTCCCCGGGTACCCCAGCCCTGTCTGAGTACCCCCATTCCTGCCAGACACCCTTCCCTCGCATCCCCCTATTCCTCACTGGGCTCTCCCTATCACTGCCCTGGTCCCTTCATCCTTTCCCAGGTGTCACCCAATGTCCTCCCATCATTGTCCCAGGTCTCTGCATCCCTCCCTGGGTCCTCCCAATTCTCTCTGAGGTTCCTCCATGGTCACCACATCCCACCATCCCCATCTGGTTCTCCACATCTTTCTCTGTGGTCCCCCACATCCATCTCCAGGTCTCCCCTCCATGAATCCTCCATCCCTCTCTGGGTTCCCTTCCTCTCCTTTCCAAACCGCTCAACAATCTCTGGGCTCCCTTCTTTATCACTGTGGTACCCCCACTCCTCTCTGACCTTCCCTGCCTCCCTTGGTCCCTCACTGTTCCCTGTGCCCCCCACCCCTACCCTGTGACCCACAACCCACCCATCTCCCCCCACAGGGGTCTCACTTTCAGGGGTGTCCCTGTCAGCACAGCCCCCGGGGGACAGGTGGCACTGGGTGACAGCCTGGTGCTGAGCTGCACGATGGCCGCGGGGACAGGTCCCCTGTCCTTCTCCTGGCACCGGGAAGGCTTGGCCACGCCTCTGGGCACTGGCCCCCGCCTCGAGCTGCACAACGTTGGGGACAATGACAGCGGCCACTACCATTGCCAGGCCAGTGATGGGAATAGCGTGGCTGAGAGCCCCACACTGAATGTCACTGTCATGGGTGAGTGAGACCGTCGGGCTCAGGGTGACTCCACCCACGATATTGTCATCCCACCCATCCCACTCAACCCACACCGTGTTCCAGCCCCTCCCCCCACCCTCAGCCCCGTCTCTGTCCCCGCAGTGCCCGTGGCCAATGCCACCATCACCAGTGGCCCCCCGGCACACCAGGTGCACGCAGGTGACCCCGTGACCCTGCGCTGCTCGGTGCAGGTGGGCTCAGCACCTGTCACCTTCACCTGGCTGCGCGATGGGAAGGAGGTGGCCCAAGGTCCCCTCCTGGATCTTGGGGACATCGATGTGGGACATTCTGGCACCTACCAGTGTGTGGCCACCAACCAGCTGGATGAGCACCGCGTGTTCCGGGCACTCAGCCCAGAGCTGGCCCTGGAGGTGACACCGCAGGGACACTGGGGCACAGGTGGGGTCATATGGGGTCCCTGTAGGGGTCTGAGACCCCTGGGTGTTTGGTGACCCTGGCTTGTCCCCTCTCTGTCCCTGGCAGTGACACAAAGGGAACAGAGCACAGGAGGGGAACTCCTGACGTCACTGGCATTGCAGCATCCCTGGGGTGACGGGTGACCCTGATGTGCCCCACTCTGTCCCCAGCAGTGGCCGCAGTTCTCAGTTGTTCCCTGTTGTTCCTGGTCCTGCTCGTGGGTGTTGTCATGGCCTGGCACCGCTTGCACCGCCTGGGTGGGTGACAATGGGGAATGGGGATCCCAGTGAGCTGTGGGAGGTCCCATGTGACATGGCAGGGGCTGAGCCCCAAGTCACCTTGTTTTGGGGCTCTGTGAGGTTTGGGGAGGTGTTGGAGGCTCGTGTAGGGATGTTGGAAATTCTTTCAGAGGTCCTGGGAGGCTTTGGAGAATTCCCCCTGCCGGGTTTGGGGTTCTGTGGGCTCAGGGGTTGTTCAGGGGTTCTGGGGGGAATTGAGGGTCCAATGGAGGTTCAGGATTTCTGCATATGATCAGGGGCCCTGGGGACCCCACAGTAACCTCCTCTCTTTCGTTTGCAGCTTCTAGGAAGCACCAGGACAGGTGAGTGGGAGGCTCCAGCCACTATGAACCTTTTACCCCAACCCCTATCACCTCCCATCCCCTCCCACACATCCCTTTATTCCCTCAGGGTCCCCCCGGAGCTCCCAGCTCCCCCGGAGGAGGGGGAGGTGCTGTACACCCACGTCATGAGCACCAAGCGAAAGGGGGGTGAGTATCAGAGTGGCACGCACAGGGTCATGTCACCCGCTGGTGTCACCCCTCACCTGGATCCCACAGCCAGTGTCTCTCGCAGGGCCCCCCTGTGCCACTGTCCCCCAGGAAACCCAGGTGACCTACGCAGAGCTGCCGGGAACCCATGGGCGACCACGGGAACCAAGTGACATCTACGAGAACATGCAGTGACACTGGAGGGACTGGAGAGCACTGGGAGGAACTGGAGGACCCAGTGTTCTGCTGTTAGGCCCAAAATGCAGCTTTTTGGTTAAACTGGCAGAAATGGTGTTTCTTTGTTCAGCTCTCTCGGGCTTTAGCAATGGGATTCTCCAATTTTGGGTTGCCACTAAAAACCAGGGGCTGCTGCCCTTCCCCTCCCAGTGGAGGCACAAAAGGCAAAGATCCCAAAGGGCAGAGAGAAGAGTAATTTCCTGCAAACAGCAATGGCAGAAGGAAACCAACAGCAACAAGATTCAGAATCAGAAGGGTCAGAAAAGGAGTGATTTGCAGGGAAAGGCCCCGACAAGGAACAAACCCCAGATGCTGCCCCCAGCATGATTCCCCTGCCAGGAGGAGCCTGTCAGGGTCCTGGACCTTCATTGCTTTGATGGCCAAAGCAGCCTTCAGGAGGCTCTAGATTCTCTTCTCCCCTGTCTCCAAACCCTGCTTGATCTCCTGCTTTGCTCCAGGCAGGGTCAGATTGGGCAGGGCCAGCTCGACTGGGAGCTCCTCTGGTGCTGAGGGACCAGGGGGCATTTGCTGCAGGTGTCTCCCGAGGGCTGAAGCTCCCAGCACCCCTTGCTCTCTGCATGTCCTTTAACAGCCCATTCCAGCTTGGGATCTTTCCCGAGGCTGGGGCACCACATGGAATGGGATCCATCCGTGCAGGGCCAGGTTCTTTGTCCCCAGTGTCTGTGAGGTTCGTTGGAGAATGAGTTCCAGTGTTGGATTCAATTCTCTCTGCAGGGCTGTGTTGCCATAAGAGTTCCTTTCCCAGGCCCAGCACAGAGTTCCCAGGAGCACAGGGAGCCTTTCCAGCCATCCAGGGCTTGCTTCTCTCCCCAGGAGCCCCCAGCTTTGGGGAGTTTGATCCAGTCGATCTGCCAGACCTGCCCAAACTGGGATTTCAGCCCTCACCCTCCATCCCACAGGGGCTTGACCTGCCTGTGCCCTGTGTGATCACAGCACATTTCCCTTTCCTGGAGTGATGGTGTCTATGGGGAAATTCACATCAGCGCTAGGATGTGTGGCTGAGACTTTCTCTTTACTCACCCAGCCCATCCCTGGCAGTGTGGGCATTTGAAGGAGCTGAGCTTCAGTGCCAATCCCTTCTGAGGTGGCTCCAAGCCCTTCCTGAGCTGCCAGGATCTCTTGTTCTGTTGGGCTGGGACAGGGCTCAGGTGGCAGCTGCCATCGTGCTCTGAGTGCTGGGACTGTCACTGGCTGTGGGGACTGACAGTGGCAATTTGTCCAAAGCGACTGTGGTAGAGTGTCCCAATTTGCCATGGCGATGACACAAACAGCTCTCAGAACTCACAGGATGCCCTGGAACAAGTGTGGGAAAGCAAAGGGTTTGAAGGGTTTGACTTCTCATTATCCTTTGATCGTGTCAGCAATAAATTCAATGAATATCTCTAATTCAGAGCCTGTTTTGTTGGTGAGAGGATTTGATGAGTGACCCTTGTTGGGGTTTGACCCTGACCAAATGCCAGCCACCTCTGCTCCCTCCTGTTGCAGACGTGCAGGAGAGGTGAGAAAAAAAAACCTGTTAAACTGACACCAAATTCATGTGTTGAGATAGAACACTGATAAGGGGACACACAGAGAAAGGGTAAACAGGCTCCAAACTTGAAGTTGCAAAGTGATTTAATTACCTAACAGAGTCAGAGGATAAATGAGAGGTAAAAATAAGCTTTTCAGATACCATTTGTTCACTCACCCCTCTCCCTCTTAAGACACCATTTTTCTACTCACCCACCTCCCTCCTTCCAACCAACAGCTTGGGTAGGGGGCAGGGTGTGGGGTATTTTCTTAGACCATGAAATTATTCATCACTATAGTTCTTCTACTACAAATACTCTTTCTCTGCTTATCTCTCTCTCTCTCCAGGCAGTTTCTCGGCTCACCCCTCTCCCTCTTAAGACAGTTTCTTCTCTCATCCCCCTCCCTCTTTCCAACCAACAGCACAGACAGGGGGCAGGGTAAGGGGTTTGTTCTCTGGTCAGTCCATCAGGGAGAGGGGTTCTCTACTTAGCCATGGGGTCCCTCCCCCGAGAGACAGTCCTCTGGGAACGTCTTTGGCATGGCTCCGATCTCACAAGCAACATCCTGCCTGAATTCTGCTGCAATGGGAGTTCTCTTGTCCATAAGGTGCAGACTCTCCTGAGCCGAGGCCAGGATGCTTCCATGCCAGGAGCAAGGCCTTTCTCTCCCTTGCAAGGCCTTTGCATGAGACTCCCACTGGATCACAGCTTCTTCCAGGCATCCACCTGCTCCTCTGGTGTGGGCTGTGGGTGGATTTCTGCACCCTGTGGACTCCATGGGCTGCAGGGTGACCTCCTGCTCCCACCATGGTCTTCACCGCAGCTAGCAGAGGGTTTTCAGCTCTGGCACCTGGAGCACCTCCTCCTCCACTGTCTCCACTGACCTTGGTGTCTCCATGTTGTTCTCCCTTCACATATTTTTCCCTCCTCCTCCTCTAGATAAAAAGAAGTGTGTGACTACTTTGTTTTGATGTTTTCTTAAATACGTTTTCACAGAGGCGTAACTAGCACCTCTAACTGGCCCACACTTGGCCAGCAGCATGTCCATCACTTTCAGAGCCACCAGAGGTTGGCTCTACTGGACTTGATGAAAAACTTCCAGAACTTTCACTCAGGACACACAGGAGCCATCTTTGTGCCACTCCCCACCCCACAGACACTTCTTCAGGCCTACCACAACAGCTTTTGAGGGGTTTAAATTTCTCTTAGATGTTAAAGATACCTTGCTGATGTTCTGGGCTAAGCAAAACCACCACTTTCCTCCTGGTCCTTATCTCAACCCAGGAGCCTTTTGTTTCTTTTTCTTTCCCCATCCGACTGCGCAGGGCAGTGAGAGAGCAGCTTTGGTGGGTGCAGAGCATCTGGCCACCGTCAGCCCATGGCAAGACAGGAAGGAGGAGGGTAGAGGCCAGGTTGTTGAGCAGATTGTTGTTGTCTTTGCACGAGTTCTGGGGCTCTCTCAGTCCCTTGGCCAGAGGGACAAAATGATCAATTGCTGCATTTCCGGACTGGTTCCCTCACAGCTGCCCCTGCACGGTTGGTTTCCACCCCGCCCTGCTCTGAAAACCATCAAAGCTCCTCGCAGAGCCACTGCTTGAGCTCCAGTTGTTTTCTGTGCTTCTTGCAGGGCTGAGCAAACCACAGCCAGGCCTTTTTCCCCCCACAATTCTCACCTTTGAGCAGCTCTAAAGCTGTGAGAATCAAAAGGGAGCCAAGGGGGCAGGTGGGAGCCTCAGGTGCTGGCTGCCCCTGGGGCTGGCCAGAGCAGGGCTGGCCAATGCCCATCCCTGTGCAGTGGGGCAGTGCCATGGCTGAGCCCCACACTTGGATGGACAGGAGTCCCCAGGCTGTGCCACCCCTGGGACAGCCAGCCCCCAGGAAGGTGCAGGGACACTCCTGGAAGTGCCCTCCCCCCGGACAGGATCCTCCTGTCCAGGATGTGTCACCCCCTGGACTGGATTCCCCCAGGTCATGTCACCCCCATGAAAGGAATAAGGGAATATCTTTACAAACAAACAGCTGGTAAGATAAGACCAATACTGAGAAATGGAAGAAACAGTGGGAAGGATTTCCATAGGAATTCCACTGACTGACTTGCCCAAGACTGTGTTAATAAACGACAGGAACAGAGACATGAGAAAAAGAAGAAAGGGGGATGTACATTAGAAGGGGGTTTGCATTAGGTGTTTCAGGAAGCCTGTAGCACTCAAGTACCTCAGCCAATGGGGAAAGAGAGAGGGAAATGCAGCCAGGAAATTAGGATAAAAAGAGCTTGTGTCCTCTAGCAATTTGAGAGACCCCATGGGAAATGCCCATGACTTCTCCCTTTATTAAATAAAGTTACAGGACTCCTCTGTCTCCTTTTTGGACATAAACCTCTGATGTTTTTGGATTAATTTTCCTGATGCCTGGAACAGGGATCTCCCCTGACAGGACCCCCCTGGATGTGTCCCCCAGGACTGACCCCACCCCCCTGTCTGACTCTCAGTGTAAAGAGCCTCTTCTGTCTGCTGCAGGAAAGAGAAAGTGAAAGTGTTGGGGCCACAGCCGGACACCCCCATCCCCCACAGCCTCCCACTCCTCCCTGCAGCGCCCACACTCTCTTCCTTCCTCCCTGGGGTCCGCCCTACCTGTTACCTGCTCAGGTGCTGCCCGGGATCACCGAGCCACAAACCGGGAGAGGATGTGTTTACAAAAGTGAGGAAAATAAGAAAAAAAAAAATAAAAGAGAGGAAAAAGTCCCAGTGTGGGAAGCACAGACCCAGAGCACCATGGGAACCCCCTGGTGTTCCCCTCAGACCACGAACACCATTAGGGTCTGTGCTTTTGTCTGGGTCACCCAAAATCTGCAGCACCTAGTGCAGGAGGTGTGACCCACCTGCCCAACCAGTCACTGCTCATCCCTGGGACCCCCATTCCCCTGGGAACCCAGCTATGGGACCTCATTCTCTAGGTCCCCCTCCTGGTGACTCCCAGCCCTGCATGCCCATTTCCCAGAACCTCCATTGCCTAGCATCGCCCTCCCCTTGATCCCATCCCATGGGCTCCACCATCCCCCAGGACACCTCGTAGCTGGGCCCACATCACATCACCCCAAATCCTGGGGTCCAAGCACCCCTGGGACCCCAATCCCGTTTCCCCCTTCACCCTTGGGGACCACATTCACCAAGATCCTATCCCCTTTGTCTCCCCTTCCTGAGGAGCTCCGTTACCCAGGGACCCCATTTCTGCCCCCTCCCCGTTCCTATGGAAATCCATCCTTAGCTCCCCACATCCCCAGAGCCCCCCAGTCCCTCCATGTCCTTCTGTGTCCCCAGCCTGTCACCACCCTGCCCCCACCAAGGGCCACCTACATGTGGGTGATGTGACCTCGCTTCCTTCCTCTTTGGCCAAAGAGCCACCACCCAGGGGACAGGTGGCCCCAGCAGTGTGGGACAGCCAGCCTGGATGGCCAGGGACACCGGGATGGCCGGGAAGGTGGCACTGCTCCTGTGGGGTGAGTGCCCTGGGCACAGGGCTGATGCCCCAGGGATGGCCCTGGTGAGGCAGAGAGTGGTGGGGGAGGGGGCACAGGGGGGCTGCGGGGTCCCCTGAGGTCCCCAATGCCAGCAGAGCCAGTCCGTGGGGGTGGATGCTGGTTGTGGGGTTTCCGTGGCAACAGGAACAGGGGGACAGGAATGGGGGCACTGAGACCTGAGGGCAAGGATAACATGACAGGCACAGTGGGGCTGGGACAGCTGTGGTGACAGGGACAGGGGGACAGGGATAAGAAGACAGGGATAAGGGGACAGGGATAAGGGGACAAACCCCTTCTGGATAAGCCATGGGGTTGGTGGGTGTGACCTGTGTCAGCATGGGATATCTGTGGTGTCCCCATGTCCACAGTGTCCCCATGCCCCCAGCCCAGGGTGGTTGCAGTGTCCCTGTCCCTGAGATGTCCACGCCTCATGGATCTGGTGCATGGGCAGCTGTGACACAGACATGTTCCCCAGCCTCTCCAGATCTGTTGAGGATCATCTGTGAGCACTTTCTCACAAGAACTGATGTCCCATTGGGGACAGTTTGGGGACAGCCCCCACACCCCATGCCCTGGGTGCTGCTGTCACCGCAGCGCCACCCGCACCCAGACCCTCTCCCTTCTCCCTTCCAGCCCAGACCCTCAGCCTTGCTGGTGAGTCCTCAGGGGAATGCCATGTCCCCACCCTGCTGTCCCCAGCCGCACGATGGCCCTGGCAGGCTGGTGTCCCCTGTCACCCACAGGTACCCAGACCACCCAGCTCCTCGTGGATCCCCCTGGACACCAGCGGTGCTGTGGGACAGAGTGACACTGACCTGCCAGGGCTCGGGGACATCCAGTGCCACCACTTGGTACAAGAACAGGGAGCACTGGTGGAAGAAAGGACCCGACCACTTCCTTGTCACTGAGAGTGGCACCTACACATGTGAGAGACCTGGCACTGGGCTCAGTCCCCCCGTGCACATCTTAAATGGTGAGGGGGTGATGGGTGCCCTGGCCGTGTCCCTGAGGGCTCCGGGTGAGCTCTGTGTCACACCCCTCATGTGACGAGAGCCAATTCCCCGCACATGGGGACATCCCAGAGCGTCCCAGCACAATGAGACCCCCACCCTGAAAATGGGGACCCCTGGTGCCTCCCACAGAGTCCCCAGATGTGACAAGTCCCCCTTGTCCCATAGAACGTCTGGTGCTGCAGGTGCCAGCGCGGGTGCTAGTGGGACACGGTGACACTGCGCTGCCAGGGCTGGCAGGACAACACCGTCACTGGGGTGCAATTTTACCGTGAAGAGGAGGATCTGTGGGGACGCCTCAATGGGACCGATCTGTCCCTGTCACCCCTGCAGCAGCACCACAGTGGCCGCTACCGCTGCGGGGGGCTGGGTGAGCTCGGGGCCATCACAGAGCTGGGAGAAGTCGGCACCAGTGACAGTGACAGTGCACAGTGAGTGCGGGAACAGGGGTGGGAAACCCCAGCATCTTCCCAGGGTTCCCTCACCACTGTGTGCATCTCTCATCCCTCCCTTCACCCCCTCCCTGGGTCATGCACACCTTCCCATGTCCCTCCCAGCCCAGGTCCCTCCATCTCTGCCCGGGTCCCTCTCCAGGTCCCTCTGCTCCTCCCCGGCCTCCCTTGCCAGTTCCCAGCTTCATCTTCTGCTCTCCTTCCCTACCTGGGTCAATTCCACCCCTGCCCACATCCTCCCAACCCCTCCCTGGGCTCTCCCCACCCCTCTCTGGGCTCCCCACATCCCTCCCTGGGTCTTCTCTGCCCCATCTCTTGTCTCTCATCCCTGCCTGCATCAATCTCACCTCTCCCTGGATCCCTTTCTTGCTCAGTGGGATCTCCTCTATCCCCTTTGAACTCCCTTTTTGCTATTGGCTGTGTCCCACACCCCTCATGGGTCCCCCATCCTATCCATGTCCCCCTGCAGAGGTCTCACTCTCGGGAGTGTCCCTGTTGGCACAGCCCCCGGGGGACAGGTGGTACTGGGTGACAGCCTGGTGCTGAGCTGTGTGGTGGCAACGGGGACAGGTCCCCTGTCCTTCTCCTGGCACTGGGAGGGCTCGGGGACACCGCTGGGCACTGGCCCCCGCCTGGAGCTGAGCCATGTTGGGGACAAGGACAGCGGCCACTACCCGTGCCGTGCCAGCAACAGGGACAGCATGGCTGAGAGCCCCACACTGAATGTCACCGTCCTGGGTGAGTGGGACCCTCGGGCTGGGGATGACCCACCCCATGGCATCCCCATCCCACCCCAAGTCACAGCCCCTGCCACTGCAGGTCACAGTCCTGGGTAGCTGGGACCCTCTGGCTCTGGATGCTCCCACCACAGCAACCCCACCAGAGAACGGGTGACAGCAAACACCACTGTATGTCACAGTCCTGGGTGAAGGGGCACCCTCTGTCTCCAGGTGCCACCATGCATAGAGTCCCTCATCCCACCCATCCCACCCTCATTCCCCCCTCTGCCCCTCCCCCCACACCGTGTTCCAGCCCCTCCCTCACCGTCAGCCCTGTCTGTGTCCCCACAGTGCCCGTGGCCAATGCCACCATCACCCCTGGCCCCCCGACACTCCAGGTGCGTGCAGGTGACCCCGTGACCCTGCGCTGCTCGGTGCAGGTGGGCTCAGCACCTGTCACCTTCACCTGGCTGCACGACGGCCTGGAGGTGGCCCAGGGTCCCCCTCCTGAATGTTGGGGACATCGATGTGGGACATTCTGGCACCTACCAGTGCGTGGCCACCAACCAGCTGGATGAGCACCATGTGTTCCGGGTGCTCAGCCCAGAGCTGGCCCTGGAGGTGACACCA